>BMAW01023678.1:321505-409598 GCA_019974015.1 Nephila pilipes | reverse complement strand
AAGGGTTTACAGATTCCTAATCATATAAAATTGATTATTCAACCTTTGGTACTTGTGCAAAACCCTGTCAATGCTGCAAGTCAGTAAAATTTCTCATTTACCATGAAATTAAATTCAATTTCCTATCGAACACGAAAGTTGGAACAATTTCAGCAGAATTTAAATCATTCATATAGGTGAATAAAAATCCTTGATTTCAATTAAGGTAGAATAAATGAGTCCTCTTCTTTGTGAATCAGATGCCCCATAAACTCATCCACATATGAATTTAAGTGGTAGCATGCAGTTCACAAACGTTTTTCTTGACACCATTGTTGGAGAACAATATCCACCAAGGCAAAATAGGGAGAGCAGTTAGTTTGATCACACATTTATTTACAGTCTCTACGTGCCAATCACATATAATCAAATAATTATACTGTTTACAAGCTTCCAAACAGCCCATATGATAACTTAACCCGCTTTTGCGGTCCGGAGAAATTACATCAAAAACAAGAAAATAACCTGCCTTATGCAGTCAAGGAGACCAAGAGCACTCTGAAATATTATCCATGAACCGGTGTGCTCTCACTTACACAAGACAAGGCGCCTCCTGGCAGGATCCGAGTAATTTATTTCCAAGAGCCATTTAGTCGAGCCCCGCAGTCTTACATTTTTGTGTGCATGCACTAGTCCTTCAATCTGGAAACTGATAATGTTGGTTAATTTTGAAATTTTTGAGTTTTGCAACTCTTAATGTATGAAAAGAAAAAAATGTTTGGTTTTACACTTTCCATTTTTTATCAAATACTTTATTAGAATTCTATTTTTGGCAACATATTTCTGGGTTGAGGGAAAATTCTTCACAGGATTTTACACAAGTATCTAGTTTATTAAAGTGAATATTTTTTACTTTAAATCAGTGTCAATCATTTTCCCATTTTTTTTTTTTTTTTTTAAATTAATTTAAGTAACACTAAATATATAGGTGTACATGTAAAATCTCTTGTTGCCAAACCAGAAAAATTTCTCTGGCTTTTGATTGAATTGTAATTGATTCTAAATTATAGGTATAAGTTCATCCTGAATTCACTAAATTTCTTAATCAATGGGATTTTATACAAGTTCCAATTTTTTTTATTACGTTAAACATGCAAATTTCAAAAATAAAATCTTGCAGATTTTCATTTAAATAATTACATAAATTCGTATACTTCTATTTCTAACTACTAGATGTGTTATACTTACTTTATTAAAATAATGGAAAATTTCATTCTGTAAGTGTTAATATTATTATTGGTTTTTATCTTATTTTTTAATATTTCTAAACTGCTATTGAATCTCTCTTTTCCAATTTCAGAATTCTTTTTGGAAAGTTTGTAAACATACGTCTTTATCAAAGTGCTTAAGGCCCATATGTCGCTCACTTACTGTTAGTCCAATGTCATCAAAATACATTGATGAACCTGATTATATAAAGGTAAGCTGATGAAGCAGCTATGGCTTAAATGTCCATTATATGAAAGGGTATTATAAAATTTTAATTATTACTAAGAAATTACAGAGATATCTGAATAAAATTTATTTTGCATGTTATTTGATCCTTATGTACATAATGTCGTAAATTACAGCTACTAATGTTTATTTGTTTGGCTTCAGGAGGCTGTAGATTGAAGTAAAAGGCAGTATTGGTGTTTTAAATATTATCTTAGGGTTTTGTAAAGCTTTAATAATAAATAATTTATAGCGAGAAACTTAATTTCTATTTATTATTCTTTTCTCTACATAGCCACCATCCAAAATTATACATTTTACCGGTGTTTCTTGACCTGTCAGTGTCTTCATTGTAGAACTCAGCATAATGAATACTGTCTCCTCCATACTGTGGAGTACTTCAATTTACAGCTTTCTGAAACCAAACAAATGTTAATAGCTGGGATTCACAACATTATGTTCATAAGAGTTAATTAATATGTCGAATAATTTTTATCCAAATATTTCTGAGTAATATTAAAGCTTTATAATATCTATTCATATTAATATGATTAAGGTTTTAACATTGATCTTTTGAACTCGAATAATGGTAGACAATTTTTTAGATTACCTAACTTCAGTAATATATCAAATTCTTATAAGGGAGTATTTTGATGATCAGTATTCAAATACTGTCAATACTATCAGTGGTTCCAGTCAACCACTGGATAATGGGTTCTGTGAGGTGTGGCTATCAATTAACAAGACTAATACTGCTACAGAAGTACGCATGTGCCAAATGCCACCAACCAACAGCTGTTTAGTATGAAGCCTTATCTTTCGAATGCAGTGCCTCTAGTTTCTGTAAACAAATCCATATACCCATAGTCTATTTGCATTAGAATTATTTTTTGTTTCACCAGCAAAAGGGAAAGTAAGCAACGAATTGTTTTGAAATTTAGAAAAACCACTATTGAAACTTATAATTTATTGAAAGAAGTATATGGCAATAAATGTTTTTTGGCATGCATGTGTTTTTGAGTGGCGTAAGTGTTTTTAAGATGTTCGAGAAGAGGTTGAAGATTATTCACACCTGGGTTGCCCTTTTACATCAAAAACAGATGACAATATCAAAAAAATCAGCACTATGGTTCGATCTGACCATCAGTTAAGTATTAATGCAATTGCTGAGACTGTAGGAATTGATAAAGAATCCATACTGCAAAATTTTCTACCAAGACAATGCGCTAGCTCTTTCCACATTGTCTGTCTAGAGGTTTCTAGCTAAGTACAGCATCTCTGTGTTAGACCATCCACCTTATTAACTGGATCTTCAGTCATGCAATTTCTGTCTGTTTTTAGAATGAAATCTGCATTAAAAGGGGCAAAATTTGAGTCTGTTGAAGCTGTGAAAGGAAAAGTGGCACATGTTTGAAGGAACTGACAGAAGATTTTCCAGCAATGTTTCGAACTATGGAAGATTCACATTGTAGGGATAGATGAAGGGTGTATATTGAGGAGATGATAGTAAGTAAATATGTATGACATCAAAATAAAATGTTTTCCAACATCAGTCTTGTTATTTAATAGCCATACCTCATATGCTATGTTGAAACTTGTGATTGTTATTTGATTGACATTTCTAATTTAATACTGTTCTTTTAAAGTAAAACTATATAAAAAAAAAAGTTTGTTTTTATAATTTCACTAAAATATTAATACTCTAAACTTGAGTGTTATTTAATTTAATTTATTATTTTTTTAGATTTTGTTATTGTGTATAAGATTATTTTAAAAATATCTATTCTTAAGCTCATCATAATTCGAGCAATTTGATCAGCATTCATTACCTTCAGTTTAGCTTCCCCAAAATTAGTAATTTTTTAATAATTCTTTTATATTATATTTCTTAGTGGTTCTTTTACAGTTTAATAACTAATTATTTAAATATCTTCTCACTTTGTCTAAAAGTATATGTTTATCCTGAACAACATTTGATTGTAATACGAATTTAATGAAATCATTTAATTGGTGCAATCTCTACAATCAAGCTACCTAACATCAAAGAAATTTTTAATGAATCCTTTTGTGGATTATTTAAATAAAAATTGTTTCTCTATATGGTTTCCCTCTTTCCCAATTCCTTGAATTTTTTTTCTTCCTAGAATAATGATTTTCTAAGAAAAACAATTATCAATCATTTCCAGAAAATTTTGTGACTGTATTTTGAGAGGTTGATAGATGTTATATATAATTAAATTAAAATTTGCTACTAATTTTGGCATAAGAAATCAACGTTGGAATATCTTTTGCAACTGTATTGGAAAAACATTTTTGACTTATATTTTTTGAAGTTTTTAAAAATAATAAAGGATCGATATATGTATGAAAATTAGAGGGGTAAAAAATTACAGTAAATGTTTCTTTCCTTTCAATATATGTTTATTGTGTTTTCTTTTATATCATTATTATTATTTTGTCTTTTATTAGTCTATGAGATTAGATTGATATAATTCATAGAATTATATAACATTGGTTATCATTTTGATAATCATAATCCAAAATTTATATGTAATATATATATATATATATTATTGTTGCAACAATCCGAGACTTGGCGACATTTCTGAGGTTGGCAATATTTTTGACAACCAAATTTGGCACTCAGTGCTTGTTTGGGACTCTCAAAGTTTTTATTCTTGGTTTTAAAGGTACACAAAGCTTCTAGAAAATTGAATCCCTCACCTTACCAGACTAAAAGATGGGTAGCTGCTCTGAAATCAGTCTTGGAATTGGTTAAGCTGTTCAACATAGTGAACTCTGCTAGCATTTGTGTAGTTCATACGCTCTTGTAATAAGTGTATTTCTTCATATATTTGAATTTGGAGATATTTACACAAATGAATTGGCTTTAAATTAAAATTATTCAATCTAAGTAATCTGCATCATTATTTACTCTTTCCATTGTTAATGAAAGACTTTACACAGTGTAAGAGTATGTATATATGTATGTGTATGTATATAAGAGGGTGCCAGCTAGTAATATGTTATTAAACTGGTCCGAATTATGTATACTAAAACCATTGATTTTCATGTATGGAAGTTTGTAGAAAATTATTTCCATGGCCAAACCTTCTTATAGAAATTATTCTCTATTTCAAAATAACTTATTGTGACATCAAAATTTCATATTTGTTTTGAGCCGAATCTTTTATTGCATATTTTGTAATATTAAACACTTTTTGCTCATAAAAAATTTTGGTGTCATTTTTTGCTCATAAATATATTAAGTATTTATTGATTGTGCTTGGTGAAAATGATGCTAAATATTAGATTTATTATCTAATATCTAGCATCAAAAACATAGTGTCAATACTTTTTCCGTGTATTTCTAATTGCTACCCTTTTTGCAATGGGGCAATTATCTTTGTGAAACATTTTTTGTTGAATGTAACTTCTCTTGAAGATTTCTAGGCATTTAAATATTTTTTTTAAAAAAAATGAAGAATTTTTAAACTTTTTGATTAATGCATTACTTAAGTAATTTAAGAATTTGAAGAATTGACAAAACTTTAAAAAAAAAAGTATGCTTTCATTAAGCTAAAATAATTGATTTTTATGCATTCATTAAGCTGGAAATAAAAATTTGCTTCGTGATTTTAAAAGAACACAAAAACCAAAAATGAATGTGAGTTGCACCTACTCTAAATCAAGTTTTTTAGCATCATTGACAATTGCCAAAAATGTGAGTGGAGGTAACTAATTATTACTGAATATATTTTTTCCAAAAGAAATGTTTAGGAGAGAAGGAGTCTTATTAAAGTTGGAAACTTCAATCTGAATTATGTTACATAGTTATAGAATTTAGATTAAATTAACAACTGATGGTTTATATCATAAAATTTGAATATATGTGTAATATGTATTGTATAGTTGCTTTATTGTCTTACAATTACTTGAAAATAATTTTTAATAATATTTATGTTTGTTTTTCAGTTTACCAAACCTCAAGTTCCTGTGTATGAGCGTTTAAATATTCAGATGAAAGCTTATGATTTTACTGTATTGGAACACTATGCAAAACATGTGCACAAAATAGCTCGTAATATGGATTTTGAAGTCACAGATGCGTAAGTATTTTCATATTAAAAGTTTTATCACTAATTTAAAATTCATTATACTTCCTCCTGTGCATTTTGTTTTCTAAGTCATGCATAATTCTATAATTTAATTATAGATTATAACATTACCTAATTATGAAAAATGAAGGTCTGACTTGTTATGTAAAAATATTTCCTACGTATAAAATTTATAACATATAAGAAGTCATGAAGAGTCCAGTATTTAATTACGTTTGTTTTTGAATTTCTATTATGTGAAAAAAAATGTGTGAAAAAATAACTTTTATGTTATAAGTATGATTACATTTTACAACAAACATTTATTATCTGGTAATATATTAATCCAAACTATCAAGCAATCATTTGCTAATTATTTGTTTGAACATTGGTTTAAATTTTTAGAGTAGTGGTCTTTAAATATTTTTTTTTGTTATAAAACAATTACTATCATTATTTTTTTAAATTGATTTAATTTACTCTAAATGGGAATTTTTATTTTTTAAAAAGCTGCTTATATTTATCTTCAATTTCAAGAATGGACTGGTGCTAGATCAAGTTTCATACAATCTCCGCAAAGATTGACTGATATGCATATTCTGCAATGGGTGTGATTATACAGATGACATTCAGAAGTAATAGTGGAGGGACAGTTTCTCACATCACAGAGCCAATGGTAACTGATTGCATTCGACATAGAAAATCTGCATTGGAGACATTCATTATTCATTAGCAGATTCTCAGAGCAGTGTGGTGGATGGGTTAAGTTTTTGTTTTGTAAAGTCGTAGGCCGATCCGTATACTATTCATCCATAGTCTATCTGAGATAGAATAATTGACTAATACACTTGGAGTAATGATGTGCAGTTCATACCACATGAGATGTTTGACATCAGCTTCAAGATATCCTGGAATTTCTCACACTTCTTCCTCAGATGTAAGATTTGGGGAAGGAAAGAGAGTTTGTTGTAAAAAATTACTCCAAAGAATCAGATGCCAGGAATAATGGGAATTAATGTATTATGGATGCAAATGTTAAGATTGGGATGGAGACCTAATTCCAGAAAAAAGACATGTAGCAATTCTTACTTGGAAAGATACTGTGACCATTTCCATTGCATTTTGCTACCAATTTATTGACTTTGTGTTTTGAAATCACTGCTCAGTTAAATTCATGGTTGACCCTTCGCAGTTCATCTGCAAGTCATCAATGTATAGAGATCGATAAACAGATTGTTGGAATTGGAAAAGTATGAGTGATTTATGACAGATGAATAGAGTTGCATTTAAAATATTTCTCAGAGGAACTAATTCATATTGATAAAAAGAGTCAGATCTGTTATTTCTGACACAAAACTGTAAGACTTCCAATGGCAAGAAAACTGCATGAATTGAGGTGAATAGCCTCTAAAATTATGTTGAAATAAAATGCAAAGAATTCTGTATGGCTATGTATGGTCATATGTTTTGCCAATATCAAAGAGAATTCAAGCTAGATTATTCCTCATGACAAAAGCTGCGTGAATTTTGTTTTTATTAAGATATTATCCAAAGTGTATCTACAGATGCCACCCTGAAAGGGAAGAATGTATCTATTCTTCTCCTACTGATATGCATGATTAGCATTGACCATACATTCCTGGGTCTTATAAAGGCAGCTTATTAGTGCAATTGGCCTACAGTTGAGAGGATCCCTTGTATTTTCCACAGAACATCAGGATAGAAATTACTATGGCCTCCTCTCATTGATTCAGGACCACATCTCCCTCTATATTCTATTGAACAGGTGAAGAAGACTCACAAGTAATCCTCATTAGATGGCAAAATGTTTCATTTGTAATTCCATCTGGATTTTGGCTGGTGTTAGGGCCAACGATAAAGTCTTTCTCAATTCCTACATGTTGCAATTATAAGGTAGTCATTGCCAACAGCTGAAGTTGATAGGTGTTTGTTCAGAATGATTCTTAGTCTCTAGAAATATAGTGCTATATGTATTGGAGCTTGATGTGCTAGCAAATTATTGATCAGTAATATTGTCTACATTGAAAGGAGAAGAATGTACAGCATTTGCAGTTTCCAGTATTGGGATTTGAAATTCCCAATACAGGTTATTTGTAGCTTTCACTTTCCTCCATAATTGTTGACTGGTTGTAGACGATGAGGTGAAATAGACATATCTGACCCAAAATTCTCTCTGACTATGCCATCTTACTATTTGAGAATAAGCTTTTGCATGTTTTAATGCTATGAGGCTCTCAGATTTGGAGTATTGTCAAAAAATACCACACATTCTTCTTTGTTTCTTGTCATAAGTTTGACATTCCTTATTCCACTATGAATTATTTATTTTTCTTCTGTCATGTATTGTAACTCTTTAAAATCACTGCACCATCAGCATCCATAATCAAAAAGGTGACATTTCGGACAGAATCATTAACATCCTGTTTTGAGCCATTGTACCAATTATTTCTATTACTATTATCCATGTGGAAATGCATAAATACCTCCCATGACCATTAACCTAGGAGACTAGCAGAGGGAAATGATCAGTATTATGGAGATCAGTATTGATCTCTAATTTCATCAGTAGTTGCAGTGTGACAAGAAAATGACTAAATCAAGGAAATGAAAGGACTTAGTTGGTGCACAGAAACAGAAATAATTCTCATCAGTGTTGAGCAGACAGTGATCAACCGTTCGATTTATCACCTGTGAAAGTTTGCATCATCATGTCCTCACTAAGGACTGTATCTATTAAATTCATCTAGCAGAAGGATTGAAGCTGGTAATTGATTGGCTAAGTAATTCAAATCCATTTGTGACACAAATTCATGTGGTGGAAAATAAATGGAGTAGACTGTGATTTAAGAAAAGATGTAAATCTGTACAGCTACAGCCTAAAGTGATGCAATCAGTTTAATTGCATTATTAGGATACTGTTGAGATTTGAGTAAACATATACCTCTGGTTGAGACATCAATGTCCCTTTGTACACAATTACACCAATGCACTCTAGTTGTCATGGTACTTTTTTGGAATGTCTCCTGATAGCAAAAGGTTGGTGCATGAAAATGACGGATTTGAGATCCTCTATTTGAGTTTGTAAATCATGACAATTCCAAGAGACAAAGGAAGTCATTAATTCTTCATGCGAACTTTGCTTATGAAGCTAGAAGTTGATGGATCTAACACCAAGTCCACTATCATGTTATATTCTTCATCTGAATGATGTAGGAATAACTCTAGGGGATCATGAGTTTTGGAAATTTTGAGGGAGGCGGGGATTGAGTTTAACTTGCCTCTTACAGGTGTATTAGTTATTTGTGTATTTAATATGTGTGGTTATTATTGTTCTCCTGGCTCTCTTCTATGGGATTCACAAAAAAGAATTTAATAAGTAAAAGATTGTGTTTCAGTTTGTGTAGAGCTTGATTTATTAGTTTTTTTTTTCTTTTTCTTTGCTGTTGCATGAGAAATAATATCTGAAACTTGCATATATGAAGATACAATATGTCAAGTCTCTGGATATAAAATATTGTTCTTTATTTTCATGACAATAATCTTCTTCTCTATTTTCCATGTCTAGCAAGAATGGGAATATGAAGGAGGGTCAGCATTACAATTCACATCACTCCTTTGATTGACATTCGGTATTATTCTTACATACCTCAGTACAACAATTGCAAGTAAATTTATTTTGACAGATGGTTTTCGAATGACAGTCTTTGACACTAGAAACACTGCTAAAGATTTGGTATATATGGTCTTATTGTGCAGTGAAGGTAAGAGACCTTCACTAACTGGAAGTTCAGGTACCAAAAATGTCTGGAAGAGGTGCTTGGTGAGAAGCATTGAATTGCAGTATGCATAACTTTGCATACTTTTTAGTCCATCATGTTTTCAAGTTTTTCATTTGTAGACATATTTGGTAAATCTGCTACAGAGATTACTCCTGAAGAAGAATTTAGGATTTTATGATGGGCATCAGTGATATCTAAGTTGACCATATGTTGCAGATTTATAAGGGGAGGGGAGCCTGTTTCTCTGATGACTTCTCTAGGGACAAGTTCCTATACCACATCTTGTGAATGGTCTTCACAGTCCCTGAGCTGCTTGTGACATTTTATCGGTCAGAAATGGAAATACTGCCATAAAAGTATTAGTTGTTTTTATTATTAAAAAAGCATTGAAATAGGATGGCATGGATTGCTTCACTGACGATGTAATACAGTTAAATTGATTTACTGTTTTAATTCAAAATATCATGGGAATATTGTATTTAATTTCTAGTTTTGTTTAAATATTATGTACTGAAGTATTATCAAAAAAAGAATTAGTGGATTTTTTTTTTCTTTTTTTCCCCTCCTCCTCTTATTTTGGTTGTCAAAATAAAAAGATGATACATTTATCAGTTATGACTATAAATCAATTTTTTCCCTCTGTATAATTGGTTTAAATTAAATTTTAAATCAGTAACAAATCTGTTTGATTTTTATTTCCTCTCATTTAAGTTGGGCTACTCCCCACGAAGCTTGGAAAGTGACTAATCATGAACCTGGTACCACTAAAGTGTCTTCTGAATGTGTTCTCAATAAATATGAAAGAAATATTCAGGTATTACTTCTTTACTCTGTTATGTTCTGTACATGATTGACATATAATGTTTTATTTATTAAGATATATTTTTAGAATATATAAATATAACTTGATAGCATTTTTTTTATTCAAAATAAACAAAAAATTGTGTTTCTGCTGTTGAGGCATGCAATAATTTTTTTTTTTTTTTTTAGCATTTTTAGTTCAAATTCTTGATCTAAAACAATTTTTGTACTAATAATTTTTTTTCAAAGCACCGCAAGTAAAAATATTTCTCAATATATTGTAATTAATCGTAAAATAGTATATGTAGCTAAACATCGTTAAATAGGACACCTGTGCCTGGGATCTCAAAATAACCCTGATTGATCTCCACGAAGATTTTTTTTTTTTTAATTTGAGAAGTGATCCTCAAATTTGTGTAACATTTGTTTCATCCACATACTTAGAAAATTTATTTTCTTTATTGAAATCTTCTAATATATATGAATGAAAGGAAAGTGGGGAGGGAGGAGAACTTATAACTAATATTCTTTGCTAAGTCCATAAAACTTTAGTTTCTCCTATTACTAGTAACAAATGGTGAATGATGCTATATTGTCTAAATGAAAAACACTATGAAACATCTTGAGTGGTGTTCACAAAGTAGAGGTCTTCTGTAAATATGATTCATACTCAATTTGTTCAACATACAGATGGCTTTCTGTTAGTAAGTTTTATTTTATTCCAAGCTTTTCCATTCTCCAGAGAGGCTCTGGTACTAATTTATCCAATTTAAAGAAATTTTACTGTACATTTGCATCATTAGAATTCATTTTTAGAATAATTTCTAACTTGCAGATTTTTTTTATTTACATTGAACATATTTCCTTTCATAGTTTCTGTGGGATTTATTAATATTTGTTTTTTTATGAAAAAGTTATTGTCCAAGTTCAAGAATTTCTTCTTGAGTTACCTTTGTTGTATGTGGTCATGTATTCTCCTGTAAAAGAATGAAGTTTTTGTGATTCACAAGTGTAAGATGTTTTCATGGAGTTTATCTTTCACTCTTTGCAGCTGCTGAAAATGTGTATATGCAGTAATCATTAAATTTGACTTCGTTTGTGATGAATTGTACCTTAGCAACTCCACCATACACATAATAAAATCATTTTTCCATGTATGTTTGCTTTCAGATCTGGTAGTAGTAGCTGATCCTTATCAAGCAACTGTCTTTTGCAAATGATATTGTGACAGATAACCCACCCATGAAAGCAAACTTGTTATGAATGACATGTGATCATCTTTATTCCATTCATTTAGAATGTGAGATACTAATACTTCTAGCTTGTTGACTTTCCTTAATTTTTTCAGATGGTAGAAAATGATTGTGATATGTACAACTTTTCTGCTATATTTCTTGTTGATTGACATGGATTTTATTTCAATATTGCTTTTTAATAGTTGTTATCAAGGATGGGAGGAAGTTCTGCCGTCAATGAATCTTTTAAGGTCATATGTCCTGAACAGATTTTGGCAAACCAGTTTTCTAACTACCTGATTGCTTATTTGTAATTCAATGTATGTGCTACAGATTATTTTCAGCTATTACCTTGTTTAACTATTACCTTGTTTAATTTTCCAAAGCATTATGAGATGAATATGCACTTTATCACTCTTCATTCTAGAATTTGGGAAAAACAGTTTAATATAATAAGTACTTGAAATAGTTGTTAGAGGATTTATTAAATGTTAATATATTTATTGAAAGCAAAATCTTATTTATGTTGATGATTTATAATGGTTAGATACAAACAATAGAATATCTGGCTGCATCAGAAATTGCTTATGACTCAATCTATTTTATTAACTGTTTTGTTTACAGAATTACATGAAAATTATAACTGTATTCACAAAAATTATGAGACTTAAAAAACTTGAATTAGTGAACAAATTCTTATTGTTATTTTTAAATTGATTGAATGGTTAATTGAAGTATATGAACAAAATTTATAATTCTATTTTAACTTAAAATTTCTTGTTTTAGATAACTAATTTACCAGCGTACTGTGCTCCTACTTTTTTTGAAGTAATTCAATCATCTCTACCAATGGGTGTTTTTGTTAATATTCATCCACATGAAGAGCAACATACAGAAATACGATATATACCTGACTTTGAACTCATTGTATTAAAGAAACAATTGGAAGAATTGTTGAATCCAGATGATGTTAAAACTAAAAAATAATCTTCATTTGCTATTGACATTATAGAATGACAAAATTGTTCATTTATTTACTAATGAACTTCATACCAGTATAGTATATTAAATTTATTAGTAATACTTGATTTTAGCTTTCTTGAATTAATTTTTTTCTAGAAGTGACTGAGAGCTATTGGCAATAAACCTCTAATTTTGAACCATGGTCAAATGGCAAGGATGACAACTGTATTTATACCACCCTCACCTAATTTCTGCACTGCTCAGAACTTACTGAAAATATTTTACTTTGTTGAAGTATCTTCATCATATCTTTTTGAACATCAAATTAGAAATTCTGATCTGATTTTAGTTTATGAATAATTTACATGTAATAGTTGGGGAATCTTCATGTAAAGGGAGTCAGGTTCAGTTATACTTTAATTATTAATATTAATTATTGATTAAAAATTTCTATCGAAATCTTGTAGCTACAGTAAAAGTTGAAAATTATTCTTCAACTTGCACATCACTTTAAAGTAGAAAATTTCATACCATTCCATTTTATCAAATTTTGTGTCTAATAATAATGCCTTTATTTAAAGCTACAAAAGGACTTTATGGAATTTAATGAGAGATCTGGATGTTTCATGATCTAAGAGTTATGAGTTTGATTCTTGATTTCATTTGAGGTTCATAATTTGAAATTTATATAGGTGCTGCATGGTGTGAAAAATCAGACTGATCTTCAAAATCTTTCTATCACTTGATGTGGAAATTTAGAAAAAAAATCAATTATTTGGGAGATGTCCTCATAAGTAGCTTATTACACAATGTTTATTCAACAAATTTCAAAGTAGACTTTTACTGATAATTTGTTGAATTAAAATCACATTAGATATGTATGCCTTGTTAATGGTAATGGGCTTTGTAGTTTTGAATCATATGCCATGTAAGGAATTTGAGACCCAGTTATGTATAATATTCATTTTTTTTTTATTATTATTATTATCGTCACGACTGCAATATACAAGTAGTCGTAATTGCAAGTTCATGAAGTCATTAAGTCATCGATTTAAGATCTGATGCCATTAAAGATCTGCCATACAGTTGGAGTGCAGCACATTAAATCTATCAAGTCTCCATATTCTCACATTGACATGATATGGAAGTTCGGATACTGGAATGCCAACTCTGGTACTGTCTTTGTCACTTAATGGTGGTTTAAAATTTTGAGATCTGTTGTCAATAGCTCTTGTTGTTTATTTTTAGTGAAGTGCTAATAAAACGATCAATTATCATAATCTTCACCAAGATGGAACTTTGAATGTGATCCATCAATCACATTTCTATACTACTGTTCTAATTATAATATTTTAGAACCTTTTTAGTTCTTAGTTAGGAATGAATATTTTTGTTGCAGTCTGTGCATATATAAGGAATTTACAAATTCTATAAATAAGGTGCATTTATTTTTCTAAAAATTTGCTACTTATCGCTTTTATTTGTATACTATTTATCATTCACAACATGTTATACAGTTGCTGTGAAACTTTTTTTTAAATGAGAAACATTTGAAATGTGAGTGTTATAATTTTTCATTTTACTTTATTCATGTTTAAAGGATTTAGTTAAAAACATTTATAATGATAATTTATTTTAGAATGATCATACTTATACTTTTAATAAGCAGTGTCTGTCTGTTATCTATGATCAGTTACAGTGTCCTCTCGAAGGAGTGTTTTGTAAGCACAACAAATATAACCTTACATCACTATGCTTGTACGTGTATGTATTCAGCCCTTCTTCATATAACAATTGACTCTATTGTTGCATATATAATTTTACATGAAAAGATTCTACTTAAGTGCAATGTTTTAAACAAAAATACTGAATGAAAACTGGTGTGTCTTTACAATTTCAAATAAAACTCAATAACTTAATTCGGAATGAGCACACACAAAAAATTTTTAAATAAATCACACAAATTATAGCAAAAAAAAAAAAAAGTTTGTAAAGTAATACACTAATGAAGATAATACTAAGAGTTTTATTAAAATAATCAATGAAAAATAGTATGTAACAAAATGAGTCACTCAAAAAAGATTCTAAATTAACAAATTAGGGAAGATAGAGTTCTAAAGTTCATAATTCTCAATCCTTGGATTAAAAAAGTAAATTCCTACAAATCTAACCATTTGTTATATAATTAGTCCTTTCATTATCTGAGGATTCCTCTTGGTCATCAGTAGGGGTGGTCTCGTCTGATCTTCTTCACTAACCCTGGTGTTGACACTCATATGGGGAATCACATGTGGCTGAATGGAGAATGTAATATCTTTGTGTTCTTATTACTTTAATTCGGTGAAAATGCAGCTTAGCGTAACCACTTGGCGAGATTTGAAAAATCATCAAATTTGGCGATTTTTATGACGGGTAATTAATGGTTAATGGTAACCACAATTGGCAAAATATTGCCAAACAATTGTAAACAATTTTTGTCGCCAACGGGTGGTTACGCTAAACTGCATTTCAACCTTTAATTCTTTCTCTTACAAATGACTTATTATAATTAGGACAGCTATACAATAAACAATTTTCACTATGCATCCATAAACATTTTAATATCCCATAAAAAAATATGTTCAGAATATTTTCATTAATAAAATTTTTGCTATCGTGTGTATGTGAGTGAGAGAGATGACTAAAGGTACAAAACTTAAGATGTACATAACATTAAAATTTACACAAAACAATACAATTCTACATCGTCTACAACATCATCCTTCTCTTCTCGCTGGCTCACTTCCATCTAACTTTCTAGATTACAATCTCATCTGATTCAGAACTAGCACCCACTATAGTATTATAATTAGCGATTTATTCAAATTCTACATTTTCGGCGGTTCTGGAAGGTGACCACACAGTCTTAGCTCCAAATATCAGAATTCTTTAATATTTAGATATCCAAAAGGGCACGTCTACGTCTCAACTTAGAAAACAAAACTGAAAAAGAAAAAAATTAACAGCAGTAACAAAGCACAATAATTAAATATCCATCTTCTTTGGAGTATCATCATCTTGCTTTGTCATTGGCTTTACTTTTCTCTTCTTTTTTGCTAATGTCTTCAAAACACTTGTAAAACAGTCATGTTTGGGGGGGGGAATCGTAATCGGTATACTCAGTCAAAATGAAGTAATGGGATATTTTACGTTACGCACCATCCTTTTATAAATTCTGCACAAGTTGCTTTGTATTTTTTGGTCATTCATGTTCTCCTTCTTTTGAAATTTCATAAGTGTCATTACCTCTAATTTTAACAGTTTTGTATGCCTTAAATATTTCGATTTATGCTTAATATATGGTCCGCATTGAATACATTTTATAGCAACTAAATCCCCTAATTTATAGCAATGAGGCGTTCGCCTTCCTAAATTATATATCTTCTCAGTCTGCTCTTGAACTTTGAATATTTGCTTTTTAGCATCTTTTTTGTACATTGTTATGTTTTTCAAAATTAGCTTGAATTCGGCTTCAATAATTTCTTTTAATTTATCAGTATGCTTTGTATTCATTTTGGCACCAAATAACAATTCAAAAGGAGTAGTGTCATTGCATCTTTGGCAGGAGGAATTAATAGTTTGTTGCACTCATTTATATGTGTATACCAATGCGAAGGATTTTTAAGTGACAACTTTGAAAGAATGGGAATGATAACTTGACTTAACCATTCAACTTGTCCATTATCACGCAGAAGATCTGTTGTAATTAGATGGTGATGTATATTTTCTTTTGAACAATATTCTTAAAATTATTTTATTTAACGTAAAGGCAGTGCCAAGATTGGAAATTATTCTTATTGGACTTCTGATTGTAGTTTTTTGCATTTTCTGTTTAGATATAACTTCAGCTGATGATGTTGTCTTTGTTGGATATAACTAAATGAATTTTGTAAAGCCTTCAATAATCGCCAAAATATGTTTATAATTTTTTTTGAAGTACTTTGTAAAGATCTTAGGTGATCAATGTAATGTGTTTGTAATGGTACATGTGTGTGTGGATCTTTATGAATTGAATGAAGAAATACTTCCTGCTTTCCCCTTTTTACGGTTGACTAGGATACAATGCACACAATCAGCTATTATTAATTCAATCTTTTATTTCAATTAATGAATAAAATAATGATTTTCTAAGTGTTTCTCTCTATACTTAACTCATTCATGAGCATTTTAATTATTTCGGCTTGCATACTTTCAGGTACATCTATTATTTCTTTACCGTCGACAAACTTATAGAGAATTCCGTTACGTTCGTAATAGTCTTCTTAAATGGAAATTCTCAAAAGGTATTTAATTGTTTTTATTTCGCTGTCCTCGTTCTGAGCTAATTTGAGTTTAGGTAAAACATTTTCCATAGAAATACAAAACGTATTAATAGGGGAACTTAGAGCATGAACATGAGACATTTTTGAACCAGGTCTGTTTTCTATTACGTAATTAAATTCCTCTAGTAATAACGCCCATCGATCAACTCCTGTAGAGTAGTCTCTTTTGTCCATCGTTTTTTGAAATGCTAAGCACTCTGTTACAATTTTATAGGGAAATCCTAATAAATAAATTAGAAATTTCTTAATAATTTCTATAACAGCAAGAACCTCTTCTTATTGTCATAGAAACTATCGGACCTAATTTTTAGCATTATGACTCATTTTAGTTTTTTTTTAGTTGTTTTCTTATTAACGTCGCACTAGAGGCAACACAACATCTATTGGTGACGGACGTCGTAATTTTGAACCTCGGTCAAGTGACGAGGACGATACCGGAGCTGGCACCCCCCTCTCCGAACTTCCACACCACGCCAACGGGAGGGCTTTCGACCCTGACAGATTCAACGTGCATCAGCCCCGGATACATGGAAGGTCTTTAACTGCCAAGAATCGAACCCGCGACTGAACGAAAACCGCCGGCCACGAATCCAAAATCATGACCACTAGGCTACCACTGCTTTTTTAGCATTAGGACTATATATAGGTGTACATTTTTTCGATGCCTGTGGTCTTCCTACTCATGTAATATGCTAGATGAAAACTATTATCATTTGGAGACCTTTGCAATAACATTACATCATACCCATCCAGGCTAGCATCCGTATGTATTTCTGCGTTTCATAATTTGAATTATATATTCCCAATATAGGTTTCTGAGAGAGTAACATTTTAAGCTTATTAAAAGAATTTTTCTCTTCCTCATTGAATCTAAATTTACAATCCTTTTTCAAAAGATCTCTAAGAGGTGTAACAATAAGAGAATAGTTAGGAATAATCTCTCTAAAATATCCGGTTAAGCCTAAAAATCTTTGGATTTGTTTCAAATTAGCAGATTCAGGAAAATTAAGAATAACTTTGGTTAATAAAGTGGATGGATAATTACAACCCTTTTCTATCACATGTCCCAGAAATTCAATTCTTTCCTTCAAAAACTGAGATTTCTTAAAATTGATTTCTAAACCATATTCACACGCAAGATTGAGAACTAGTTTTAGTCCTTCGATGCCTTCTTTTTCATTAGCAGGTAATAATTATTACATCATC
The DNA here is from genome assembly GCA_019974015.1 of Nephila pilipes. Taxonomy (NCBI): domain Eukaryota; kingdom Metazoa; phylum Arthropoda; class Arachnida; order Araneae; family Nephilidae; genus Nephila; species Nephila pilipes. Next base: position 391,662 of record BMAW01023678.1, on the reverse strand, counting down.
CATATAGGGCAGGGGTCGCCAAAGTGGTCTATATAGACCCCTAGGGGTCTATTTAACAACAGTAGGGGTCTATCTGACCCAAGGGGTCTATTGGGACTCGAAGGAAAAACAGTTCTTAATACGCAAATCACACATATCTAACTGCGTACGTAAAAATTTAAAATATTTTTATAATTGACTTAATATTATATTCTTTATAGAAAATAAAATAATAAATCAGAAAACAATCTGCCCCTTTTTTCCATATGTGTTTTCGTATGTATACCGTGACGTCACAACTTGACCTTGTGACCAGTTTGTAATTTGCACGACTCATAGTATGTAGCCAGAAGAGCGATTGAGGCTTATCCGTGTCTCTTGCTGGCGAACCCATCAACCAATTAGGAGCCTTTGGCGAGCGACGACACTGCCATTGGCTTTCTATGCATTAAGCGCGAAGGGAATCTTCAGTACTCCGTTTTCTTTCTTCTTATGTTTGTGGTTTTAGTTTTTTTCTTTTTTATACGGCAGTTACGCATCGTGTCGTTGGTTCGCCCTTTGTCTCCATCGCAAACCATACGAGCCTTGCTTATGAGTCAGGTGCATATGTGCGCTTGTCCAATTCTACACTGGATGCTACAAACGCAAATATATGCATTTTCAGCTATTTTTGTGAACAGTATTAAATGCTTGTAGTGTCATTATTACTACTATTATATCTACCATTGGATAATTAGTTATTGTTTCTATAAAACTATTCGTTTAGTTTTGATATCAATTTTAATTATTGTTACTTGTGAAAAGGTAAGCTTTAATAATGTGGATTAGTATAGTATACCAACTTAATTTTAACTTATTTACAGAACCCTAATTTAAAAATGACAGCTTCAGTATCTAAAAAGAAATGTCGGTATTATTCATTGGATTACTTAAAATTTAGATTTATTTGTTCACCGACAAATGAAACTATTCCTATGTGTCTTATATGCGAAAAAACTTTTGGAAATGAATACATGAAACCGTCAAAAATGAAAGATCATCTTGAAAGGCTTCATTCAGATAAAAAAAAATGAAGTATTAGAATTTTTCAAAAAACTCAAAGAAAAATTCTCATGTCGACCAACTCTAAAAAGTTTTATGAAACAGTCTACTGAAATTGAAAATGAAGGAGGATTAATTGCTTCGTACAAGATTTCGCTTAATATAGCAAAGAGGGGGAAACCCCACACAATCGCAGAAGAAATTGTAGTACCTGCAATTAAAGACGTCATTGAGAATGTGATGAAAAAAGACTCTACTAATGTTTTAAAGTCTTTGCCATTAAGTGCAAATTCTGTAAAACGGCGTATTGACGAAATGGCCGAAGAAATAGAAAACACAGTAGTTTCGGAGCTAAAAAATTGTAAGTTCTCTATACAACTTGATGAATCTGTTTTTGGCGTTTCTGCTATTCTTATGGCGTATGTTAGATATTTCAGTAAAATTAAAGGAGAAGTCATTGATGAATTTTTATTTGCTAAATATCTTGAAACCGATGGAAAGGGAGTGACAATTTTTAGATGTTTACAAAAATATTTAAATAAATATGATATTCCGCTTGAAAATATAATAGCAGTAGCCACAGATGGCACACCTTCTATGGTAGGGCGTTACCGAGGTTTTGCTACATGCCTTAAAGAAAAAGTGCCCGGTATTCGTACTATTCATTGTGTGTTGCATAGACACAACTTAGTAGCAAAATATCTGAGTTCAGAGTTACATAAAGCTTGACAGTTTTGTATTAAATCTATTAATCAAATTAAAGCTCAACCTCTTAAATCAAGATTATTTGCCAAACTTTGTGAGGAAAACAATGAGTTATTTAACCAATTACTTCTGCACACCGAAGTTAGATGGTTGTCTAGAGGTGTATGCTTGCAACGGCTCGTCAATTTATTTGACTTCACGACAGAATTTCTGAACGAAATAAATCCTGTTCTAAGCAATGAACTCCAAAACAATAAGAACCATATTTTTTATTTAGCAGACTTATTTGGAAAATTTAATGACGTTCAAACAAAACTGCAAGGAAAAGATGTAACAATTATCCAAGCTCGGACAATACTGTTAGGCTTCCAAGTAAAATTAAATTTATTTAGATCTTCATTGCTACGTAAGGATTATAAGTATTTTTCAAATCTGCAACAATTAAAAATAAAAGAAGAAGACTTGGAAATATATACAAATCATCTTCAAAAATTAAGCGATGATTTTAAACTGCTCTTTGTTGATTTGGAAAATATCGACATCCCTGATTGGATTATTGCGCCATTTTCGGCGCAAATTGATAACGTCGACATCAACATACAAGATGAGCTTGCTGAACTATTGTCCGATCTTGAAGCAAAAACGCTTATTAAAAATTTGACAATACATAAATTTTGGACTAATATAAAGCAAAAATATGTGAAACTTTACGAAATGGCTCAGCCATTTATGCTGGCGTTTCCAAGTTCGTATATGGTTGAAGCCGGTTTCAGTCACGTTAATTCAATTTTAACTAAAAACAGAAATAAATTAAATGTGGAGCTTCGAGGGGATTTACGGTTAAAATTGACTAATTTCGAACCTTGCCAAGAAACACCAGGCATACTCATCTCATTAAGAAGTAAAAAATCTGTAGCTACTTTACTTACTGTTTTTGATTTATTAAATATTTAGACTAATATATAGTTTTATTTTAATTACCTGAAAATTACCTTTGTGGGGGTCTATGGAGATTTCGAAAAATTATATAGGGGGCGATTATCAAAAAAGTTTGGCGACCCCTGATATAGGGTAAAACAATGCCATCATTGATCAAAGGTCGAAAAATAGTATTTATAAATCTTTGGAAAACTAATGGTGAATTGCATAAGCCAAAAGGTACTTTCAAAAATTGATATTGTCCTTTATGAATCACAAATGACTTATATTTCATACTCTATTCGTTTACATCAGCATGAAAAAAAGAAACCCATTTATTAAATCAATAGTACTAAATACTCGCAATTTCCTTTAATCGATCTGCACGGCAAAAAAAAGAAATACTCGAAAATAAATACTCTGACATACTCATTTTGAAAGGAGTAAGTTTGTATCGAATATAAAACATTGCATGTATTCAAAACCACAAAAAAGTTAAAAAAAAAAAAAAGTAAATCAACACTCTCAAAAATTATAGATATAAAGACTACAAAAGTTCCTTTAAAATACTGGGTAGATATTTTAAAAATTGGGGATGAAAAACAAATATGGTTCGCTTAAATATTTCGTATTTACCACGCTACACGCGGAAGAACACATGAATATTAAAATGAGTACGTACTACGATTCAGTGATCCTTTAAAATTCTTATCATTTTTAAATGAAAATTCTATTGCTTTTAAAGTAACAAAATGGTTTTATATTTCTTTAAATTTAAAATTAATTCCTGGGCAAGTAACAGGCCGATGCAACTCATAAAAAAATGGTTAGAGAAAGGTATAAATATAAAAAAGAGAAAGCTCGTTACTGAAAATCATGTATCATATGCCTTATTCGAAAGGTTGCCACGGCTAAAGCCACCGCAGAGGAGAGAAAGCATGGTAACCACAATTGGCAAAATATCGCCAAACAATTGTAAACATTTTTTGTCGCTAACTTGTGGTTACGCTAAACTGCATTTCAACCTTCGAAAGCAAGTGCTTTGTTTTTAATATTACATAAGTTTAATATGTTGATAAAACTCAATATATATGATTTGCGATCAATTTAATGGTATGGTGAATTTGATAAATATTTACCTTATTTTGGCGGATGATTTAAAAAAGGAAGTTTATAAGTGTAAGTTTATTGCAATTTATTTAGATACCTAATAAGTCATACTATTTGATTCATTCGGGTCAAAAATGAACTCAACTTTAAGCAACATGTGCAGACACCAAAACATTGTGGCAGCGGCTGGTACAGTAGAACATAATATAGATCATAACAAAATTGAAAAAATTTATGCATATCTTACAGCTGAAATCATATAATTTAAAATCCTGCTTTTAAAGGCGGCTAACCGATAACCGTAATTTCTCCATGAAATATATTTTTGTCCCAAAAGCACTTTTTATAGACAAATATTAAAGGTAGTGTTTTTCAATTTGAACAATTTTAATTTTTTTTTTATATTCAATTTTTGAAATGGCTTGCATGTTTTGAAATAGGCAAGTTTGCAGAATAAATAGTTTTGTAAACAATTAATCTTACTAACAGAGTAATTTCGTGTAAATTTTAAAATACTTTTTTTAGATCAGAATTTATTGAACTGAAATTACAAAATTAACCAAATAAATTGGCAAAGAAAAAACACGTTGATCAATTTCCATACTTTTTATTATTCTGTATTCCAAAATTTCTCTATAATATGCGACATTATGTAAAAAAATTAAATGTATTTACAAACTAATGCATAATGTATATTTTGTCTTAATTATGAACTGGTCCATATTGTTGAAATTAGATATATCTTATTGTATAATACGTAATGCAGAAAAGCTATGCTTTCATATGATCATACTACTTTGCTTCAATTGAAAACAATTGTGACATTTCTAAAAAAAATCTTGTTAAATTGATATTTTTTATAATCATCTGTCAAGCTCTGTCTATGTAAATTTTAATTCATTATCATATTGTTCCTTTTTTTTATAATACACATTTAATGTCAGCATAGTGTTGTGTTGGAAAGCAGATGTGTTGTACTTGGTTTGAAAATTGATGTCATCAGTCGTCCGAAGTTTTCGACCGAACTGAAGAAAAGCCGCAGTCTGGTTGGTAGTTTCACTTTTATGGGTATTCATTGCAAAGCGAGCTTCTCGGACCATTTTGTGTGATCGTCTCCAACTAGGATTGCAAGTCGAGGTTTTAGATCTCGATTTTGCCGTTCCACTGGATTGGCTTGTGGGTGGTAAGCAGGAGTGAACACTCGATTTATGTCTAGAAAATAGCACACCTGCTACATGGCTACACTGACAAATTGTGCTCCGTTGTCTCTGATAATGCGCCTGGGTAGGCTATATCGCAAAAAAACTTCTTCAAGAAGAGTGACAGCACATTCTTTTGCTGTGGCTTTGGGTAACGCAATGAGCTCAACCCACTTTGTTGTGTAATCCTGAACAATTAGAATCTACTTTTTACCGTCAGAAGTTTCCGGTAAGGGACCAAACAAGTCTATAGCAAGAGTCTCAAAATGTTGACCATATACTGGAGTCTGTAGCAAACCAGATGGTTTCTGATTCGACGGTTTGTACCTGTTGCACTCATTATAATTTTTAACGTAGTCCTGAATATACTTTCGTATTCCAGTGAAGTAATGGTACCTCTGAAAAATTTGATGGTGAGTTCCATCAACTCCATAATGTCCAGCAGTTGGCGAGCCGTGGTACTCTTGAAGAACCTTATTCCGCTCATGTGAGGGGATCACTAGCTGTGCCTCTTCTGATTCAGAGTCAGGGGAATACCGATATAAGAGTCCTTGATTCATTATATAACCACGTCGGGGCCAGTTGGTATAGTTTTTATCTTTCACAGAATTTTCAAAAGATTCTACGATTTTCTCAATGTCTTCAACTTTTAGTTGTTCCGCTCATATGTCCGCAGTGGCTATGTCTACGCATGTCGATAGTCACACTTCACAGAACTTTTCCTTGTGTCCACATACGGGACGGGATAACAAGTCTGCTATGACATTTGCTTTTCCTGGGATATATTCCCTATTCTGGTTGAATTAGTGGAGTTTTAGGGCCCACCTCGCTAGTCTACCTGAAGGTGATTTTAAAGTCAAAGGGGGCCACTTTAGGGGGGGGGATCGGATGCTAAGGTAATTTCTAGGCCATCAATGTAACCTCAAAATTTGTTTAGTGCCCAAACAACGGCAAGAACTTCCCGTTCGGTGGTGGAGTAGTTTTTCTCAGCAGTAGTAAACAACTTACTTGCATATTCTATAGGATGTTCTTCCTCGCCTTTGCCTTGCAAGAGGACACCTCTATGGCATGGTTACTAGCATCACTGCGAAGAGCTGGTGTACATATGACACGTCCTTCAATTCTGATAACTACACTGGTTGTGTAGACTTCCCCCTCGGACTTTTGGCCGTCAGCAAGTGATATAGAAAGTTGGTTCCTTCTCTCTGTAAAAGGAGGCATAAGGTTTCTCCAGCAATAGTGTGACCAGTATCGGCGCATGCAGTTCCCCATGTGGCATTTACACAGTTAACTTCAGCACCCCACTTTGATTTGGGGTTGAAGAGCATGAATACAAACTGATGTTGCTAAAATTTGCTAAGTCTTTATTCGCTGTTAGTTTACAATTTGGACATCTGGGGTTCGTAACACCTGGCTTACCGTATCCATAACACGATACCGATGGTCTCTGATCTATCAACAGTTTTCATTTTATCACCTCTACTGCAAGATGATGTAGATCCGGCTTGAATGGTTTTGTCAAATCTGCTATCAGGTAAGCTTCTTTACGTAGCGTGAAGTTTAGAAGGGTATTCTCTTGAATGGGCCGTCTTCTTTACTGAAGGAGTAGTATTTCGAATGCTGCAGTAGGCATCCAATTTATCTGCTAATTCAGAAGGTGACACCCACTCAGACCAGTAGTCTAAGAAACGGTCTCTCACTTCGGGAGGTACACGTCTTTTAATTTTTCTCAAGACACACCTCAATTTATTCATGAGAAAATTCTAAATTGAATTTTCTTCATATTTTTTGGAATTTAAGATGAGTTATTTTATATTTATATGTGTAAATCTTCTGCCACAACGAGTCCCATTTCCCAAGGTAATCTCCTCAAATCCTCTGACTTTCTTTTTATGATAAAGACCATTGCTTTCTGTTATTGAGTTCAGTTTGTGATAAAGGAAAAAAAAAATTAAGAAAAATAACTTAACACACTGAAGCTGAAAATCTGAACACAGAAAACATTCTACAGAGAAAATATCAAAAGAAAATTTGAGTTATGAAATCAATTAGAGCATTCAATGAATAATATTTTTTTTATATATACACGTTTCCTGCAAACAGAATACTTAATCTATAAAAACAAAACAAAAAATCTCATATGAATGCACCACAGAGAGAATATATATATACTGGCTGATACCCACCCGCTCCGCTGGGCAGTCGATAATATTATATTTTGGAACCTATACGCAAAATATCAAGAAAATTTTCAATTTTTAAACGATAATGATCCTTGATTTCTGACTATTTAGGATTGCAAGTGAATGTAATAAATAAGTCGGGACGTTCAAAATGTCTTACGTATGTCATAGCGTATTGAGTTCGTTCATGCATGCAGTGAGGTTGTCCAGTACACGAAGATAGTCTTGCGTGTGCGCTCCTCCGTAAGAAGTCACCATTTTAGTACTTTTCAAGATCCCGCTAAGTTTTGGAGCTAAACTGCACTTTCACCAATAGTGGGATTCCAAACTCATTTATTTTTGTAGCTAAATCTGTGCGTTTCTTAATTTCGACATGCAAGAAATTTCACATTAAGAGCCCCTTCGCCAAAATCTAACCAATGCTTCACCAGCGCTTCAATATCGAATTATTTGGTATTTTTCCATTTCGCACGCGCAAATCTCATCAAGTAAACGTAATTGGTGACAATACGCAGTATACATAGAAAAATATATATATATTCCGTTTGGCGTCGGTCATATAATTTTTGGCGATAAAGTCGCCAAAGTTTACATAACCGATGAATAAGGGTAGTTAACGGATGAAAATTACATTTTGAAAAAGACTTCCGTAAAATCCGTTCTTAGTGAGCGTCTACATCGCAAATGAGTAACTATGCTTAATTTCAAGTCAATCGGTAATGTAGATCCAAATCGGTCTTAGAGATCTCGTGATGAATCAGTCAGTGGTATTTCGCTTATATATATATATATATATATAATGAAAACACTTTTCTATCAAATTTATATTCAAGTTAAAAGTTTGCTTTAGTCATCAAACCAAAACAAAAGTAACAAAATACACAGAGGATGTAATGATTTATTGACTTTCACTTGTGTAAGAATAAATTTCGTGAAAAGAAAAAAAAAATAGAGAAAACAGCTTATTCTAGCAAAAAGAAAAAACTAATAAAATAAGTTTCACTTTAAATAAAAATTACTCAAATATGTTCTATCTTAATGAAGTAAAGAGATACGATTTTAATTTGTATTAAAATTCTTGACATGACAGAATTATATGAGAACATTGTGGTGTGGATGTTAGGAGAGGGGGGTGCCAGCTCAGGTATTGTCCTCGTCACTTGACCGTGGTTCAAAATTACGAGGTCCGTCGCCAATAGCCCTCGTGTTGCTTCTAGTGCGACGTTAATAAAAACTAAACTAAACATGAGGAGAACATTTGGTAGGAATTCGTTTCATTTAGAGAAGCTTGTTTAACTTTTTATGATAACAGAATAATGTTTTAATAATTCACAAAATATTAATAATTTGTTTTCATAATGGAGTACCAGACTGCTAAATGTTTAAATAGTTTAGGTATTAATAAACAGAAGAAATTAAGCAAAGAAGTTTTAAAACGTTTCGTTTTAACGCAATCATACAATAATGACGTATAGCATTGGGTACACTCAAATATGTGATAATTCAAAACTTAAACATTTAAATTAACATTAAACAAAAGATAAACATTTAAATAAAAGTTTCATTGCAGTTTCTTTTTTATACAATAATAACGTACAATATTACAACATTCAGGTAAATGTTTTAATGCAGTTTCGTTTTAGAAATGAATCTTTTTTTTTTTTAATACAGTTCTCATTAAGAATAAAATAACTGCTTTAAAACAAGATTTTTTTTATCACTTGGACGGTTTAGAATTAAAGATTAGTTGATTTTCAAAAACAAAATAAACTTTCGATTCGAGATGAATAGTTAATATTTCAATTCAGTTATCAGATACAGAATTGTTAATTTTCAAAATCAAGATATACTTTCAATTCGAGATGAATCGTACAACAATGGCTTCGAAATGGGAAATACTTTCTTTTAGACAGTATCGATTCAAAGAATCGTTAAAATTATATTATTTATGAATGTAATTCAAAAGATCGAGGTAATCCGTTCTAAAAATTTTGAAACTAATTAGTAAAAATTACTTATCTTGTGATAAAATCCGCCCCTGCCCAACGTTCGGGTGCCAATTTTGTAGCACATGTCATGGGGTGCGTGGGATGATGTCATTTAGACATTTTGAATAAAGATAAGTTGAGCATTTTATTTATTGTTTTGGTTAACAGCACACGGATACATCACAATATTACTTATAAGGAATACATATGACATTTTCACAAGCATACACACTCACAACAAAACACTAGAGGTTCGGAAGAAGTCTCCTGGCTGTTGCGCCAATAAACTTTAATTTCTCACTTGACCCTTCTTGTCGATCAATCTTTTTTCATTGTTTTACAATCTAGATCACAGATTTACCTTGTTTGGCGCCAGTATGGTTGCGTCTGGCTCTTGCGCCAATAAAACTTCGCTATCATCATCGGAAGAAGTCTTTTTCAACGTCACCACAGATAGCGTTAGCAGTCCCGTTAAAGTGACAGTAATGGTGACTGTTACAATACATCATTGTGCATTACATTAAAACATAAGCTATGTTGTACAAATGGGGATGGAGTTGGACTATAATATGGATTAGATAGTGGTGTTTATAAGTGATTTTTAAAACGCGACGTGCCTTCATCTGTAGGAATTAAAAAAATTATACTTTTTGTTTAATATTCTTGTTTCAAAATTATGAATGTTTTATTTTTTAAGTGTCTGATATGTACGTGCATGATATTCAGAATAAATTTTTCTAAAATATGATTTGGTTTGTTGTATTTTTTCTGTGTACAGTGAATCATTTATTATGGGTATTAGCTTTGTTATGATGTTAATTCAAAAGGATGTTATATGTGTGTGTGTGTGTTGATTTGAAACAAGTAAGAATCATTTAGATTAATAACTTTGTATAGTGAACTTCACTTATTTATTACAAAAAGTATCAATTTGTGAATGCTTTAAACTTGTTATAATATAATAAAGAGAGATACTTTTGAATTTTCTTAAAATAAAATTGTTATACGACTGTTTCCGAATTAAACACATACGCAAATTCCAAATTGGATTAGCTTAAATTAAAATCCCTGTAAAAACTACACAAAACTTGTACGATTACTACCAAAATTGGCCACAGTAGCCGAGTGGTCATGATCGCAATCACCTGACCAGCCAGCGTTGTTTTCCTCAAATCGTGAATTCTAGGCTATATTTCTCTAAAGATCCATTGAAAAGGGGGGCAACTGCACTTTAAATCTGATGGTACTCCAAGTTTTTGCACTGACGAGGTGTGGAAGTTTGGTGAGTGGAATTCCAGTTCAAGTGTCGTCCTCGTCACTTGACCGATGTTCGAAATAATGAGATCTATCGCCAAAGCCCAAGTGTTGATTCTTCGAACAGCGTTAATGAAATAATCAATCAATAACACTAAAATTAGATCATTAATGAGCGCCAGTGGATTATTGTTCATTCTCAAAATCTCTTATTACTCGTAAATATCAAAGGAAAATAATAAGAAAGACATACCCTTAGATGTAAAATTGGTAAGGGAAGAAGAAAATAAGAAGCGACAAACTGTCTGAAAGAGATATGTGGAAATGCAATTCTGTTTTCATTAACTGTGAGTGCACTAAGAAATAAAAATTTAAATTATTGGGGTGGCATTAGAGAATACGATCTTTTCGTAGTAAAATAGGTAAATCTAAATTTATAATAAAGATTTGAGAACATTGTTTGTGCTTGGTTTTTCGTGTTTTTATATAGTTGTAAAAACATTACATTTGACCCCAGAACGAAGACCGTATACTTTATTGCTGGGCGAAGAACTTGTTTATAAAGTAGGACTGTTATTTAATGATAGTGAAAAAAATCTGTCAATTAGCAATAAGCTAAGATATGAATTTTACTCCCAAATCTTTCTTATATATATTTAATGTATTTCAAATAGATTAGTTTATCACCTAAATCAAGGTCGAGGTAATGAACCACACCGATTAAGATTCGATGAAGATATTCTCAATTTATCTCTAAATCGAATAAAAATTTATAAAAAAAATTTGAGAGGAGGTATCAATACGCCTGGATTTCCTAGAGATTTCTTCAAATTAGTCACAGTTCTTGAATCTGTAAGCCATTCTTTGGGAGTATCTGGGTATTTTTACATTTTTCTCATTGTCTAATTCAGTAGTTCCCAAAGCATGCACCACGGCACCGCAGGGTGCCTCAACGTCTTCACAGGAGTGCCAGGGAATTCACATAATTTTTTATCTCTTGCTTAGAATTAGTTCTAGTTTTATAAGCGATCAGTAGCCAGTGGAAACAAAAATTTACAAAGGCTTCCGAAGATTGAATGAGTTGGGAATCACTGGAATAGTTTAAATTTGTCTTTAGGCAAAACTGCCCATTCGTCAGATGTTCACAGAGGAGTGTGGGGAAGTCATAAATATATACTTGTGGCCTGCGTTTCTTAACCTTTTGGAGACGGACACTTTCGAGAAGAAAACACTGGTGAGGACGGAAATTTTTACGACATTGCTTACCCCCTTTCCTGTCAGTGATTGGCAGTTCTTTGTTTGACAAAAGGACCAGATACAGTGTTGGTCTCCTTCTGGGCAATAAAGAGATTTGCACTTAAGTAGTCTTTAGCAACCTCATTCTATGTGTTGACTTCTAGGAGAAAGCACGTCTGGAATTATGGAGCTTTCTAAGCCTAACGTGGGTGCCCCGGCGCCTACTGACGCTATGGACACCGGAACATCGACTCCGGAGAGCACAGCATTAATAACTACGGCAAAGGACATTTGCGACACTCAGACTCTGCTACTAAAACAAGAAAAAATACTCCAACTTAGGATTGGGTACATCAATAGTCTAATCGCAGTAGAAGATGCTGATCCAAACACAAGAGGAGGATCGATAGCCGAAGAACTGCAGCTACAACGCATGACTGCTGAAGAAGAACTGAAAAAAGTAACAGGTGAGCTGAACTTGGTTTCTCCTTGCCCAGTTAAAAGCCGCCTTAAGCATGCTAATTTAAACATTAAAAATTTAAGAAAATGCATGGCAGAATCATGCAGTATCAATGATAAAATATAATGTAGCATCAGCCACAGCCAGACTCCTAAAGCCCAACGCGTCATCGATGCAAATGGCTTCCAATTGCCAAGCAAAACGGTTAAAAAGGCTGTTGTATCTGATAACTTAAACGTAAATAGTAATAATCAAGTAATAACGAGCAATAGCTTTAATGTGTTGGGGCTATTGATCCCAATATGGCGGACGCTGACTCCCCCCCTCCTCCAGCCACCCAAGATTCAACCAGTAATTCTCAGGCTTACCCAAAATTAAAACATCATTATTCAGGCCATCAGTAGGGAATACCCAAAGTCAGCTTGCAAGCTATCAGGGCAATATATCAAAGTATCTCCTGATTCTGAAGATGACCACAGAGGGATTACTACCCTTCTGACCAACCTAAAGGCTGAATACTATGTCATTCAACCGATTCATGAAAGATCTTTGAAGGTCTGTGTGAAGGGACTTACGGTCCACGCCGAAATCGAGGATATAAAAGAAGACCTTATTTCCAAATGTATAATGGTCGAAAAAGTAGCACAGCTAAAGCAACTAAAGACAAAATCCCCCCCACACTCACCATCTTTATACCATCATCTCACCACTCGGTAGAAATCCGTAGGGGAGATGACGCATTAGAAATTTATAAAATTCAGATTATTATGCATATAGTAGTAAAAATTGTACCATTCAAAAAGAAGCAAGGAACTAAGCAGTGTTACAACTGCAACTTCTTCCTTCATTCTTCAAAAAATTGTAGAATGAACTCAAGATGTTTAAAATGTGGCGAAAACCACCGCACTGGTGAATGGGAAATCAAGGAGTGATTAGAAAATCCATTATGCATAAATTGCAACTCTAATCACATGGCCTCTTGGCAGGGATACCTGCTGTTCCGAAAAAGAAACCAGCTAAAAGTCAATCTACAACGAAAACTGAAAGTAGGAACCTCCCTCCCTACCCGTTACCGCAAATGTTATATTTGCAAACATTTGCAGTAACGAAACCCCTAAAGATAGGGCACCACAAATCAGGGACGTCTTAAGGCATGGGCCAACTGGGCCCGGGCCCAGGGCCTCGCCTCGTTCTCTACTCGACCTCAATAAGATCATGATCAGAATAATTTTAATTGTCAATTGTTATTCCTGGACATAACTGGTTCAAGACAGTTACTTCCATATTATAATTTTGTATTTACAACGTATGTTGAGAATCGGGGAAAATATTAGTTTTATTTCTAACGCGAGTTAAGTCCAATTTATTGATAAAAATGCTGCTGGGGGAAGGACAGTCACAGACATAACAGACACTCCATCCAACGTCCTTTTATTTATTTGTACACGTGAGTTAAGGATCGCTCATGAATGGACAAGAGATACACTTAAGCCCCTAATAGAAGTGACAAAACAAATTCCCGATTTTTAACAGGCTTCAGGACTAATAAAAAGAGGGTTGAAATGACCCTGAAGGTAATCACACTTTTTCGAAGAAACAAGTGGTCTAAGGTTCTAAATCAGCAATTCATTCCTTTAAATTTAATTTTTTTGAAACAGCAATAGGTAATTATGCTTTTATTTTGGAATTGTATTCGAGATTTATGATAATATACAAATATTTATATCGCATTAAAAGTAGTAAAATAATATGTAATTGTATTTGATTTTTTTTTATTGACAGAGTTATAAAAATAGTATCCTGTTTTAAAAAAATTCTGCTATTTTATTAAAACGTTTTTCTGAATTTCACTTGGTGTGTGTGTGTGTGTCATCAAATTTTTGATCGTTAATTTAACCAACTTCCCATCAAGCTAGAGCTTTGAAATTTTGGGAATCGTTCGAACTCGCCTAACAATGCAATATTTAGACGTTTGCGACAAGTTTTAACTAATATTTCAATAATTTTAATAAGTCAAAATATTCTTTCCTCTAGGCGCTTTTAGGATTGAGGAAAAAAATTTCTTTCCCCCTCTGGGAACACCGGGCACTCCCCACGCCACATGAGGTATCGTAAAACTTTTGTACTCACAAAAGGGAGATACTATCTCCCCTTTACTATCTCCGAGATAGTAAGGGTTGCTGACTTTTAGTCAGTAATCATTCGCAAGAAAGAAAGTTTCCAATATTTGGCGCCATGTCTTATCACAATAATTTTTTCTGAATTTTGGTACCCCCCTTTTTTTTTTAATAGAATGACTTACAAACTTTCAAATGCATGTTTTGATTTATGAGTATTATGAATTTTTTAATACGCTCACAAATATCTCTTTTTAAGTAAATTTTTAAAGTTAAAAATAACTAACAGTTTTAACTAATATTTCAATAATTTTCTCTAATAAACTTTGCCACCATATAAAAACGTTGGTTTTTTACATCAAATTATTTTTTGTAAACTTTTTTCTCTCTCCCTCTGAACTGCATGAAATAATCTCTTAATTGTTTAAAAAATTATATAAAAACATTTTAATAGACTTTTTAGAATATTTTTACAATGATTAATATGCATAATTGCGCTCTTCCTTCATTCTGAATACATTGTGATCTTCCAAAAGAATTTCCGATGTGTATTGTCATTCAGAGAAATATTTTTATTTGCTTCTGATATGGAAAGCGTTATTTTACTCGTTTAAAAATTCAAATGACTGTTCGTTTTCATTATTATTGAAAACCAAATAAAAAAGAACATTTATAAAACGAATATATTACATTTCTACTGATTGTAGTTATGTAATATAAATGTAGGAAAACAATCATATAACAGGAAACCTACAGTTCGATTTGGTAATTAGGTAAATAAATGCCTGAACAACAATTTGATGATTTAAGAGTAAATATTAAAAGTGGAAAAATTTTCGGTACAAAATAAGAGATTTTTAGGGTATAAGAACCCTCGCTAGAAATGTTCTATTTGCGCATGTTTGTTTAATCAGTTAATCAGATATTCCTACAGAAAATTGATATTTATTAATAATACTTTAATTTTATACATTTTTTTTATTTGTAAACTTGTGATCAAGTTTTCTTTTTTTTTTTTTTTTTTTTTATAAAAAAATAAAAAAAAAAAAAAAAAAAAAAAAAAAAAATCACGAAATTTTACACGTTGTTATGTGCATAATACGTGAGATAAGGCATAATGATTTTTAAAACAGTGTATTTATTTATTTACTTATTTTTAGTAGCAAAATAACTATTCTTTTAAGAATAACTCGTCCCCAAAATGCGAGTGTGTTATTTTAAAAAACATCTTAGTTATTTTTAGGATATAAATAAAAAGGGAAGCCATCATTTACTAAATTATTCACAATTTTTCTGTACATCATCTCGTGCAGGTTTAAAAGTGGATTCTAAGCTATAACTGGTCATTTATTTTAAGTTTTACTGGTCATTTATTTTAAGTTTTACTGGTCATTTATTTTTTAATAACTGATCATTTTATTTTAAAACTTCACTCGTGTGGAAAATGGGTATTCCAGTTAGTATTGATATAAAACCTTTGAGGCTATCATCAACACGACAACAAGAGTGTAATGTTAATCTTATGGAGTTTCGTACTTTTCTATTTACATCTAGGGTATCGCTTTTAATTGCATAGAATAAAATGAATTCGAAAGAGCGAAAAAAAAATGTTTCTCTGGTTTTCGATTTTTTAAAAGTGTTTGCAAGTATTTTTAAATATTTTCATGAGCATGGATGCTTAATTAATGATAAATTATAGGCAGAGGAAACTAGACTTTCTGCAAAAAATTAAAAATTAAGATGAATGAATTAGAGAAGCTACTTTTTTTAAAACTATCCTTTGGATTGACTTTTTTGACACATATTGACAAAGTAAATCTATTTCTCCAGAGTAAAAATATGGATATCTCGAAAGGTTTAAAATGATTAAAATCGTTAATGATATATATAAAAACCAAAAGAGACTCTTTTGACTATTATGAGTCAAAAACCAAGGAAGAGTCCTTTATAAAGGAGTTTCAAAGTGTTCACAAGCGTGTAAGACAAACCCGCGTTAGAGTAATTTTCCTTGAATGAAATAGAGACACCGACACAACGTTTGAAAACAGCCACAGCCAGAAATTTAAAATAGAGAGAAATATTTTTACCAATAATCGATTCACTAATTTACAATGTATAAACGAGTAGTAAAAAATATGAGAAGCTTTTTGAAATGTTTGGATTTTTTCAAAATATTTTTAATTTGGTTGAGATAGATATTAAAATAGCATGCAAGAAAATATCAAAATTTTACGATAAAGACATCAATGGAGAGGAAATGAACTTGGAATGTAAGCATTTCAAGTCTTACATGATCATTCATGGCGAAAAGCTGAAGAAAAAGCAAAGAGAAGAAATGGAAAAAATTAAGATTAATAAAAAATATAATTCTACCAATGGATTAGTTTTTATTAACGTCGCACTAGAAGCAACACGAGGGCTATATTGGCGACAGACCTCGTAATTTTGTACCTCGGTCAAGTGACGAGAAAACACCTGAGCTGGCATCCCCCTCTTCTAACATCCACACCACGCCAAAGGAGGACTTTGGGCCCGACAGATTTAATGTGCATCAGCCCCGGCTACACAGTGGGTTTTTGGTAGCCAAGAATTGAACCCGCGGCTGAACGAAATCCGCCGGCCACAATTCTACCAATGGAGATGAAGAACGGTTGTTGGATGAGGGGACTGGAATTGGGATCAACACATTCTTTACATACAAGTGTAATGAAAAACTATTCACCGAGTTTCTCAATATTGAAATAATAATGAGAATTTTCTTATCAATGATTATTACTAACGCGAGTGGTGAGCGTTCATTTTCAAAACTCAAACTGGTCAAAAACGAATTGAGAAATCGTATGACTCAATCACGTTTAAATAGTTTTAGCTTGATGAATATTGAAAACGAAATGTTATTAACAATTGATTTTGAAGACCGAATTAAAATGATTTTACAAATTTAAAATGTAGAAAACGAATATTTATATAAAACCTCATTTTACTGTGGATTGTTTTTATAGATCTGTATATTCATATACACCAAATTAGATTAAAGGTTTGCAGGTGGGGCCTATTTTTTGATGAGGGCCCAGGGCCTCAAGAAGTCTTAAGACGTCCCTGCCACAAATGAAAGAAACCCTAATGTCAGCCGAAGCCAAACACCAGTTTGAACCGGTTACAGCCCTAATAAGTCCAAAACCACAGGAAATTTTAACTTCCTGACTGCAATAGCTGAATTATAAAACCTATTTAATAAATTTCCCAAACTTTTTGAAGCTTTAAACAATATGTCGAAGGTAGACAACGACCTCGACGAACTCAATATCTTCATATCGGGTGTAGTCGCAACACCACCCATCGCTAATAATTAAAATTCACCCTTCGCGGCCTCAAATTGGTGTATTTAAATGCCCAAGGTGTAAAGTTCCATGATATAGAATTAAGGGACTTTATAGATAAGTACTCCCCTGATTTAATTTTAATTCAAGAAACACATCTGGGACCAGAAATGAAATTTTCAATACTCAACTACATCACACGCCGTAATGATAGACCTACCACAACAAATCGCCCATATGGCGGCACTGCTATCTTAATTAAAAAGCCTCTCCAACACTACAAAATTCCAACACCCACATTAAATGGTGTAGAAGCAACAGTCGTTGCACTCACACCCACAGATGGAAATCCAATACTTGTTACCTCCATGTATATCCCTCCATCTGTCAGAGTCACTCATGTACCACTAGATATAAAAACTAGCCTTAAACTAGCGCCGATTTCATTAATTTGCGGAGATCTCAACGCTAAGCATACAAGCTGGGGCTACTCATATAATTCATCTAGAGGTAACGCACTTAAAAAAATTTGCGGATCAGAATTGCATAGAGATCTTAGCCCCGCTCACACCAACACGCTACGGACATATCTCCGCCTTCACCATCGACATTGCACTAACGACTGATTTTGATTGGCCCTACCAGATACACTCACTACCAGAACTGAGTAGCGACCATAACCCAGTTCAGATACACTTTGCAACTCAAGACAAATTCAAAATACCTTCGCTGAAACTAAATACAAATTGGGAGATGTACAGAAAAATTCTCCTAGACACAACAATCAAAGCATTCACTTTCCCCAAAGCACAAGGCCGAGAGGATATAGAAAATCAAGTCGCCATGCTAATACACAACATTTTAAGTGCACACAAAAACGCATCCAAACCAATAAAAATTAACAAACAGAATTTTACCGGCAGAGAGCTCAGAAATTTATTCAGAGAGAGAAACAAAGCCAGAAAAGTCTGGCAATTCACAAGGTTCCCTGCCATTAAACAAAAGTTATACAGAATTTAAAACGAAATTAGGCGTAAAGGGCCCTTACACAAAAACAAAGAATAGGAAGAAACTCTTGAAAATGTGAACGCTGAAAACGGTACCCTATGGGGTATGACAAAAGCGTTTAGAAAGAGAAGATTCCCTGTATCCACCCTAAACGGCCCAACTAGTATCGCTCTGAGTGACGCAGATAAAACTGAAATACTCGCTGACTCACTTCAGAGTCAGTTCAAATTAAATGAAATAAACACACCTACATATGAAAGCACAATGAAACATGTCAATCACGAATACTTCACGAATGAAAACAACTTCCAAAACTCTCCCCCCCTCCTCTTGTCTCTGAAATAGCAAAATATATAAAAACCCTCAAAATTAAAAAAGCACCGGGAAGAGAAGGCATCACAAACAAAATGACAAAACATCTACCTCACCTCTGCATCTTCCAACTACGAAATATCATGCAAAGTATGCTGGACCTATGTCACTTTCCGAATTCCTGGAAAACCGCAACAATAATCCCGATAAGAAAACCGGGTAAAGACCCCACCAGACCTGAAAAATACAAACCCATCTCCCTCTTACCAATGCTCAGCAAAATAGCAGAGAAATTCATTCATAATAGATTAAGTCACTACATGAAAGAAAATGACATCCTGATTCACGAGCAACATGGCTTCGTGTCTGACCTCTCAACATCGCACCAACTACTTAGAGTGGTGGAACTCATCAAACCGGATTTTACGAAGGACAGCATACAGGAGCGGGTTTCCTCGATATTCAGAAAGTTTTCGATCGAGTTTGGCATACAGGCCTTCTCTATAAATTGATTAAATTTAACATCCCACTCCACCTAATTAAAATAATAAACTCTTACCTAAATAATAGAGCTTTTTCAGTTGTTTCTAATGGAACGTATTCTTCACCAAGAAATATTGAAGCAGGAGTCCCGCAAGGCGGAATTTATCTCCGTCCCTTTTTAACTGTTTCGTGAATGACATACCAAGACACCCAGACACAACTCTTTGCATGTACGCAGATGACACTTCGATATTAGCCCGTCACTTCTTCTCAAGAAACATAGGCCATGCACTAAACAACTACCTCAAAAATCTAGAAGAATGGTACTCCACTTGGAAAACAGTCCTGAATGTTTCCAAGACAGAGGCCGCCTTCTTCTCCAGAAACCACAGAAAAATTGAACCTGACATTTATTTCGACAATAATAAAATCCCCTGGTCCTGGTCCACAAAATACCTTGAAGTAACGTTAGATTAAAAAAAAAACTCACTTTCAAACAACATGTTACACTAATTAAAAATCAAAACAAAACTGCAGTTAATGAAATATACCCCCTTATAGCGAGTAATTCTACATTAAGTAGAACTAATAAACTGCTTATCTATACACTGATAATTAGACCTATCCTGACTTACTCTTGCCCTTTCTGGTCTCATTGTGCAAATAGACCCCTTGATACTCATGAAAAATCCCAGTCAACAATAATTCGTACAATAGTAAAAGCAAGCTGGTATATGAGAAATATAGATTTCAGAAATTCAATAAAATACCCATCTCTGAAAACCTTCATTAAAGAACTTCCAAGAAAATTCTTCCTAAAAATTGACAACTCCACCAATAGAACTATTCAAGCTATTGAAAAATACCCATCCATCAGAAATAACCAACTTCTACACAGACCTTGAGAAATTCTACTAGATTAATCCCCCGTCGTCTTTCCTTTTAAAATCACCATTTCAAAAAATGTTCACTGATTCCTGAGAGTATCTACTTCAAAATGCATCCATCCACAACAGCCAATAGGAGCACACCCAACAACCAATAGGAACACACCCTCCCGCTACGAGAGAAACGCCATTGAATCTAGAACCTAACCAGACCAGAGGAATAAGTCAGGATATTTCTAACAACGTAGCCAGCAAAACCTTAATCTTTTTCATTTACATATAATAGCATCTTCTGCAATAATCATGAAAATAAAGAAATAGATTTTTTCATGACTTAAATTTCAACATCAGCTATTTAACTAAAATCCTTCATAAAATTAAAAAAATTATCTTTATTAATATAAGTTTTTAAAAAAATAGACAATATACTAAGTAATTCTGAATTTTATTCATAATAATGGAATAAAAAAAATGTAACTTTTAATTTTTAGTAATTAATAACCAAGTATTGCTCGTAATTCCTTTTTCATGTAATCTTAACATTTGCAATATTTTTATTTTTTAACTCCTGGGCAAGTTTAATACCAATGTTCTGTCTATTCTAACATTGTTCTGTACTGTGGATGCATCCTTTCGAAAATTTCGACAGTGGAGCATAGTAGATATTTGTGACCTTGTTTTGATGTGTGGGATATAAACGCATATTCATATTGAATTTTGCAAGTTCCAAGAATATTTTTTATAAACAATTTACGTAAATATGTGTAAAAATGTATAAATGCTCTTCTCGACGGCTTTAAAAAGACGATGCCATTTTTGTTTTTACATTCCAACTCTATATTACGCTCATCTGATAAAACTGACTGAAATAATCACATTTCATCACGACTGATTTCTATGGAGATCAGACAGTAGTTACCTTTATATTAAGTCTTATATGTTCACTTATAATTCAGTAAGTCATTCCCATATAAGAGTTAGTCTTATATGGGAATATATTTTGTTTAATTAAAATATAAAGTGTTGCAGGCAAAATTCTACTAAATAAAACATATTTAACAAAGAGGATGTAAAGTGCAAACCATGACCCAAGTTGCACTCGGTATATATTCTCGGTATGATTTAATTTTCCTAAATATATTAAATTTTTATATATTTTTATAATACCGAAAACTTTTTTGCACTGGTTTTCATTCAATATCAGTAAAAAAAAGGGTTTATTATTTTAATACTTTATGCAAATAATTTTTGGAATTAATTTATCTCTCATCCCTCCCATCCCCTTATTTTAGTGAGGGAAATACTTAAAGTAAAAACCAATTTTCAATCCTCAAACGGATGCATTTTTCACTTAAAAGCTACTTTTTCATGCTTGAGTTTTAAGATTTCTGACTTATTTTCAAGTAATTAATGATTAGTTATACTTTTAAAAATTATTTAAAATTTTTATTACCACTTTATTTGTATCATTCGAATATTTATTTCATTTTTTTAATTGTGCTGTTTTTAAGGCCTGCGTGGTTACAGATTACATGCAACATTTAGTCGTTTTATAGAAAACTTTTAAGGAATTATTGAATGTGTTGATCTAAAAATTAAAATATGTACATAAAATTAAAAAAAAAATCGCATTGCAAAGTACAAAGCAAATGCTAAAAACCATTGTATTACTTAAGTACTTTTAATTTAATTATATCTGGATTCTTATAGCCTATTTACATTGAATGATGTTTATGCTTCTCTTTATGAAATTTTAATTTTTAGAATTAAATTAATTATTATTAGTTGTAATTAGAATTTATTCTGATATTTCATATTATGTTTCATTCAAAAAACAAATATTTTGTTTAGATTTAATGATAGTATAAATTGAAATTTTGAGAATCGCCATTACATTCCCAGCAAAATTGTACATTCATAAATTTAAGGATATAATTTTTTTTGTAAAATTACTTTCAACAAGAAAGGTAATTTATGTATTGATTTTATGAACTATTTGTTTTCAAACCACTATATGAAAAACGATGCAAATTTCTAAATCTGTTGATCTGTAGTGAAATAACAAGCATGGAATCAAATGATTGATTAAGTTACTCAATTCGTATGAAATTAACATTTTATAAATACCTTTTATGTGTTTGATTCTGGATTCCATTTATTCAAAGAAAATCTCCTCCTTTCTACAATAATTAATTAATGTTTTAAAATTAGTTGTCTTCATTTTCAACTTTAGAATGTGTTATTTGAAAATAGGTTTTATATCTCCTTATTGGTTTATATAAAAAACTTTTCTGAATAAAATCTTCATTCTACTGAACAATTATAAATAATTGATTTTCACAATACTTTCGTCTTGTATTATAATATATATTTTATGACTTTTATCTCTTTCAAGGGCCGTGACTGGTCGTGGGTGCAATCCTGATGATTGCTGCATATGAAACGAAATGAAGTCCCAAAGTCATTAAGTGGAATTGTGTGGAAGTTAAGGGAATTCAAGTTAGGATACCAGTTGGGATGTTTTCATCTAATCATGACTCAAAGTTATAAAGTCCAGTGTCAAAAGCCCTTATGTGACGGGTGAAATTAATTTTTTTAAAAATTTCCTTTTCCAATAAGTGTTTTTCTATTGAATTAATATTATTCTCTACTGCTAGTTACATTTCATTATTTTGCTTGTGAAGTGTCTTTTAAATTTTCATAATGTAAGCTATTGAATGAATCAACGGGTACCTAGGCGGCGGAGCCACCTTTCACCCTGTATCGTGCAGGGAGCTACATGGTGACGACTTGTGATGATGGAGAGTTATGCTGGAATGGTTCTAAGTATTGCGTGGAGATGAAGTTCAAGTGGAGGGAAGAGGGTGGAGAGCCAGTCAGGTGGCTGCAAAGTTCTTGTGCTTAGTGAGTAGATGACGTTGGTACCACCACTTTCAATTGGTCCTCCTGGAGTCTGGCTTATTGAGGTGGGTGGGGCATGCCCGGTATTGGGGTGTATGAAAATGATAGGATATAATGAAGAGAAAATAATGAAATAAAATTTATTATTGAATTTAAAAATTATATGGTGGTTCATAGGAATCGAGGAGGATAATTCTTGGTCTCTTGCAATTAACATTAGGAAGATAATTATCTAGATTTTGGATATTAATATTACTATTGTTTCGTAGTGATGAGAAAATTTTTTTGTAGATATCTTGTATGTGTTTTCGAAAGCTTTTAATTCAGTGTTCCTCCTCATGAACCATCTGGCTTTAGTAATCATTCTGAGAGTAGCATTTTGTCTGGTATGTCAAAATGCCCCACCTAAAACAATTGCCCTTTGGGTGACTAATAAATATAAAATAAAATGTACTTAATTTGTTAAAAAAGAATATTAAATTTTTGACACGGAAACGTGAGTTAAATAGAACCCAATAACATTTTTTTTTTTTACATCCGTTGGATAAATGCGTAGTAAAATATCGCTTGATCACATTTCCATTGCCGGCTTTATGAAATGGTTCTGATAAAACAGTTCTCCATCGCGCCTTTCGAAAAATTCTATCTATAACGAACTGAGCTCTTTTTCGATCGTTAAGAATTTCCGAGTTTTATTATAAACTCGGAAATTCTTAATGATAGAAAAAGAGCTCAATTCGTTGTAGATAGTTATTTTCAACATCTTCGTTTGATGGATTTCAGCAGCAAAATAATTTCCCAATGCTATTCACTAAAGATAGTCTTCCGGCAAACATTTTTTCCTTTATTTTAAATCACTTTTTTTTTCTTCTGAAAAGCTATAAGTAGTGATAAGAAATGGAAGATGATTTTGTGTTAAGACAATGTACTTCGTTATATTTACTTCAAAATAACATCTTTCGCTATTAATTCTAGTTTTTTTTTAAAAAAAAAAAAAAAAAAAAACGCAGAGAGTTTGTCCCGTTGATCGTCTTGTGCAAGGTTGCTACAAACTGGTTCCTCTCAAGGGCAACGCCTTGGCGATCAATCTATTACTCGAAATCAGGATTTGGCGGGGAAAAAACTTCAACCCCGTAAAGTAAAGACGCCCCCATATTCTCCTAATTCAGAAATTATAATCCTCATATCTCTCGTCTTTCTTGCAATTTTTGAACATTTTCAGTTTTAACTGGTAAATAATAAGCATTCAAGTTCTCTTGTTTTCAGATGATCTTGATTTTCAACGTCAATAGAACAAAAACGGCTGTATTCCTCTGCATTGTCGGACTATGATGCAGTCACTTTCGTATTGATGTAAATCCTATTGCATTTGCTCATTTTACTTCAATTAATCCAATGACAAACAGAACGCACTGAATCACCCAAAAAGGTTCAAAAATAATTAATTGCGCTTACGCTTCTCAATCGTCATATTACAAGTTTTTACACTATGACTACTACAGACCATGTTAGTCGAAAAGCTCAGGCTTTCCTAACTGAATTAATTCACTGTACACAACAAATGCTCATGTGTGGACTATAATTAAATGTAAGTCTATTATATCGAGAATTTATTAATACTAAACACAGGTTAAATACAATCTAACTCTGGACTTTCATCACATTGTCCCGTAAAATGCTTCACCACTCTCGCTTGATGCTGACAGCTCAATTGGTGGCGAATTATGGCGCATGTATGCGCAACAGACATTTGAAATTATATAACATTTGCATGAGCAACAAATGAGTTTATTCAAAAAAGACATGGTGTTGTCTCTGTATAGTTTGAAGGAAATTAAAGATATTAAGATAAACTCAATGAAAAGTTATTCACTTTAAGTAACAAGTATTTATATTATATGTGTGATTATTTACAGAAAAGTTTGTGACAGGAGGCACCGAAGACAACCATCTTGCGTGGAATCAAATAATTGACTGACAGAGTTCTCGCTGAGGATAAACCTTGATCCGCACTGTTGGCCATTAAAATTGCAACACCAACAAGGAATGATCTGATGAACGTCAAAATCACATGAAAGGCAGATGTTGGGATATGCACATAATTATTATTTCAGCGCATTTAGGCAACGAAGGGAAAAACATCTGAAGCACTGCGTAAAAAATGTTGTGTAGTGGATTTCTCATTCGGAAAGCGCTTTGAAAGGTCGGAGTTTGCTAAGAATATCGCGTTATGGCTCGAATAAAAAGAAATACTTACCAGCAAGTGTCGGAATTAGATAGAGGTAGAATTGTTGCCTATCAAGAGAGAGGATTATTGTTCCGTGATATTGCCTGTCTCACTGGTCGAAATCCAACCACTATCATGCGAATATGGAATCAATGGGTTGCTGCGGGTCATACTGAACCAACATGCAGGATCTCCACGCTCTCCCCTGACTTACGCTCGAGAGGACAGACATATTGTGAAACTGTATAACCACATCACGAACCATTAGGCAGGAAATGGGCATGTTTACAGCACGTCCAGTACCCGCTCTTACGGTGCGACGACGTTCGCAGCAGCGTGAACAGTCAGCATGGCGACCATTACTTCTGCTTTCCTTGACAATGCAGTATTGTGAGAGACGGCGACTCTGGTGTGCCGAACTAGAAAGCTGGATACAGGAGTAGCGTAATGTCGTGTTTTAAGACGAGTCCCGGTTCTGTGTGCAGTATTCTGATGGCCTTATGTGTCTGGAGGCTCAGAGGAGACCGCTCGTCGCCTGCTTGCATTCGAAATCGGCATAGGGGCTCTGCATCTGGTGTGACGGTTTGGGCAACCATTGGGTATATGACACGCACATCTGTAGTTCAGATCTGTAGGTAATTTCAACGCAGATCGGTACTTTTCTAGCATCTTGAAGTCCAGTGGTTGTGCCCAATCTTCGAGGCTTGCCAGACGCCCAACAAGATAATGAAAGACCACATGTTGTACGTTGTGTCTTGATCTTCCTTGATACACAAGGTATTCGATTGCAGCGCCCTGACATGTACGACTCCTCCACATTTGGTCATGGGTTGCTGAGAGACTGGTACGCCACACCTGTCCAGCTAATACGGTTAATGAAGTGTGGCATAGACTTGAAGTAGCATGGAAATATTTGCCTGTTTCTGTTATCCAAGCCCATTTTGACTCTAAAGTCCTAATTTCGTACCCCTGTAAACCCCCAAACTGCTTTAAACCAAACTTTATCATTTTTTTTTCTTCATGCTGTTTTGTGTACATTCAATAAATATCTTTTTGGTATTTTTTTAATTTATAGTGTTGCAATTTTAATGGGCAGCAGTATATATATAATGCAGCCTGCCAGAATAAAATGTGTTTCCAAAGCGACCCACAAAGTCATTTGGGTTAAACTATCCTGATCTAAAACTTAAGTAATTTGTTAAAGTTTTATTATTGTATTAATGAATGCTGACACAAGACCTTTCAAAAACAGACATATGTATACTCACTTTTAGGAGCCACTGCATAATATCAAACACATATTATATATATTATTTAAACTTCAAATAATTATACATATTTAATAAAAAAAAACATGTAAAAAATTCTGAGGATTATTGTATGTTAAATTATATTGTTTAACTAAAATCAAGATTAGAAAAGTCAGAAAATCACTGTTGCAGCAATAGATATCGACTTTTATTTATTCCAGATATGACATGAACTTAATAACAATGAATATATATATTGAAAAAGTAGCTTAAAAACAAACTAACTTCACTTAAAATATGGCAAATTTTACAATAAAAATTTACAAATTATATCATACATTTGACAATTCAACATACAATACACAAAAGTGACACATCTACCATAAATAGATTGTCTTAACACTTTATACATTTCATGTAATAAATACACAATTTATGAATTAATATGTGTAGAATTGAAGTTTAAATACAATTCACAGACTACAAAAAATTATTTTTATCAAATTACTTTTAAAAATAATACAATTTTAAATTGTGTTTCAGCAAAAATTTAAAAGTAGGGTATTCATTATAAAAATGTCCACTTTATAAAATCATTTAGATTCTGTTTTGCTCAACCCTTATGGATATATATTGATTCTGAAGGGAAAATCAAATTAGCCTTTAAATTTCTCTCAAGACCGGTTAAAATTCAGTTTCATGAATTACTAAAACAGAATTAAATGAATAAAATTACAACGCAATTTTCATTACTTTTATTTTTACAAAATGTAATATATATATTTTGTTGTAGATATTAATCAGTATTAAAGGAAAGAATTTTGAACAAACTAGCATTCTTAATGTTAAAGAAAACTCAATTAACAACAAATGAGACTATGCAAAATCACAACTGTATCAATAGTTTGTGGGCCTTTATGCTTTCAGCAATTTCAAGGATCATTCCAATTTTTTTTAAAGAAAATATAATATTAAAAAAAAGGACAGTTCTTTAATTTCTGAAAAATCTTATAGACAACATAATCTTGAGTAGAATAAAATATTTTAAGTAAATTGTGGAGTTTTGATATAAGAAATGTTTAAAATGATTTCTATACATGCAATTGATTAACAAGACTTGAAAGTTTTAAATGTCAAAAGCAGCACATTTCTTCAAATAAATCATGCCTTTGAATTGTTTTTTATCATTCTTCTGAAATTGTATAAATCAGGTACCAATCAATAAAGGTTTTTTTTTTTCTAAAAACTCTTCTATATGAAATTTTTGTTATGTGATATGTACAGTGTTTGCAAAAATAATTAAATAGTCAAGACTGAGTATTCTTCAACTTCACACTAGAATTTATGAATATGTAGAGTATTTTCCCACAATTAATATATGATAGAGAGATAAATGATGAATTCATTTTGATTGGTTTAACTTACAGCGAGTGATACTAAGAAGAATTATCAAAGCAGTTGCAACTTTATTTCATACAATGTAAAACATTCAAAAAAAATTCAAGGAAAGAATACATTAAAAGAAAGCAAAATATTTTTGCACCTCATTTGTTAAAAAAAATTACATTTTCTGGAAAGAAATGCATTTATAGCATAAGGTCCTAATGAAATTTTTTCAACATTTATTATATTTTCAATTTCATGTAGCTAGTAAAATTTATAGTGATTCTCACATTCCTCTTCAGGATACATGATATATTTAAACTGTGCATTGTTTTATTAGGTAATTTATTTAGAGTAATCTTTAAGTAATATATTTAAAAACATTTTTATCTAAACTTTTTTTATTGATCCAACAAAGATACAACATAAAAAAAACTGACAAAAAATATCTTGTATGCACAACATATATAAAAAATGAAGAAAGAAACAATAAATATAATATAAAATGATGTTTTTGGTAATATCCCTTATTGTCAACAAAAAATGAGACTAACAGTTTATTCAGTCACAAAGTTAGTTAAGGCTCAATTTCATTTTTTAAATTATTGTTAATACACACTTTTAAAATTTTCAGGAAATTGCCACAGGACATCATAATTACTAAAATTAATAACTATTTATGAGCAAACTATAATTTCAAATAAAATTTAAGAAATAAATAGAAATTGATGTACACGTATCAGTTAAGCAAAAATAAAGCATTATAACGATATTGACCATTATTTTATTCTATTATACATTTTTACACAAAATACACTTGCAAATATAAACAAACGAAAAATGAGACATGTAAAATGCAAAATGTGATCAACCTTTTAAATACCAATGGTGTTGGTAAACAACATTTTCACATAGTTCAAAAAGAAAAATTAACTATCAATTATTTGATAATTATATATATATAACTGAAATTTTTATTATAACCATAATAATTAAAATTAAAAAAAATATTATTTTAAAAATACATAATTTGTTATCTATACAGTTATTTGTGTTTAAATGTTATACCTAGTAGTACATTACAAAAAAAACAATTTCTCTGCTTCTATATTTGATATAATGTTCTAATATAATTTAGCTTACTTTTTAAACTTTTAAACTAGCTAATCCTATTTTAACAAACAAATATCTAAATTTTATATATATTTATTTTATACGAAATAACAGCTCAATAGATTTGATGCAAGAATAAAAATTTCAGAAAATTTTTACCTTTGTAAACTCTAAAAATATATAAATATTTTATCACTTATACATTTATAACATGATATATAATACAAAATCAATATTTAGTTATTTATCTCAAAAAATATCTTATAGTTTTAGAATAAAAAAAGCAAAATGTTTGATATAAATTTGGTATTGAAAATAGTTAAATACACAGATTGTTAGAAATACATGCATATGGAAAAATGTTTTGTTTAAATTGAAAAATTCATTTTTAATTTACAAGAAAATGACTTATTAGAAGATGATATGCAAAATGCATGCTAATAAAATTCTACAAAAATAATTACATGTCCACATAACTATTTATTATAATTACATGTCCACATAATAATAAAATGTCCACATTTTTTCCATATTATCAAGAATTAGGAATTTTCATTTTGTATTAAAACATTACAGGCATTGAGAAAAGTCCAAAAGAACTCTGAGTTCAAGGTAATGAGTTTTAGAATAAGATCAAAATAAATAAATAAATAAATAAATAATCAACTATTTGAAAAGAAATATATATATATATATATATAAACATTACTTTTCAATTTCATATATTTTTCTTCATGCCTTTCACTGTCCCTTATAATATTTTAGTTCTTAAGTAATGTAGGGAATTGTGACTTTTTATTATGTTTTAAAAACTTTATGTTTTTATATTCTTTATTTTTTTATTTGTAATTTTGAAGAAAATGAAACTTTTCTGCAATAACTTTTTTTTTTTTTTGGTAAAAGTAGAAATAGATATTTCAATGCCTCTTTTAAAGCTTAATACATAAGAAGTATAGTTGCATTTAAAATGAAGCCATTTAAGATAATTTTAAATTGTATACGTATTTATTCTGGGTTGAAACAAGATTTAAGCCAAAAGTGCCAGATATTTACATTGCAAAAAAGGAAATCAATTGAAGTTTTACACATTTTCATTGGAAGATAAAGAAATATCTAAAGAATGAAATAAGAATCAAGGTAGGGGGATTTTGTAATATTTTTCAAAGAAAATTACATTATTATTATTTAAAAATGATTTTTAAAAACAGTTATATCATGAATATAGTACATTTAAATTACATTAGTACTAATGTTAATACAATAGAAATATTTGCATTTTGAATATAGTTAAATAAAAAAATTAATTCTGTTTTTTCAGTTATTTATAAAAGGTTATTGTTTTATTTCAGCTATATGAAAATGAAATGATAAATACATTACTTCTCTCAAAACTCATTTTTATTCATTAAAAATGAGTAAATTTTACCTTTTAACTTTTCGAAAACCAGCATTTAAAAGAAATAAGATTAGGAATGGACTAATTTGCTAATGAAGCTCTTCCGTTTCTTGTATGGATGTGTGCCAAGAGGGACAATTAAAAGCAACCCTCAACAAATTCAAAGGCCTCTTACCTCAGAAAAAAAAAAAAAGAAATTTCTTAACCATCAGGTGATTTAAACAGTTTTGATTTTCTTATCATATTGTCATTTTAATTTTTTAACCAATGTTCATTTATAATTATTCAAAATTTTAAAACTTATAATTAAAACATGTTAATACAAATAATGTTCAGTAGTTTTCAAGTGGAATGCTTACATTAATTATATTTACAATTTCTTGCTATATAATTTTACTAAAAAATCTGTTAAAATATTCAACAATGTTATTTACATATTCTAATCATAACAAATGTTGTCAAAACTTTTAATTACATACTTGAATATAAATACCCATTTCCATCTTTTAAGTTAAAACAAGACATAAATTGTAAGGCCTCTTTGAAAAAATAAAACTTTGCAATGCTTAATTAAAAATTGAAGTTCTGAATTGATTATATTAATATTTTAAAAAGTAAGGCTAGAAGTCAACGAAAAAAATAAAAAAATCAAACAAAACTCCAATATTTTGAATAATAATTATTACTTTAAAAATAAAATAAACTCTCAATTACTCTTTATCCCTTCTCTAGATTCCACAATTTTATATGTTTGACACAGATACATGCAAAAATTTACTTTTTAATTACAGTTGAATTTTCCATGTATAAACTATAAATCTTACAAATGCATAGTGAGATTTCTTTGAGAACATAAAATATATCTGAATGCATTGATGAATCAACTGATGGAATGTTAGCTCCTGTGCAGGCTGAAGTTGCACATATACACATGAAAGACTTCGATATAAAGACAATACTTTATAGAAAGATTAAGAGTCTCTATTTCAATGAAATATCTCTTTTATGCCTGTAATTAAAATTGTATACATAAATATTGATGATAAAATAGCTAATTCAGTAAAGTAATTAATATTTTGTCATACATATGAATTTTCAAGAAATTAATTAAAATTAAATTACACTTGGCCTGATTCGTCTGGGTATTCAACAGCACGGCGTTTAGCACTCTTAGGGTATCCATCATCACTTTCTCTTTGATTCACTTGATTATAAGAATTGTTATACATATCTGAATTAAAGGGAAAAAGTACTAAGTATAAATAATGATTTCCATTACACTGATAACAAAATTACAACACTCTTTTGTCAGAAAAAGAAAATTTTAAGATTTTACAAAATTATTTCAAACATGTAAATAAGGAAGAAAAAAAAAAAAGACATCATATCTTTTTGCAAATAAGATGACCTTCAGATATGACAAAATATAAATTTTCATCAAAGTTCTATAGTTTTAGAATATACCTGTCCTGTAAGATAATCCCAAATTATCAACCACCAATGAATTTAGTTTAGATCAGTGATTGTCATCTGGAACAAATTTTATTTTCTTGTATCTGGCAGCACTGCCTAAAGAAGCATGTGACGAATTACAAACTCGCATGTATCTCCAACAAGTATATTACTCGTGGCAGCTTAGTGGTCATGGTTATAGCCAGTGTTGTTTCATCAAGTCAGGGGTTCAAATCCTTTTACTATTTCAAAGCTGTGGAGGGGAGCTAATACATGTTAAATCTGTGTAGGCTCCAAATCCTCTTATTTGTATGGTGTAGAAATTTGGAGTGGGAAATGCCAGCTCAGGTGTCATCTTATTCATTTGACCGTGGTTCAGAATTACAAGGTGTGTCACCAATAGCTGTCATGTTGCTTCTTAACGCAACATTAATAAACAATTAATCAAATCAATTGATTCAATACATTTAAAATATAATAAAAATTATAGTAATAATTTACAACTCACTTGCTCCTCTGTAGTGGCTAAGCTGTTGATAAACTTGTTTCATTCTTTCCAAGTTTATATGACTAACCTCTTGGTGATTTACCATTGGCATTGGATAGTCCTTGCCAATAATACACTTCGCTGCAATTTGTACTTTCTCGGGTGCAATCCAAGGTTCATGAATATATTTAGTTGGAAAGTTTTTAAGAACTGGTAAGTACCTCCTGAAACATGCAAGATATATTTTAACAATTAAAGATGGATAGTACACATAGTAATAAGTGAAAATATATATAAAATGCAGACAAAAATATAAAAGAAATATTATGTCACAAAAATAAGGATTTTAAAAATTTACAGAATTTTTAGGACTACTGAATGTTTTAAATATTTTTAATTTTTATATTTAAAATCAATAACATTTATTGTCAATATAAGCAATTGGGTAGAAAATCTAACATTATTTAAATATAAACTTTTCTTTCATATTTTAATTTTTTGTTACAAAAATGTTTTAATATTTCTAAATTCAATTTAATGCAGAATTTTTTTTAACATTGCAGCATTACTTAAACTTATTTTTAAGTATTTTGTTTCACAAATAAGTGTTCTCAATTATTTTTATTTAAAAATATTTTCTACAGTATCTGGAATTATTATATTCATATTTATATTATGTGTCCTTATTCCTTTCTTAAAAATGACGCTACAACATATCACAATTCTTCAAGTAACAAGTGTTTCAATTTTAATATAGTTTTATAATGTCATCAGTAGTTAGTCATTAGATCTTCCAAAAATCAACACTATATATATATATATATATATATATATATATATATATATATATATATATATATATATATATATATGACGAATTCTTCTTATAATTCACTTCCACATATTTTTCAAAACATGAATTTATTTATTTTGAATTATAATTAATATTTGTTTAATATATTGATAAAAATACATTGATAATATCAATTATACAAAATACATTATATCATATATCAACTACAATGATTTTCCCTTTGTTGCATTAAACTTTTCAAAAAAAAAAATGTTCATATGCCTCACAAGATTATTTCAACTTAGGAGGGGGAAAAAGAGAATCGCACCTCAATTTAACGTAAGCAGTAAGTTTTAAAAAATAGGGGAAAGAAGTCTATTACATAAAAAAAAAAAAAATCAAAGTATTAAAAGATCAGGAGTTGCAAATGAAACTCAGTATTTTTACCTTCTATTTAAATGAGTCTCAAACATACTTCAGCAATAAACTTATAGTTATTTTCATATTCTTATGGCTAACAAATCATTTAAATTTTAAAATTAAAAAATTATGTACATAATTTATTTTATGTATATGCACATTGAAAGAAAAATGTTAAAATACATATACCAATAATTGTTATTACAGTTAACATTTTTTAATTGACACATTTTAAATAATAGCAAGAGAGAGAGAGAGGGTGACATGAATAATGAAAATTTTCATATCTGTAAAACTTTAAATAAACATAAAAGTTAAATTTAGAGTTCCAAAGATTAATCTGCTTTCCTATAAATATCTATAAAAGTTTACAAAGTCATAATAAATAATCATATAATAAATATTTTTGAAAGAGAAATTTTAAAATTTTCAATTTTCTTTCATAAAACTAAATGATATTTGTATATTAAATGATATGTATTACGCAACAATTATTATTGCTACACATTTGCCGGATTTATCCGATTATGAAAAAAAATTTCAGTTGCTACAAGGGATGTTTAAAAGTTTAAAAATTGATTGTTTTCATCGGAACAAGAGCCAAATATGGCTTTGTTCAGTTTCCCAGTTAATACCATAGTTAATATTGTAAATAATTGTTAATATATATCTATGATCTAGATGTAAAGTGAAAGGAGGAAATTAAAAATTGATTAAGAGGAAGGTTGAAAATAAAGAAAGAAAGCTAGGGCAACCTGAGGGTATGTCATCCATATTTAAAACAATATATCCTATGAAAGAAAGGAAGTATCAATGAAGTATTTCAGAGTCATAAATCCCTTATTTTATCAAAAAAAAGTAAGTCCCTGAGGGAGAAGGATTGAAAAATACAACAATTCAATGAAATAATTATATGAACCTATAGCATATTAATCCAATGAGTAAAATACTTCACAAGAGGAAAATCAACAAGCAACTGTCAGTATTTTTCTGAACACATATGTTGAATTTCAGTCTATATTTTTTTCAGGACTCAGAATATGTGGACATTTAATTTTCAAAGTTATGAGAGAAAAGTTTAACTTGGGCCAGGAAGGACAACATACTGCATTCACTATATTTTTTATGTAATTTTAAAAACTGTTGCATAATATAGGGCTTGAGAAGCTAATTTTGAAAACTGAATGGAGAGTATGAAAGTTATCAATACAAAAAGGAAACCCATACAAAACATTTCTTTTGAAAAAATTCTATTTAATGATCCCAAACTACAACTTGTCAAATAATCTTCATACATATTTTGATTAATCCTTTGTTTCTTTTAAATAAAGAATGGAAAATTTTGAAGAGATCGTTCAAATTTGAAATCAATAAGTATATTTCTCATAAATATCTAATTTCCATAGTAGAATAAAAAAAATGTTAAATCAAACTGCAGTCTTTAAATAACATTAAAATTTTTTTAATGAAATTCAGTATGATAGTATTAGCAATTGTCTAGATTTATTGATACTCTCAATTGGTAATTACTAGCAATTGTGAGTATCAATAATTTCAAGTAAAAACATGTTACCAAAAATTATTACTTAGAACATAAATATGAGAAAATCAATGATCTAAAGTAATAAAATTGTGCATATATATCATATTTTGCTTCATATTAAACTCTGTTAAAAATTATAATCATAATAATAACTCTTGAAATAAAGATATAAGAAAAATTAAGCATTTGCAGCAGTACAAGTGATAACAAATATTAATGAAAAGTATACTTCTGAAAAAGATTTTAAGGCATTAATACTACAAAAATATCAAATAAATACTTAATACTTGTTACCTTATATAATCTCCATTAGGATCAGCTTTTCTGCCAAATCTTACAGGACAATATAAATGAAAAAACTGTTGAAAAAATGAACTACAAGACAACCACATCCATGAACCAGCATTCACACTCCAGTCAGCATCCAACAACAACTCATCAAATACCTGCAATAAAAAACAGAATTTTTAGAGTCTTAATGAGTATATATATATAATGATTTAACTTTAATTTAATAATTTCTCTTTATAATAATTTAAATTTTCTATTCTATCCTATTCCCTAATTCAAAAGTAAAGAGTTTATTTTTATTTCCTGATCCAATTCCAAATAATCCTTTTATTTATTAGATCCCACACTCATAAAATTTGTTTAATCTGCTTTCCCAAGGTCGTAAATCTGCCAAAATAATCCCTATTAGACTCTTTGTCTATGTTGAAATTCCCTAGTATCCCTGACCCTGTGCCCCATGTTCTATGATGCCTATTATGGAATATACGCAATATATAACATGATACACAGCAAGAAAGTCTACTCTTATTCTCATACTCTTCAGTATTGCAAACCTGTAATCTTCATATGATTTAGCACTTAGCCTTGATGGCCAAACCCATGCTAAGTTAATCACAACATAACGCTCGCAACATTTTCAAAAACTTGCTAAGGAAAAACTAATTCAATGCAGGAAAACAACCAAGTGTGAGTGAAAGTGAATTTTATTGGTGCAAGAGCCAGATATGACTATGCTGCGCCAAACAAGGTATAACCGTGATCTAGACGAGAAAGAAGAAAAAAAAATATTCATCTGTACCTTCATGCCTTCTTCCCAAGATATCCACAGATCACCTCTGGTTAAAAAGCATGCTACTGCATGTCTTGCAACATGGTGGATCCAGCCTTCTTCTCTGAGTTGTGTCATGATTGCATCAATCCAGGGAAAACCAGTTTGACCCTGAAAAATTAAAATATATATATTAGTTACATATTGCAATTACATGCAAGCTTAACAATACAAATTTATAATTAGAGAAATGATTTGAATTTTACATTTGTCCATTTTGCCAAAGCTTCAGAATTTACATCCCAAGGTATTTGGACACACATAGAATTACCAATCATGTGATCAAATTTTGGATTGTTTGTTGCAGCACAATAAAAAAATTCCCTCCATAAGATTTGACCATGAAGAGAGAGCGGTGGGTTAACCTTTTTTATCTAAAGA
Source organism: Nephila pilipes (assembly GCA_019974015.1). Lineage (NCBI taxonomy): Eukaryota > Metazoa > Arthropoda > Arachnida > Araneae > Nephilidae > Nephila > Nephila pilipes. The sequence continues at coordinate 354,996 of BMAW01023678.1, read as the reverse complement.
TAGGGGGAAAAAAATAACTAAATGAGTTAAAATATCGTTGTATGAATTTCACACAAAAATGTTAATAAAAATGTTTGCTAGGATGTCTAATGAAAACTTATAATATAGAGATTTATCTTCTTAACCAATAACCAACATACAAAAAGTTAATTAAACTGTTAATTTTTAATGTAAATATATGAAGATGAAAAGCAGCTGTTAAAGTATTTTTTCTCTTTCAAAAAATGAATATCTTTAAACATAACTATACGAAAAATACATATGAAATACTCAACAGTAAATTCATACAAATTAAGAAAACATATATTTCACCCTCAAAAACAGATGACAAAACATTGCTAAAAATGTCAAACTATAGAAATGTACTGAAATTTCAATTGAAATACATGAATACTGTATACATACACAAATACAAGATCTGTGAGAGTAGGATTCATGACACTTACTGATTCTGAAAAAGATTGAAATAAACTAATATGACTAACTAAGTTCAAAGTTAAAATAAATACAAAAGTAAATTTATATATACACCAGTTTGACTTAACCATTATTAATAACCATTTTATTTTTGTACTAACTTTTTATTTTTTTTAATTAACTTTCTGGAAATATTTTCAATATTATTACATTAATAGAAGTGCTTTGAATGTAATTTTAATACTAATCTATTATTACAACAATATTATAAATATGCTTGTGTGTATTTTGATATATAAACAAAGAGCTCTGATTGCTATTTTAATACTAGTCTATTATAACAATACAATAAATGTATATTTTGATGTATAAATATGAAATGATAGATGACAACACACAGGATACTGGATTTCTCCTCCCATTCTAATACATAATAATAAAATGAAGAATTTCTTATAAATATTTTAATTTTGTTCATTTTTAAACCACAATTATTATTATGCCCTTTACAAATATGAAGCATCTTCAGAATATGTTTTAAAAGTAAATAGAATAATTTCACAATGTAAAAAAATATATAAACTATTTTAAAACAAATCAAACAAAATCTGCATAGTAGTAAGATTTCATTTGTGCCATGTCAATGTTTTGCCATCTGTATTCCATGCGCATATAGAATTCATTTAACAGAAGCATCTCAAAACGATTTATTTTTTCTCTGAGCTGAAATGATATCTATATGATGGTGAGAGTGAAATATTTATTTATTTTTAACTAAAGCTTACTTTATAAATAAAATCTTTAATATAAATATAATACATTAAAAAAAATTCAAACCATAAGAATTTAATGATTTAGAAATCTATAAAAGTAATAAATTTATCACAAATTGCAAAAAGCTATTTTAAAAATGAAGAGATTACAAAATTAATGTGGTTAACTTCATTTGCTTTAACATCATTTTTATTTATAAAAAAAAAACAATTACTAAAGCATCTCTAAGAGAATAAACAACAGCTAAAGAAAATGAATATAAAGTAATTTTACAAAACTAAAAAATAATGTATATAATGATCATTACTAAATTACATGTAATAGAATATTTTATATGAACACAATCTCAGAATATTACTGATCATCACTCTTTTTTAGAGAATGAGATCTAAGAACTATTACACAAAAGAGAGCAAAGAAAACTAGCAAGAAATAAGCATGTCCTTTCGAAACAATACATATCTACAAGGAACACTGAAGTTTTTTAATACATATGTTTAATGATCAAATCGTTAAAAAATATCCTTGTCTTTAAAAAAAAACAGAGCTGAAACTGTAGCTACTTTTTTCCATTTCACAATACTCCCAAAGAAAAAAGAAATTTAAGTAGGAATGAGTATTGAAAACTTTAGTTTTAACTATTATCTATTCTTTCACAGTAATTTTCATTTCAAAAATGGCATCATACAGTGGTGGCTAAAATTGCAAATACTCTTTAAAATGTTTACATTTTTCAATTTTGCATGCTTATAGAAAAAAAATTGTATATGTAATGTAAAAATTTGAAGATCATTTTATACCAAAGATAAATTTAATGCTGAACGTTTTTTAAAAAAAGAATTCAAATACCTTTCATATTCTAAAAATATAACATAGAATTTATTATAAAAAGAAACAAGAATGTGAATGAGATTAGATAATAACCAGTAAGCAAAACTTAAATAGCCAACAACACTGCCCTGAGAACAAATACTAGTTATAAAGTACAAGTTAAAATTTGTTCTCTGGAATACAACAATTTTACATTTCTTTCGATTTGTTCAGCAAAAAAAAGAAAAGTTTGTGTGCAAAACAAAGTCAATTGTAAGCTTTTGCAATCTTTTTGGAATGTTATTTGTATTTAAAGTATAATGACATAAATTGCAACTACAATCAGATTACAAATAATTGAACAATGAAAAAGCAAGCAGAAGAGATTTCATAGCCACATAAAAAAATTTGGATTATGTGAAAATTGTATTTTAAGTGCTGAAATTGAAAACCAGTAGAAGGAAATGTGGCTACTTTTGGAGTACATAAATTTTGTTTACACTTATGGAAACAAAATCACTAAGAAACAAAAGAGGTAAAAGAAAGAAAAGTGTAATAAGTTGATGTAATAGGTGTAATAAGTTGATCCATGTATGCAAAAAAATTTTTTATTTAAGCTTTTATTTGAAAATGGGCTAAAAAGTATAAAAATAATTTTTTAAATGTAAAATATATAATTTGTAAAAATTTGATATGCTTTACAAAAACACACAAATAATTATTGTTGAATTAATTATGTTATTTTCTTATATATTAAAACAAAAGAAGTATAACTGCCTTAAGCTTCCATAAATTATACATTTCACATTTTAAAAAATCATTTAAATACTTTTTAGTCAATCTTTAAGTATTAGGTTGATTAAAAAGAATTTTTTAAAACCTTTACATACTTAATTCTTTTTAGTATCAAAAATTAAGACTAAAAAGCAATAATGTGAACTATAACGAGTGCAAACTTTCAACTTGTGAGTGGATTTCAGCTCAATTAATTAGATGTTGTTAAGCCTTGCACTTTAGTATGCCACTGCACAGATTTCAGCTCAATCAGATGATAGGAAGCAAGTTAAAATTCGAGTACAAGGTGAAAGGTTCAGACCCTCAAACTTCACTAAACAAATAAAACTTTAACTGAAGTACAAGTTTTGAACTGGGGAAAAAAAATTTTTTTACATAGTTACAGATGAACATAGCAAGTTAAAAAACAACTTGTAAAAGTGATGTGCCTTAAAAACAGACAAATGTCACCAGGAATAACTTGACTGCAGTTGATGTTAGAGTGAATTCAAGAACAACATGAAGGGAATCAATTTTTGGATATAAAGCTGGGATTTCAAGAAAAGTTATTTTTTAATCAACAGTAAAGTCAGAAAAGATTTTAGAGGAAGAAAAAACATATTAATTTCACAAATAACCAATGGGAATAGATTATTAATTCTAATGAGTTAAATATCTGTAATTAGATTGGTTTGGTTTTATTAACGTCATACTAAAAGCAATGAGAAGATTATTGGCAACGAACCTCGAAATTTTGAACCTTGGTTAAGTGAAGAGGACAACACCTAAGCTGGCACTCCCTCTCCTAACTTCCACACCACACCACTGGGGGGGGGCATTGAGCCCTGACAGATTTAACATACATCATTCTGAGCTATATAACATGTCTTCAGTGGCATCAAGGCTTGAACTTGCGACTTAACGAAAACCGCTGGCCGTGAATCCATGACCACCGTGACCATTTGTAATTGGAATTGATGGTCAAAAATATGAAAAATGTAGGTAGAACAGGGGAGGAGTTATAATCAAGATTGCATTAAGCCTACTATCAAACTGCTTACTAGAGTAATAATATGGGTATGTATGTTAACATATGGTGTATGCTGACTACAGGTAATTGAAAGCACACTGCATGCAAGTAAGTATACAGGTACAATGTTGGAATTAAAAAAAATTGAAAAATATAAGAAACTTAAAAAACTTTCCGAATTTTGATCATCACGATACATCACAATAGGAGAGAAAATTAAATGTTTTATCACCCTTATTGAAACTGAGCTTGTTTAAAGCACACATAATATTGCAGTATGCACAAATTTTGTGATATAGAAATTTTTATCATACATAGCTTATGAGAGAAGAATATTTAACAAATGAAAATTTTAAAATACAATTAATTTTCCATAAGATTCTAGATTTCCTAGTTTAAAAAACTTTCAACATAAATATTTTTTGCAGAAATTACACTGATCTTTGAAATCATTGATGAAAATAAGCTACACAAATGTTTTCATAATTATTCATAAAGCATGGTAAAAAAAAAATCTTATGACAAAATCAGCATCAAATAGGAGATTTTGTTGATTTACTACCACACAATTATAAAAAAAAAAACAGAATTTACATAATTTGAATCCTCAAGCACTTTAAATGAAGTTGGAATATTTTGATCACAAGTATTTTCTTCCATTCATTTTTAAAAAAAATTATTAATAAACAATAAAAATTTTCTCAAATAAGATTTTGATGATTTTAAGTATTACAACTTATTGATTCTATATGACAAAACATGAATTCACAAATCCTCTATTAATATCAAAATATAAATATGAAATTACTATACATTTAATGGAACCATCATTCAAAATGCTTTTAAAAGATAAAAAATAAATTAAGAATTAAATGTACAAAATAATTTAAATTTCACAATAATTTCCTTAATACATTTTGCCAAACATGCAAATAAAATATTTTACCTTCCTATATAATTCAGTCAGTTCTTGATAAAATAATCTGGCTGATAAGCACCCAAAACGTAGGTAAGGGCTCAACCCTGTTTGACTTGGCAAAAGTGATTGAGGTGTCATTTTTGGTCTCCCAAAACTAGCTACCCATGCCTAAAATTTAAAAAAAAATCAATACTTATTTCCCAAAAATGCATCAAATAAAATTAAAAATATGTGAAAAAAAATTGAAATTCTATATTATTTTATCACATATACATAAGATTACACAGTACATTCTAAACAGTAATTATTAAAAACAATTTTTCTTCAATGTATTGTGAAGACCACAATTATGTTACAAATAAATCTTATAAAGTGTTTAGTAATTAGTATTAAAAAAAAAAACTTTTTAATTATATAAATAAAATATTACAATGCTCAGTTGGATATAATTCTAATTTGAATGACAAACATAAATAAATATACAATGTAATTATATCACATACTTTTTAAAAAGCTGTAGTAATTTTTATTTAATTAAATATTTAAAAAATATTGATTTTTACTTAAATTAATATTTACAAAATATATATTATATATTCAATAATTTATCTAGTAAAATTACAAGATAATAGTATCAACAAGAGTAAGTCAACTTAACTTTGACAAATTAAATTTACCATATGTTCATTTTCACAACTAATGACATAGCTGGTTAGTATATTACACTAAAATCCAATGTAAGATACTAACTTAGTTATCAGCAAGTTAGTTTTTAGTTAGTTACACTTAGTTATCAGAAATCCATCCATGTAATTTTGTAACAACTGGTTCCCCTTTGTAACTGATATCACAATTTTTTTTTCTTATCTCTCGTTTAAATTTATACTAATAATTTTTTTGTCTAGAAAATATTCAACTTTTATCTACGTTTTTTTGTAAATTGATTGCATCCCAATGCAATACAGAGCAATTATTTTGAATGCAAGAAATTGAGCATTTTCAGTAAAAATTTTAAACAAAATACCTTGCGTTCTAGATGTCTCTCTAAGCGAGCCAAAGCCTCTGTTTCACCTCCTACCCACACAGGAGGTTTAAGGTTTTCAGTATCAAACCCTTCAAGAAAAAAAATAAAAAGTAAGACAAAGATTTAAGAAAAAAAAGGCAATGCATAAAATATTTCAAGGCACTATACATCTTCATACAGTTATATTTATTTCTAAAGAAAATTAGTTGCCTCTTATTTTAAATTATACTGTTTCTTATAACTTTCAACAATTCATTCTATTAATATATATATAAACCTGGAGTATCGATTACTTTCTTTATTTACCTTTGTGAAGACTTTCATTTTTTTTTTTTTGCATTGAAATGAAACAATAAGGTTGTCACACACCAAACAAATTTTAAAAAATCCATTGATGATAATCAGTTTTAAAAAATCCAAGTCTAAAAATTAGTAAAATAGAAATTCATAAATTATGATTGATTGTTTTACTAGCATCACCTTTGAAGCAACACAAGGTTAATTGGTGGAGGGCCTCATAATTTTGAACTTTGGTGAGATGAGGATGACATCTTTGGTCAAGTGATGGTTAAATCCTGGCATCTCGCTCTCCAAATTTCCACATTATGCCATGGGAAGACTTAGATTCTCAATAGATTAAACATGCATCAGCCTAGCTACACAGCCAATTTTAGTGGAATCGGGATTTAAATCCACGATTCAATGGAAACAATGTTGTTCAAGAGCTTGTGACCACGAACACTCGGCTACCAAGGTCACTTATAAATTATACATTAAAAACAATAGTTTTTAGAGAAAAGCACATCTTTGTAATTTTCATAAGAGGTAATTTCATGGAAGAGAATCTCCTTTGAATAAATATTTTGACATTTCTTGAGATAATTAACTTTAAGTAATAAACATTTAAATATTTGTCATGCCTTTTGAATTATAAGCAAGTCATGTTTTCAAAATAAATATTTACTTAAGTTATTAGTGACAAACATTTAATTCTTTAAAAAAATTAAAACTAAACAAAGTTAGGTTTGGTTTAGTTTTATTAATGTCGCAATGAGAGCTATTGGCAATGTGTATGATAATTTTAAACCTTGGTCAAGTGATGAGAATGATACCTGAGCTGACACCCCCTCTTTTAACTTCTACAACATGCCATCAGGAGGACTTTGGGCCTCGACAGATTTAATGTGCATCTACCCTGGCTACATGGCAGGTCTTTAGTAGCACAAGGCTCAAACCCCCAACTTGACAAAAACCACCAGTCGCGAATTTAGGACCATCTGAACCAAGTTAACTGAAGTATTTAAGGAAAACCCATTCATATATAAAGAACAAAAACAATTAAAATTTTACAAGTTTAGAAAAATAAGATTCCTATCCTTCTCTTATTACTTAAAAGTAAGGCAAACTTATTCCAAATTGAGAAATATACAACATTGGGAGGGAAGTTGGTTCCAGGACTGGCTCCTGCCAGTAATTACTAGATTTTTTTCTGCATTTCTTGAAATGTAAAAATGCTTGTGAATATCAACAAATAAAAAAAATGCAAACTCTCAAAATAAATAAATCTGTATATGTCATATTAATATACATTAACAAGTTTCATACAAAATTTTAAGAAGGGAAAGAAAGAGATGTTACTTTTATATAGTATCTATTTACATTTAAATGTAGGTGCTGTATGTATTTCTAAAACTGAGGAGATAACAATAATTTATTAAAACATTTTACACATAATTATACATTATTTTCCCTCTATTAATATAAATAATACATTCCTGAACCACAACATCTTATTTAATACAATTAATTAAAAGCATGCTCTCATTTCTTCAAAAATTATTTGCTTTTCAACAGTTCAAAATCAGTTTATTTTGAAACTCACAATCAAATTATCAGTAACAGATATCAAAATATTGTCTTTGAAAGGACAAAAGAAAAAAAGTCATAAATTTTTGTTTCAGAAAAATTGATTTTAAAATTTGAAACTTTTTTTAAAAAATAGTTAAATACTACAATTAGGCAGAAATAATACATTTTTAATACTTCAAACAAAATAATCATGCTGCTGAGTTAAATTTTAAGAGGGAATTAAACAACAGGTAAAAACTTTATTTTTAAAAAAAAATCTGCAAATGCTTACACATTAGATGCTTAGACAATATTCACTAAAATCTTCAAAATATTCCTAAATTTTAACACTCTTATCAATTATATTTGGAACAAGGAAATACCTAATTCCTCCAGAGTAGGGACTCCGTATTTGTCATCATGATCTTCAGACAAAGGAGTATAGCAGCTTCCCATATCCTCCAGAGTAATACGTGGTTGAGGAGCAGGTGGTGGTTCCATACTAGCAAGTATGTTTTGGAATTGCTTATAGGTCAAAGGTGATTTATTTCCATTTTTCTGCACAATTCTGCGAATACAGAAAAAAATTAATCATGGCAAGTAAATTCACCTGTACTTAATTCTAAATTAAACTAAGCCTACTATCTTACCCAAAATACTGCAAGAACAAATCCAAAAAGACTTAATGCAGGTGAGGCCCTTACTGTATTGCAAGAGATTAATGGCTGAGATTGATATCCAAGATAGCTTATACATTTAAATTATATTGTCTAAATTAGCTTTCTAAAAACTGGATAATACACAAATAAATATAAATGTGACATAAAAATTTATAAAATAAATTAAATTAACTTACTTCTCCAATCTATACAAAGTATGTGATGTGCGACTTATGACAGTAACACCATTTTCTTGTGCCATAGTTGTTGTATTGTGATCCCGAATGCGGCCATAGGGTTCAGGATCTTTTTCAAAAGTAAGATGTGTGGTTTTCCACAGCTAAATTGAAAAGCCAAAATTAATGAAAATAAGAAATATAATCTTTTGAATACTTATAACACTTCATTTTACAATTTAACTCTAATTTTAAAAAAAATTCCGTTTTAAGATCTAGTTATTTTAAGTGATGAATACCAAAGTAATATATAAGGTTTTGATGACTAAGTTAGAAATAAAGAACATTTAATGGGAAAGTTTAAACCATATTTAAGCTCCTATTCAATAAATACAATTTAATTTAAGAGGATTAAACTTTTACTGTATAAATGCAAAGTGCAAAAATTTTAAAATTAATAATCATAACAAAATTCAAACTATTGCCTAGCTTTATTCACTTTGATTGATTGTTTATGGTATTGAAAAAAAAAATACAATACAAATTTTAAAAAAATTACACATATTTTACAGAGAACAAATTATTCCTCAAACGTGATTAAAATAAATGGAAACAATATTAAGAATTTACATTTCTTATTGCATATTCACAGAGAGTGCATTTTCTTCTTATTAACACAAATTTACTATATCATAAAAATTATTTCAAAGACATAGGACAACTATTTATTCTACACATTAGAAAAGGAATTCATTGAGTTCTTTCATTATTAAGACTCTCTCTTCTTAGTCAGTTATTTATTTACATATTATATTATTTATTTAAATATTATACATTATATTTAATTTACATTTATATTTCTTACTAAAAGAGAAGGAAAAAAACTGAAAAATTTCAACACTTATTCACTGCAGGTTCCATGAGGGAACCTGTCCTTTAGTCTATTTGGATCAATGAGTAGTGCTCGGAAATACTTTTTTTCCAACATATGTATTTATCTTTTAATACATGATGATTGAAGTACATTTTAACATTTTACAAGAAAAAAAAAATTATGCTTATTTATTGTTATTATCAAATTTAATTATCAGTGAAACAAAATTATACCTATTCATTAGATAATGCCTATTATAAATTAATTTACACTTGCCTTGTTTCATACCTAGAATAATATTACTTTTATCATACATTTAAAAGTAACAAAATAATCCACAATGCAATTTAGTTTTGGAAAATTGATTTGAAGTTTTTCACAAATCTCATCTTTTTTGCAGTCCTAGTAATGATCTTAGATTCTTGAAATGAATTTCTCCATACTGATTCTGATTGAACAAAATAATTGCATGATATATACAGAAATGAAAATTTTAAGCGATATAAGAAACTTCATAGAAAATGAATAACAAAATTTAATATAACAAATACAAGTGAAAATAAGCCTATAATTTACTTTAAAAAGACGAGGGAAAACATCAGCTGGTTGGCCACGAATCACAAACAGACGCGAGTTCAATTTTCTCAAATTGCTGTCTAAATTCTCAAGACACTGGAGAAGAAATCTAAATGAAAAATACAAAGAGCATACTTAAAGAGTAATGTAATAGAAAATAAACTTAAAATTAATACTTTAATTGTTAATGAACATTCTAAATATAATGTAGAATTATAAAAAAAATTATTTATAAAATTCCTTTGTGTGATATATGTAACTAGAAGTTAAAACTCATGTATATATGCACTCTTAAAAAATTATTATAATTGAAAATTCGTTGAAAAAAAATGACATACAAATATATTATTTTAAGATACACATACATTATGACATCATTACACAAATCAAGGAATTATAAGAAATTATTAATGTCAAAACTGATTGGATTTATGTGATATATGTATACAATATAGATTTTTTTACTTGAAATTATTTCAACATTAACAAGAAACATATAAAAAAAACAATACAATAAACTTTTCAGGTATTTTTAACTGTTTGTATGCTTAGATGTTGTTATAAAACAGATGAAAATAATTTTACATACTATACACAAAATAATTTTAGATGTTCATTTGTGAAAAACTTATTATTAACAATTTACAATTTAAAAATAATAATAATTCTGCTTAGAGTTATATACAAACATCTTTGTATCCAATTCTAAGGAAAAGCAATGACCTGGATTAGATTAATGTATTACTCCCTTTTTCATGCATAAAATAAATTTCATTTAATCTAAGACATGAATCCAATTTGATTGAAGAAATATCTATAAATAAACACGAAAGTTCCTTTTTTTTTTTGTTATATATCCTTAAGCTGAAAAGGATAAACTACCTAAAAGCATGTTATTCAATATAAATGAATATTTAGGTATCAGGTTAGGTAAAATAATAGTTAGATATCATGAAAGTAGATGCAATTCCCCAACCAAACTTACAAAAATGTCTCAATCCTCAATCCAAATACTCCTGTCGTTGTTTGAAGATAAAATAAGACTAAATATGGCATTAAGGCATATAATGCATCTTAGCCATATCTTCTTTTTGAAACTTTTTCTGGGATTAAACTTTTATAGCATATGTTTACACAAAACAATTTTCACTCTTTCAGTAAATACAATTAAAATGGGTAAGAAAAAAAATGCATCAATGTGATAATTATTGATTAAGTAATTGATTAGTCTCATAAGATAAAGAGCACCAACAAAGGCTATTATCCCCTTCAGTGCAGTTAATTTTTAAAATATAAATGCTTAATAAGTGCATATAGTCAAATAATAAAATAAATATTCACAACACTTTAATTGTGGTTGTAAAACTGGTTTTAGGAGAACCAGTTAATCAGGAAAACCCAAATTTTAAAACTGAAAGTCTGGTTTTAATAGAAATAGAGGCCTGGTTTTTTTTTAGTTTAATGCATTAGACAGAATTGAATAAAATTTGCAAGAAAAATTGAAAAAGGTGTTGCAGTATTAGAACAAGGACGCATAGTTTTAAGTTGTACTACAATTGCTTGATCATTATTCCATTAGCAAACAATGGACATTATAATTGTCTAGTTGATTTGTGATCAAAATAAGCTTAAATTATGTGACTAAAAACTTACCGTTTTTGCGATCACACTTTAATGTCAAAAAAAGAAAGTTTACTATGTACAGACCGTTAATTCATAGCTCTCAAAGTTACATAATAATCAATTTATGTATGTATGTATGTATATATATACATATCTAAAAAATAAATTAATTTTAAGGAATGGAACACAAATCAATCGATTTTTGTTTTTTTTTTTACAAAACTAGCTTTGAAACCAGTTTTCTGATTTTAGTAAACATGAAAATTGGAAAAACTGGTATTGAATTTTACTAAGGCCATTACAAATAACATGTTAATATTGCTCTAAATCCTGAAATTTTTACATCTATCTATTTTCTCGGTAACATAGAAGTATTTTTTCCAAGTTTTATAAAGTAATGAATATTCATTTATTTAATTTTCCCTTATGTACTACCTTTATATTTAAAATTTAAATTTCTTTTTTTAGGCAATTATTTTTACAAGCAATTTTTTGATCATAACTGCAATATTTAAGAAATGGGACAAATAATTTTAATACAAAGAAATATTTAGTATCTCCAAATTTAATTACTTCCACTGCAGTTCAAATATTTTGAAATATGATTCATTATTGTGCATAAAATCTGAAATCATTCTTAAATTATCATTAAAAAATGTTCAAAAAAATTATCAAAATGTTCAAATTAGATGAAAAACAATTAGTATCAAAAAAATTTCAAAGTTAGATATTTAAGAGAAAATAAGACACATAATAGACATTCAGAAAGCTGATTTTTAAAAGAAAAATATCCAGAAAAAACAAGATTTTAAAAAAAATCAGACAAAGTAAGTATAAATCAACCTCAATTCGAAAGTCTATGTGGATTTATCGATATATTTTTTTGACAATTGTATCAAATATTTAGAATTAAAAATTATGTCAAATATTCAAAATCAATATCTTTGTCTTTATCTTAAATAAGTACTAGCACCCTGAAATTTTAATTAAAAGTATTGTTACCTTTTTGCTTAGTTCCAACTTTAAATTGCATAATTTTTAACTAATAATTTTCGAGTTCTAAGTATTCATTGTACTTTTATCTATCACAAAATAAACACAGAGTTTTAATTAATGTGGTTATTTTTTAATATCCAAATTATTTTTTTTTTTTTTGGGGGGGGGGGGGTTCAAAACAGAAATTGCTTCTATGTGTGGACAGTTTATAGAAATCCTCTGTTTCTAACCTATCCTTACAAAGGTTATCAACTTGATTTGAACATTATGTAAAATATTACAATGTTCAATCATATTAGTTATTTGCAAGCAGTGCAAACAAACATATCAAAATAGACAATGTAAATCATAACCAATATTGGAGTTTCAGTTATTTTCATGCATTTTTTTTAAAAAAAAACAAAATTTATTTCTTTTTCAGTTATATAATTTCTATAATTACACAAATAAAAATACTGTAATACTTATTATTTTAATATAAGAAAATGTATATGAAAATGAAAGAGATATTATTAAAATAAGCAAGAATACAAATATAATAATATGAATTTACAATTTTTTAATTGATGTGTAAGTTATCTTTCACTTATTTCAATGTTCACATTTATATAAACATATTATAAAAATTAATATTAAATAACCAAGCTTGTATAAATCGGCTTTTTTTCATTTAAAATATTTCACCTATTGTTTTTCAAAAATTAATTTTATTTATCTTCAAATGTAATTTAGTTCCTGAAACATAAAATAAATTAACTCTTACAGTATTTTACATCATAAAGTAATCGCAATAAATCATTACGCGTCTCAAATATGTGAATGAGCTTGTCGGAATCTTTATCGTAATATTTTTTCAAACGTAAAAGATTTTTTGCAAAAAAAGAGAAGAAAAAGAAACTTACCTCCATTTATTAATTCCAACATTTGAAGAGCCAGCAAACCATGGATCTATAATAAATACACAACGTAATGTTGTAGCTCCAGATAAACCTTCCCTTAAAGCTGGTTGATCATGCAAACGAAGACCTTTTCGAAACCAATGCACGACATTTTTTTGTTTATGAGATGTCATTATTAAGTAATCGTACTGGTATGAGAACAATACATAATTACTTTCAGAATTAAAACCAAATAATTAGGACAAATAATAATAAACGGGCGGTAAATATTCACAATATGGTTTCTGTACGACTTCACGTTACAGAGCCCAACGAATAGTTGACCAATCACAGACGAGATCATGGGATTTAGCAACTACGGCAGCTCCATGAAAAAATATTCACTTTTAAAAATATAAATTATTAAATTTTAAACTCCCAAATATCCCTCTTAATTGTGTATTATACAAGTTTTATATCATTTCCTTTATTTAAAATATTTTTTTTTGATTCCAAACAGTTTTAAAAAGGCATAAAATTATTGACAGTCATCATATTGGAGCTTCCGTAGTGTCGCCATTTATAGCATGCTGCTTGCAACGTGACTTCGGAAGAAAATTAAAGAAAAGAGAAATGATTGGCTGGATGCCAGTTTCTGCCATCGAGCGCTAAAACGAAGTCACGTTGCGCAGTACATACTTGATTAATTTTAGAATGTTTAAAAACCGTTATAAATCAGAGTGCTTTTTCTAAAACGTGCAATTCATTCAGAAAAAAATATTTCGCCCGTTAGGGAAACAGTTTAATTATTGTTACTTCCAGTTCTTTTGAGATATCAATATATTTTCTGAAGGCATAGTCCGTTTTTTTAACTGTATATTTTACTTGCAATTAAATTTCCTCGTTTAATAGAGACGAAAAGAATAACGAAAAAAAATATTTATATATGATATTAGCATTCATTATAGAAAATTCAAAAAATAATGTAATAATTTGTTTTAGTACTAAATTTCCACCTTTTTTTTTAAAATTATTTTGTTTACTATTTTATTATTTTCTTTTATTTTTTATACTGTATATTATAAACAAAAAATTTTTTTTTGATGAACCCTCTTTATCGAAGTCAAATTTAAGACAAAACTTGTTTTATGAGTTTCAAAAAAATTTAAGATAAAAATTCTAATATTTTTTAATGATTGATTTGGATGAAATTTAAAATAACTTTTCTTATAATTTCATGTATATATATGTATGTATGTACATCCGCCCACATATATACATATATATATATGTGTGTGTGTGTGCATAAATATAGTATTTTTAATTGATAAGAAGAATTAAGAGGCCATAATTTAATTTTTTTTACTCCATTCTTTCCTTCCAAAATTAAATTATATATTAATTAGTTTTCCTTACCTTCGATATCACGCCTGGATTTCGACTAGCATTTTAATAATGTTTCACTTTTCCCTTAAATTTTCGTATAAAATTCAATTATGTGTTAAAAGAAAATCAAATAAAATTAATTACACTTAAATAATCTTAATTTGATAAATAAAGTAATTAATCAAACTAATTCAAGTAATTTACAATATTTTTCCTACTTACAGTATGAAAAAAAATTTACCGAAATTCCCGACGAAAATTTTGCACAGAGCAAACAAGTTGAGCCTTAAATATAAAATTTAATTAAAAGTTTTTAACCTCTGCATATTTCATCCTCCCCTCCCCTCCTCACTTCAAACTTTCTCTTCTTTCTCGAAATAGACAGTCTGCAGTCTTAAAGTCGAAGAAAGAGAAAAAAAATATTCCAGTAAAATCTCTCTTAATTTTTTTTATTATATTCAGAGTTCTGTTTATAATTTTTATTAAATGATAATCAGTAATTAATACGCATTTTTACATCTCTACGTTTTTTAATGTAACGTTTACTCCAACAACCATTTCACTCTGTAGATACGAAAAAAATGAGCATTTTTGATTTTTCCTTTTTCATCACCGCATAAGAAGAACAATCGAGAACATTCTCCGCGGAAAGGTTTTCCTTCAACGAAGAATAATCTAGAATTCCATATAATACTCACAAATAGGTTAACCTTCACGCGCTGACTAGGTAAATGAACAAAAAAATTCTGTTCAACCAGCACAAAACCAGTTGAACTTGAAAATGTGCATTGTTTGTGGATATTGATGAGAAAGATAGAGAGAGAAAAAAAAGAGAAGAGGTCAGCATCATTCTTGGCACTGAAGCAATAAATAAAGCAATTTTAAAAAAATAATCAAACTCGTGAAAGAAAACAAATCTAGAGATAAAAAAAAATTAATTCGAATTTAACTCATCATAATGTGTTGAATTTTAAAGAGATTAAAAAAAAAATGGTTTGGGCCTTCCCAAATAAACGGAACGTGATACAAATTGAGTAAATTTCGGAAGTGGAGTGAATAGATATAATCAAGTCGTATAAAAGTGACAGAGAATTAAAAATAATTAAAGTAATGGTAAAAAGAAGAGTTAGCGCGGTGTGTGCGGAAGTCTTCTGGCATTTATAGATGGTTTTGTGAGATTACGATTCAACGCTGTCGGAGCAATGAAAGGAGATAATTGCATCATTCTGGTAAACGTATTCTTTGATAGATAATAGAAGTTGTTAGCACTCGCAGAAAGAATCTTATTTGTGGAGAGCATCCCCTTATTCGAGATGACATTTCGGATATAACTGGCTGTTTTAATTAATAAGACTGAAGTTAAGTTGAAATTTCAATCTTTCTTGAGATAAAAATTTAAAATGACAGACGAAATGCCGCCACAAGTTTCCATGATGGCTCAATTATTAGGATATTTATTAAAGCCTACACATTTCTGAACATTTGTGGAACCAATACACTTTTCCTTTTTCTTCAACGTGCAATTTTTTCTTCAAAATTTTAATCTTCCATTAAAAATATTTTATCAAGACTATCAAACTGCATCATGATTAATTTTTTGATGTGATAAAAACAGGAAAACATTGATTAAATATTAAATCACCATTTCCTCCCAAAAGACTTCACTGACTTCCGGATCAAGGCTCAGTTTATAGGGGTGCTTAAGTTCAGGGTCTTAATTATGTTTATTGGTTCCACGTCGTTTTGGTGAATGATTTTTTTTTAACATTGGGCTTAAGTTTTGTTTTCGAAGTCTTATTTTCTAGTGGGGCGTTGTTTATGTGTTCTGCAGTTCCAGTCGCGGAGAAAATGAAACAGTTTTTCTGACCCCTTTACTGACATAAGATCTTGAATAATTTTAATACTCCATAAATTTCACAGCTATTTTAATGAGGAGAAAATCGAAAATTTCATGCCGTTATTTCAAATGAACTGATGATGGCTTTCAATGATGCAACAAGTTTTTGATGGGGGAAAAACGTTATCGTAATGGAAAAGAGCTCAGGGGGTTTCGGACTAAAATCAATGAAAATCGTTTAAATTGAGAAGATTTATAAGCTGAAAAAGAAGCATAATACCTAAGTTCAGATATATTTATTCAGAAAAGGGAATTATTTTCTAATTTGGTCACTATAAAAATGCTATTGCAAGAAAAAGTAAATGCACATTTTTTAATTGTAAATCTTAAAATTTGTCTCTAAAAAAATTCATTCCTGGATCAAATTATTCCTTTCTGAATTATTTTCAGAAATGAACTTCTTTTCGTCTCTTGACCGAGGTTCAAAATTACCAAGTCCGTCGCCAATAGCCCTTGTGTTGCTTCTAATGTGACTTTAATAGAACGAAACCAAATAATTTCTTGTATAAGTTTTTTTTTTTTTTTTGCTCATTACTTATTTTCGGTCACCAAATTTGTTTCGCACCCCTCCTTTCTTCCATTTTTAAATATATAACAATGAAAACGCGCTGATGAAAATGGCGTTTTCACAAGACTAATATGGTCGAGAGTTAATTGAAACAGTAGTGTAGTTGACTGATTTATTTCAATGAAAATAAAATTATGTTTCGAAGAAAGGAAGTAACTTCCGTTCACATAATGTATATACCTAATTTAGCATTTAATATTAAAACTTAATAATTATGAGTCTACTCTTCATATTTGATTAAATAAGCACATTTCTATTGGCTGTAATTTCGATCTGTAGATATATATGATATGGGAAAATGTAAGCAATTTTTGCATTCATTGCATACATTTAACTAGAAAATCACAATGAATTCTGCACGCTCCAGATTCATGTTGCGTAATATTACTCTTTAAAAAATTTTATTTGAAAAATTTAAAAAAAAGTAATTGAATAGAAAAAAAAAACTACCATAAAATCCGAATAATGAGCCCACAAAAGTATATTTGAAAATTTCGTTTTCTTTTCCTACTTTCTTCTTCCATATTTTTTTATTTAAGAAATATTTCATTCCTAGAAAATTATTTTGATATAGATAGTAATTTATATATTTTATTATTAGAATGTAAATATTTTCTTTAATTTTATCCCTTAATTTGTGTGTACTTCTATTGAATTAAACTTTAAAATTAACTTTTATTAACAAATTGCTTTCAAGGCAGTTATTAAAACTCAAAATTTTTTCAGTATCATTCGAAATATGGGGATACTTATTTTTGAAAATTTATGGTAACAGCTTTCGAGAACTATTTCATATAATCTACATTATAACCTTCTCCATATTAAATTCAAGAAATTTTACTAATGTAGAATGGTAGATGTAATTTCAAAATTTTATGGTATTTTTTAGTTTCTGGAAATAAAGTTTCCTTCGATTTTGGATATAATACCCACCGCTCCCAATTAAATTTAAGAGTTAAGAAGTTTTAGAAAAAGAGACGAATTTTCGGAGTCTTATAATATGTAACTGAGATAAGAAAATCTACAGATTATGATATAATAAAAATGTAATTCACAGCTCATTAATTCTGTAATTTCATTTGTAAGTTCCTGTACCTTTGGTCTCTAAGTTATATAATTCAATATTATTAATATTTCACACTTTAATTGTGATTTCTTTTTTCCAAAAACCAATGCCACCAATAAATTCCGTAACACATATATTGTTGGAAACTAGTTTTCTTGTATATTTTGCTCTTCCAAATCCAACCCTTTGTAAAATCCTTTATAGAAAGAGAGGGAAAACTGCATCTTTAACTTTCTTTTTTGCTCCTTGTGTTTCGCAACAGTGAAGAAAAGAATTTTCCGAATAGAAAGTAACAATAGAAAAATATCAAAGCACAAGATGTATTCCTAGAATTTTATTTCAAATAATAAATTTATAATCTATATTTAAAAAAGATGCATGCGGAAAAAAACGTGCTTTCAGAAAAAGAAAACGTTAAAAAAAAGTTTGACTTTTATCAATCAAATAATTAAAAATAAGTCACTCACATGTTTGCCCATTCGATACACGAGGAGTTTAATTTTTCTGGAAGCTTTTACTTCCCTCAAGAAGTTTTTATTAATTTTTTTTTGTTTTGAACGATGATTTTACTTAAAGGCTTATTCCTCTAATATGATAAAAAAAAAATTCCAAAATATATGAACCACAATTCTATCCCTACAATTCTCAAATGTTGTATTACACGTATATAAACGGGAGCGTTCATTAAAGAAAGCTAATTAAGATGAACTATAATATGTAAAATATGAATTATAAGATAATGACATAAATTTTAATTCTAGTGAAAACATTATTACTTTTTAAATCTGTAGCAATGACACAATAAGCATAAATTCTGAAATATAGATGGTAAAGTTTTATTTCTTCTCGTTAAGTATAAGAATTTTTGTAGGTAATAAATTTAAAATATTATACATTGATTTGGAAAATTGTACTGCGTTTCTCTCGTTAATATTTTAATAATCTCTATAAAATTTTCATAACAAAATTCTTTAAAAAAATCGGAGTTAACGATACTTATATATTTAAAAATCGAAATACATTGTATTGTTGTGTATCATCATCATATTTGATTCAACAGCCCAGAGAGGACCATTGCCTTCTTTTGATTTTAGATTGATTTATTGTCAATGACTGTGTTTACTTTTAAATATTCTATAACAAATTAATTGATAATTTTTGTTTGATGTCAGAAGAGTGGTCTTAAATATAATATTATAGTAATACTAAAAAATATCCCTAAATAATATTTTTTAAAAAAGAGAAAAATCCAATTCTGGTTAAATTGGATTGTTTTAAGATACGAGTACTTCAAAAGTACAACTAATTCTTGAGCGTTTTTTTTTTTTTTTTTTCTTTAGAAAAAGAGAAGCTTTCTGACTCTCCATTGTTTCTAAAGGTGTTCTTATAGAAATTCGCATTTGCTACTCAATAAATAATGAATTGTACAATTATGAGTGTATATTATATTGAAATAGTAGACGAATGGCAATTCTAAATTAGAGGTCGTCTATATATGAGTGGGCGTTGGCAACAGATCGATTTTGTGTTTAGTGTAGAATAGAATGATGGAATAAAGCGTAAATTAAACCTTCTGATTTGCGGATTGTGTTGTTAAAAACGATGATAAACTTTTTAATTGAAATATTAAATAGATAGAAATATTAAATAGAAAAAAATAGATTTTTTAATATATATGAGATATTTGGGTTCAGATTACTCGAACGTAACATGAATCAATTAATTCTCAAGTAATAATTTTCATTTAAAATAACTTCCATACGAAACATCCACCGATTTTCTAAAGTAGAATTCTTATTTGAGTTCGGAAATTTGTATATAAAACTTTTCGTTATACTAGGGCTCATATTCTATTCCCAACTCAGGGGCTCTGAACCAGAGTCCACGGAAATTTTGAGGCTCATTAAAAGCATTCCCCGGATTTCATGAGCTTAGATAAGAAAGATCCGAACTTCTAACATTACTTTTAATATTATCTAATCAAATCTTGCATTTCTTTCTATTGCAAATATACTTTATAAATTACATTACATTAATTGTATTTATATATAATCAAGAACGTCACAAATTTTATATCACTACGGTCGTTGCTGGAGGAATCGTTTATATTCAGTAGTATCAGTACCTTGAGATTACGGCAGTTAATAGATATGTCTCTAGATCGTAGTTCTTACGTTTGCAGACATTTGAGTGACATAATTGGCAATTGCGCGTAAGAAAGGAGAACCTAGATAGTTTATTTTTCAGGAATTTGAAAAGCTGATGAAGGGCCCTTAACATCTACTTGAAACATTTCGGTAGAAACGTTTCGAATAATACAACCCGCAAATCAAAAGGTTTAATCTACGTTTTATTCCATCTCTCTCATTCTAATCTATCTTTATTCCATCATTCGAAACTCAAGATCGATCGTTTGCCGACTCCCACACATGCATATAGACGATTATTAATTTTGTGACATTAGGCTATTCGCGAGTTTCACTTCACTAACTTCGGGGACTTAATATTAAATTGAACTGAATAAAATTACATTTTCTTCCCATACAAAATAAAATGGGATTAGGTAAATTGGATGAAGACAAAAGTGAAATGAAGTGAATTAGAGATAATGATTGATAAATAAAATAGAATTAATGGAAAATGAAGGTAGATAGAATATAACAGCAAGCTGATAGTTATTAATAAGTAAGATTGAAATGTAATTAGTGTTTTGAATGGAAGTGAATCTTAGTCTTAGAACTAAGTTATGAAGCTACTGTTACTGAGAATTGATGGAATCAGAACGAGAGCTTAGGTAATCTGAGACTTCATATTTAAATCATAATCTAGGATTGTTGAGTTTAGCGAGATTCAAGAGAGAGCGACATTTTCTACTCTTCAAGGATTAATAAAGTATTTAATATTGTTCTTACGTTATATTCAGTTGGAGTCTAGTAATTATTGACTAGTATATTAGACTGAGAGATGGCGGTAGAATCAAGTAATGAAGCATGACCATTACAATTTAGCGTGTCACTCGTCTACTGTTTCGATATAATATACATACTTGATTGATTAAAACACTATTTATTGAGAAAGAAAAGGGGAAATATTCAATCAGAACATCTGACACAATGAAGGAATCAGCTTCTTTTTCACATTTGAGAACAAATTTAAAGTAATGTAAATCAGATATTAATGTTAAAGAATAACATAAATAATATTAATATATTATAATTCAATAAACAATGTTAATACACTTCTATAAGTTGCTCCTCTTAAGTCTGAATTACCAATAAACTTTAAAATTTCAAAGATAGAGTTTTTGTTAAAATATGAGTATTATTTGCTTTTCCATCATTATCTGAGTTTAATACCATTCATTCTTTTATTTTCACTATGCATTCTTTGCTATTTTTTTAATGTTTTTCTTCAAATAACTTGAAAGAACTATAATTTATTCCAAGCTCATCAAATCAATACAATGAAAGGAAATAATTTTAGTGTCAATAATTTTCGTCATTATTAATTGATATTATTATTAATATGGATGCCGCTGACAATTTCAGAGTTTATTAAGGTGTTGAAAATAAATATTTATTTCACAGAAGAAAAAAAAAAAAATTTTATAGAAGCAAAACAAGCTAAAGTTTTGACTGCCCATTCCGATTATGTACCAAATAAATTCATTCAATATCAAATAAATTAATCTAATTTATTTTTGTTTATTTTATAATTTTTTAAAAGATATTGCTTCTATTTTTGAATAGTTTTTAAAACAGAAACATATTCTTAATACATTTTTGGAACTCATCTTCCACTAAATAGTAAATTATTTGGTTCTGAAAATATCATCAGATTAGTTGTATTCATAATCCTTTTTGTTTTTGCATTTTAAGTAAAATTATCTAAAAATAAGTGTTTCTACAACATCACAGCTAGTGTTTTTCGATTGAAAATTAAATTAATTTTTAAAAGACTCTTGTTTTCCTTCATTAATTAATTATTTATCAAAGCAACAATTTCATAATCCAAAAAAGTTTGAGTTAAAAAAAAATTCTCTTTTTCCTTGTTATATTAAACTCTTCATTCTTAAAAAAACCAATGAAAAGTGGAAAAAACAGAAACAAAATTCGTAAAATGGCAAAATTGTCTGATAAACGCAAATTTATTAATTTAAGTGACTCAAAGTTTGATATTCCTTTTTGACTCGATTAATCAACTCTAGGAAACATAACGGAAATTAAAAATATGTTTTCAGACCATGTACTTTCAACTGATTAATTTTAGAAACATTACTTAAACAAATAGGTCCATCTGGATCAGATTTTAAAATCTCGAAAACTGCTGTCTCGGGTACAAATACTCCCAAACATATTTACTTTGAAAGGAAAATTGAATAAAGAAAACTAATTGTCTATAGAATGATGTCGGCTGATATTGAGTTTCCTTTTATTTTTAAGTCGAGTAACGAATAGAACTCGTCCGACAGCTATCATTTCTGTTTATTCATCCGCCTCGTGCCGAAGAAATCATAATCTCTTTTTTTTTTTTTTCCTAGTAGGTTCATCGAGGCTGGCATGTGCACAATCCATATTGGTAAAAAACTGCACTGACCAGGTGGACCCGAGAAGGACCGAGTCAAAATATCGGCAATATCTCAGTGAACTTTTAAGGGTTTCGGGTCTGAACAGGACTTTTAAGGTTTCCGTCTAATCGGCCATTTTGATTTCGTGAACGTAATGTTAATCCCATGAAATTTCTACTACTGTCCTTAAATTTATACTGCTTTATCTATTTGAATACAAAAAAGTGCATCTGAAAGAGCAAAAAATAATATAAGTTTCTGCTGGATTGCATTTTTCCTCCGACTGTTAAAATTTTTTTTACCCATTTTTAAATGATTCGTTTGTAGATTTTCCAGATTTTAAAAAACATTCTAAAATATTTATAAGAATTGGAGAGAAAATGTAGCTATCTTTATTGTTTTTAGTTTTTTAGTTCTTTCGGATGTACTTTTTTATATTGACATAGATAAAGTAGTATATATTCGAGGACAGTAGTAAAAATTCCACAAAATCAAAATCACATTCACGAAATCAAAATGGCCGGTGGACTGAAGCCTTAACAATAAGGTTAAATAATTAAAGCGTAATTAATGTTATTTCTATATTCTATAATTTTCAGTAGAATTTGCCTTTGTTTAAATATTTATTAATACGAAAACTTAAAGAAAAATGAAACATGTTTTAACGTTATCATATTTTTTAAAAAATTATATAACATGGCGATTGTTTTTTAAATTTTAAGTACATTGCTTAAAAAAAGTTTCATGAAAATATCTTATCTAATTTATGTATTGAAAAGGCTTTTCTTAAAAATACAACCCAGTCAGTCTTTTTTGTTATTTACTGTTTTATTTAAAAATTAAGTGCTTTTTAAAAAGTGATAATTCTAATTTTTTACATAGCTTCAGAAATTACTCATAAATATAATAATACTATAAGTACGTTTTTGAATGGTTTTTTTTTAAACTTTACCTTCAAGATTTTTAATTTATGAATTAAAAAATATTTACTTTTAAAATTCAAAGCAAAAAATTGCAGCATTTCAATTTCTATTTTTATAAACTCCCTAAGATAAATTACTTTAATATATACGCACACAAAATTTGATGATCTACATTTCACAGCTAGCTTTTAGCAGCTTTGTTTTCTTTTATAAAATTACAGCATCAACTCTTATAACATAAACTTTTATACCTAAATATGGCGCAATTATTCGAAATTATTTAATTATTTATTCGTTATTATTATTAAAAGACTTTGTATTCTAAGAATACAAAATCTTCTTTTTTTTTTTTTTGTATTCCTACATTTAGGTACATGTATTTAAAAACTTCTAAGGTTTGTTGTAGTAAGAACCTTAGGTTTTGTATTCAAAAACTAAGTTCCTTTGGAGCTGTTAATAATTTTAAAAAAAGTATTGTTAAAATTGTAATCGTAAAATGTTAAAATGCAATTGTAACATGCAACTGTAAAATGTTAAAATTGTAAAATAAGATGTTTATTATTCACACATAGTTGCACTAAGTGGTTTTTTTTTTTTTTTTTATAGTTACAAGGCCTTATCAGTATAACAAATAATGAACACATTTTCTAGGTTTTTTTTATAGAACGTTTTAAGATTCCTGAACTTAATGCTCTCTTTTGACTTAAAATTCAAATATTTAATCTCTTCATGAATGCAAACTGTATATTATTTCAGAGCTTCAAAATGTATATACTATATTTAATAGATAAATTAGAAAAAATATTATAAATAACTTCATTGATTTTTTTCCCTTAATATAATTAATATTAGAAATTATATGTCTGAAACCTGCCCCTTTAATTCTTAATTTCTCCAAGATTTTTGCAGTATTAAGATTTCCTGTAATCGCATGTTGATATTTTTCTTTCATATATTCTTTATAATCCTTTCAATTATATTCATTATTGTTTTATAAATCTTTACAATTATTATAATTATAAATAAATCATCCTATATTAAATTTAATTTAATATTTTTATTAAATTTAAAAGCTTTTTTAAATATTAAGATTATTAATATGAATTAAATTTTTATGCTTTTTAAGAATATTGTTAAAATCTATTTTATCTGAGGACTTATCTATGATTCTAATACTACAATATTCTATTTTTTTATTATCATTATTATTATTATCGATTTTATATTTATGAACTAAAAATGTACAGATATCATTGACAATGTAAGCAAGTACTTTCTACCTCATTTTTTCAGTATATTAATAAAATATCTCAAAATTTTAATTAATGTTTTCTTCTTCTTATTTTTATTATTATAAATATATATATATATATATATTCCCTTTTTTAAGTATTACATTCAAATTACATACCAATGGAAAGATAAATTAATCAAAACTCGGAAGCAATGAAGTTTGTTCAAATTTCTCTGATATAAGAAAAGTTGTAACCAAATAAGCACATGAAAGATTTACAATCTGCATAGGTACTTTTCCTTCATTCGAACTCTGTGAGTAAGCAAAAATGTATAGAGAACCAATCAAGTATTATATTCTTTGGTCATAAGTCAAGCATGTCACAGAACACATGCGATATATCAGAGAATTACTATCAAGTTGGTTGTTATTTTGTGTTCTTTAAAAATGTGAACTTATAAAAAGGTTTTCTCTGCTTTAATAATATTATAAAACATAACAAAGTTAAATAAATGGCCGAGAGAGGAAATAAGTCACCCAGAAAGTAATGTAAAATATCAGTGAAATAAACAAGACTAGAATTATGAAGAAATTATAAAAGCAATTAGCAGAAAAATAACCATAGGGGGCATTTCTAAAATTTTTGAAGTGTTAAAAGGAGACTCAGCCTCTACAAAACTAGATTGGAAAAACAGAAAAAGGTGCATAACTGAAAGTGATGATAGAAGAATTACAAGATTGTATTTGAATGACAGAATTTTTTTTTTTTTTTTTTTTTTTTTTTGAGTATGCAAAATTAAACGACAGAATGCAATGGGATGTTGAGTATAAAATCTATTCGACGGAGGCTGCATGTTCTTGGTCTTAAAGCTAAAGTTTCTTGAAAAAATGTCATTTTTTACTCTCAAACACAGGTTGAAAAAATTTGAATGGGCTAAAACACTTGTTGACAGGACAGCAGAACAAAGAGAAAATGTTATTCGGAACGATGAAAGGAGTATTAGCCACTTTAGTAGTGATGGCATAAAATACGAACGGAAAAGGTTTATTTCCTGTGATTGCATAACACCTACTGTGAAACGCTATTTAGTGTTTAGAACTGGGTTGCATATAAACAAAAAGTATCAACAGAATTTATGTAATTTATGAGAAATTAAATGCTCAGAAATACGCAATTGAAGTATTTGAGACTAAATTGAAACTTTCCACACATGATTTTATCAAAGATGCTGACCCATTCATTTTTCGTTAGGATTTAGTTTCAAGTAATGTTGCTATTTTCAAGATAATTATTCCATTTCTAGATTGAATTGGGAATAGCTAGGCCATAACTTGATCAGAAATCTATGAAGTTGACTAAAAAGAAACTTGTATCAGAAGTAACTTGGGAACAAAATTGAATTAATTGAAGCAAAATTTCATTCATATTATAACACCTGTAGAATTAGCAAACTTGGTACACTCCATGCAAAGATATTGTCAGGGTCGTATTTGGGACTAAAGCCAAGGCAAATTTTAACTGACCAGGCGAGAATTTTTGTTCGTCTTAATTTTAAATGTCTTTCAGTGCTCGTTTTTATAAGAGATGTTTTAATAAAAATTTCTTTAGTGAAGTCGTATCATCACGCTTCCTCGGCAAACCCATCGTCGACCACTTCCCGATCCATCTCCGAAAGCAGACTCTCAGATAGACTGACTCCCTCACTTGTTCACTGACTTTCGGCGTTTTTATACCTCTTCCGACCATGAATGACGTCATATAGGAAAAGTCTGTAACTTTCTTCCTTGTGAAGATAACGAATCGATACCAGCACTTTTGAAAACTTTCCATTTGTCGCCAAGGTCTTCGGGTCTTTGCTTAAAACTCCTTTGGCTGACTGATGACATATTTGTATAAGTTTCTTTTCCTTCATAAGAGAACCGTTACAGGAAAGCGTCATCTCTTGTTCGAAACAATATACATATTTATATATACAGTGTTGGACATACAGCAAGAAAGTTTAGAGGCGAAATCTTCCTCCGCCCCCCTTATTGAAATGATCCCCATATAAAACGGCAGCAAATACACTAGTGATAAAAATTTAAGCAATTTTTCTGATTGTGCCGTGATTTGGGGGAAAAGTCAACTAGATGTCATGAAACTCATACTACAGAGGCACAATGTAGCGCTTAAAATTTGATGAAAGCATAGAAGTCAAAAAATGAATTGTACTTATACATCATGCATCAAAGCAGAAAAAGGCTTATTAACAGAATGGAGTTAATAAAAAAATGTCAGGCCATGAGGAAGAACAACAAACCAAACTTTCTAATAAGCGATATGACCTTCCTTAACTGCAATGGCTGCGTGACACCGTCTGTTCATACTCATTACTAAATTGTTCAGCAGCTCCTTGGGGTAAGTATTACCACTCTTCAAGGAATATTTGTTTCAATTGTCTGGTGTTCTCAGTAGGCTAGAATCTTGTTACTAGGTGTCTTCCCAAGGCATCCCATATCTATTTGATGGGATTTAAATCAGAGTACAGTGCTGGCTAGTCCATTCTGCAGATATCCTCACTTTCTAGAAGCTCCTCAACAGCAGAAGTCCTGTGCAGATATACGTTCTCGCTTTTAAAAATAAAATCTAGACCAATGACACTTAGGAATAGAAGCACGCGTGAGAGGATTATTTCATCGCAGTAACGATCTCCGGTAAGAAGCCTTGTCGAAAGTAAGGATCTCCTGTTCGTCCATTCAACATAATACCTCCCCACTCAAGCATTATTGGATCATCCTAACGGTCTCTTTCCCTGATGTAAGTAAGATGAAACAGTGTCCCTATCTCCTTCTATATCAACTGGTGCTGAGAATCATTGCTCAGACAAACGACTCTCATCAGTAAACAAAAAGTTATTCCTTTGATGAGATGTCCAGTCTTCTCGACACCAGTGTAAACAATGCCATCAATGGGCTGTTGTTAATGGTTCGCAGCATTCAGGACGACGGGCGAATTGACCATCTTTATGCAGACGTCTTGCCACAGTAAACCGTGATACCTGTCATACGGTTACCATACACAGCTGCTGAGCAATGTTGCCCAATGTCTGGTTCCGGTCTCTTTTTTTTAACTGCAGAACGATATACTGGTAATCACCGTTTCTTTCTCTCTTGATCACCATCAGCCTTTCTTATAGCTGTAATTGTTGGGAGGCTTTTCAAGCTCTTGAAACTATATTTTTGTTAATTTCAAACTCTTGCGCAATACTCGTCAAACTACGCCCCACTTCAAGCTGGCCGATCATTCTACCACGTGTGAAGACATCCGGATGGTTTTCATAACCATCATGAGCGTGCGATTTCAGTTTCACTTATACGTTATGTCTGCAAATGCGTCCTTCCTCCTTCTTACTAAGATGCACTGAGCGCGCGCATACCACATGTTTGTGTGTCATGACGTCCCCTCTAATATCATAATGCTAATATTTGCATGTGCATTCAGGGACGTCTTAAGGCATGGGCCAATTGGGCACGGGCCCAGGGCCTCGCCTTTGAGGGGGGGCCTCTACTCGTTCTCTAATCTGCCTGAATAAGATCATGATCAGAATAATTTTAATCGTCAAATGTTATTCCCGGATATGACTAGTTGAAGACCGTTATTTCTTTGTTAAATATTCCTGTTTACAATGTTTGCTGAGAATCATGGAAAATATTAATTTTATTTCTAAAGCGAGATATGTCCAATTTATTAATAAAAATGCTGCTTTGGGAAGGACAGTTACAGATACAACAGACACTCCTTCCAGCGACCTTTTGTTTATTTGCACATGAGTTAAGGATCGCTTATGAATGGACAAGAGATACACTTAAGACCCCAACAGAAGTGACAAAAACACATTTCCTATTTTATAACAGGCGTCAGGTCTAATAAAAAAAGGGTTGAAATGACCCTGAAGGAAATCACACTTTTTCGAAGAAACGAGTGGCCTACAGTTCTAAATCGGGATTCCTTAATTCTAATTTAATTTCTTCCAAACAGTAAGAGGCAATTATATTTTTATTTTTGAATTGTATTTCTTTGAAATTTCTGGTAATTTACAAATATTTATATCCCGTTTAAAAAAGTAAAATAATGTGTAACTATATTTGCTTTTTTTACAGAGATAGTTATAAAAATAATATCCAGTTTAAAAAAATTCTGCTCTTTTTTTTGTAAATTTTCACTCCCCTCTGAACATCATGAAATAATCTCTTAACTGCTTATAAAATTATATATAAATATTTCAATGTACTCTTTAGAATATTTTTATATTGATTAATATGCATAAGTGCGCGCTTCCTTCATTTTGAATGCACTATGATCTTCCAAAAGAGTTTCCGATGTGTTTTGTAACTCAGATAAATATTTTTATTTGTTCTAATATGGAAAACATTATTTTACTCGTTTAAAAATTCAAATGGCTGTCTTTTTTGTTATTATTGAAACTCAAATAATAAGGAACATTTATGAAAGAATATATTACATTACTACAGATTGTAGCTATACAAATGTAGAAAAATAATCATTTAACAGGAATCCTAGAGAACGATTTGATAATTAGATAAATAAATGCCTGTACAATAATTTAATGTTTTAAGAGTAATCATCAAAAATGGAGAAATTCTCGGCTAACTCAGTACAAAATAAGATATTTTTAGTGTATACGACCCCTCACTAGAAAATTTCTATTTGCGTGTGTATATTTAACCAGATTTTCCTGCAGAAAATTGAAATTTATTATATATACTTTAACTTAAGTTTTTATCTTTAAAACTTATAATGTATTTGTATTTTATCACTTACTATAATACTTTATCACCTATTGGTATGAAATACTTTTAATGGAAAAATCTTACATAAATATAATTCTCCTAATTAAAAATATATGTAATAATGTTCTTTAATTTTTGGAATATATGACTTCCTTCTTATCATAATTTATTGTTTCGTTCAATAAGCATAATAACAAGGATAAATATATCTCGTACAGTTACAAACGTATATTTTTTTGAGAACTTTTAAGAGATTCCAAATATTTTGTAAGATAATACGATATAGAAACCTAAAAGCCTGTTACGGAATTTTTTCTGCATGTCATTTTCATTAAAATGGCTTACTCAATATTTTCATTGATATGATTTTAAATTTGCTATTTAAAAGTAAAAAAAAATTAAGGAAATCTAATAATTAACTGTATGTGATAAAACTAACGTAGATTTATATTAGTATATAGTACATATGTATATCGGCATTATAATGATAATATTCAGGATTGCAAGCTCGACTTAAAGAAATAACTACTCTGTATACGAACCATGCGCAGGACATTCTTTGAATTTAATTGACGTTCAAGCACTAGAATGTAACTATAATGTAACAATTTGCTTTGATTTTGTCCAAATAATTTTTTCTCATCGTCTACCAATCGTTGGAATATACTAACATTAAATTTGATTTGTTATTGAAATGAAAAATATAACTGAATATATGTGATAGAAATAAAAAAAAATTGAAAAACCTATCAAAAACACATTGGTCAGCACGCGCAGATGCAATTAAAACTTTAAGTACGGATATTCAGAAATTGTCATGAGCCTGGATTGCTTAATTGATGAAGAATTACAGGCAGCGGATACTCGACTTTCTGCTAAAAAATTAAAAATTAAGATGAATGAATTAGAAACTACTTTTTTAATTATCCTTTGGAATGACATTTTGTCACATATTGACAAAGTAGATCTATTTCTCCAGAGTAAAAATATGGATTTGTCGAAAAATGCAAAATTATTAGAATCGTTAATGATATATATAAAAACTAAAAGAGACTATTTTGACTATTATGAGTCAAAAGCCCAGAAAGTATCATTTATAAAGGAATATCAAAGTATTCACAAGCATGTGAGACAATGCAGTGTTAAGGGCTGAATGAAATAGACGCACTGACACAACGTTTGAAAACAGCTACTACCAGGAATTTAAAATAGAACCCTTTTACCAATAATCGAATTTCTAATTTGCAATATGCAAACACGTAATAAAAAATATGAGGAGTTTATTGAAACATTTGGATTTCTTAAAAATATTTGTAATTTGGATGAGACAGAAATTGAAGAAAACATGCGAGAAAATATCAAAATCTTACGATAAAGACATTAATGGAGAGGAACTGAACTTGGAATGTCAACATTTTAAGTCATATATGATCATTGATGGCGAAAAGCTGAAGAAAAAGCAAAGAGAAGAAATGGAAAAAAAGAAAGATTAATAAAAAATATAATTCTAAAAATTCAGATGAAGATGAAGAACAGTTGTTGGATAAGGGGACTGGAATTGAGATCAACACACTTTATACATACATGTGTGATGAAAGACTATTCACAGGGTTTCTCAATTTTGAAATAATAATGAGAATTTTCTTATCGATGATGAATACTAACGCAAGTGGTGAGCGTTCATTTTCAAAACTCAAAAATGAATTGAGAAATCGTATGACTCAATAACGTTTGAATAATTTATGCATCATGAGCATTCAAAATGAAATATTATTAATTATTGCTTTTGAAAACCTAAATAAAAAATGATTTTGCGAATTTAAAATGTGGAAAACTAATATTCATATAAAACCTCATTTTACTGTGGATTACTTTTATTAAACTGTACATGTATATACACCAAATTAATTTAAAGGGTCGAAGGTGGAACCTATTTTTTCATAAGGGCCCGGGGCCTCAAGAAGTCTTAAGACGTCTCTGTGTGCATCATCTTTCTACTAAGCCGTCTTTTCACTGTGCCGGTCGCAAAACGCACTTTTCAACAATTTCATGGTTGTATGTTGAAAATTGCGTTTGGTGCTTTAGTTTTGCACACATTTATTTAATTAAATAATTTAAATGATTTGCGAAACAAAACAAAAAAATATCTTAACACCAAAGAAAAATCAACTTATATCTAGCAGACAAACATACATTTTGAAAAATCTTATTAATTTTTCATTTTGGTACTTAAAAAAGTTTTTAACTTTCCTGCCAATAAAAAAAGCTTGAACACCGTTTTTTCGCAGCTTTCACTTCCATTTTAAAATTATAGCATCAATGCTTCTAATCTAAACTTAACCTATAATACAAAGTCTTTTTTTTTCTTATATTCCTATAGTATAAGTACAAATACTTAAATAGTTGAGGTTTTTTGGACCCCCCCCCTTCTTTCCCGATCAAAGGCTTGGTGTAGTCCGCACTCTCTCAGAATGTCTCTGTATCTGTGCGTCTGTTTCTGGCTCCTTTAAAGAATAAAAAGTGTTTGCTACAGAGAATGCATTATATTTGACGTAAAGATTATTCATTTTATTGAGAATACTTATTTTTGAAATACAAAAATTTAAATACAAAATTAAGTATGAATAAATATGCTTTCTTCAACCTGTCTAGTTCAAGTTATTATTATACATACAAGTTATATACTTATACATACATTTCTGATATAAAAGTTATTTCCTACCCTAAATTAGGTTTCTTATATAAATACGTAATTTGGTTTTATTAACTAACAATGAAACGTAATTTTAAATGTTAACGCTTGCATGCGCTATCACCGCGCCACCTGTAAGTGAGGAGTTTGGTAACTGTGATTCTAACTGTAACTGAGGGAAGAGCGGGAAGCGCTCATCGTGTATACGAAAAAAGTGTAAGACGAGCTATCTGTGAAGGCACCACGTGCAGGTGTCTTTTGTGAATTATTAAAGAGATATATTAATACAGTCCACTAAGTGAGTACTTATTGTGCAAAGGACCTATGGAACTTTAATATTGTGTAGTGAAAGATTCATTAAAGATTTACAAAATATAGTGTGAGATAAAATCTTCTTGAGTAATTTTCTCTATCCATCTCTTATCTCCACTTCCCTAAACAAGGAAAAGTAAAGGATAATGATATGAAAAATATCGAAAAAAGGCTCATTGGTAGAAAATGTTACAAATAATTTCATCTGACTATCCTTTTCAGAGAAATTATTCAAGAAAGTAAGACTTTCACATAAATAGCCAATTTTTGATATTACTTAATAACTTCTGCATTGTTAACATGACATTATAATACAAGTTTCCTTTTCAGTTCATTCTAATGTATAGTTTTCGTTTCAGTTCCACAAATATAATAAAATTTGAAATTATATTTAATTTACCTTAGTACAACATAGCATAAATTTACATTTAAATTACAACATAGCCAAATTTTAGGCTTTTTATAAGAACTTTCATATTTTTTTTCTAATGAGTTTAAAGGCAAAATAGAAATAGGTTGGGCCTGCATGCATTTTATTAGAAAGGGAATATGTTAGTATGAATGAGGACATTCCACTTCTCGAACTGAATTCGAAAATTCAGATCTATTTACAAGATCAACTTTAGAAAAAATTTGGTCCCAAAGCAAATTTGTCATGTGGGCCTTTCAATAAAAAT
>BMAW01023678.1:300896-321321 GCA_019974015.1 Nephila pilipes | reverse complement strand
GCATACTCGGCTCAATATCTCTTTGTTTTCTACCATGTATGTAAACTATAAATGTGTTGTCCTTGTAATAAAGTAATTGTTTAGTGATCTGGGCCCTTTTCTTCTGTAACTACGAAAAGTAGTTATAATACTACATAAGTATATTTTTGTATAATTAAACTATACAAAATTAATGTTTTGTTTCTTAAAAATTCCTATAGTGAATTCGTTAATCATGCTCTGATAACCTTTTTTTCTTGAGACATTCTGATTCATTAGAGAAAAACTTTTGAAGTGGAAAATCTTTCTTAGCAAATCCTCTTGGTCTTAAATAATTTGTCAATATTTTCAGTTAATATTTATAATTACGAGTTTATCGAATTATGGGAAAAAATCTTTATTACAATATATAATTATAAATTAAAGAATAAAAGCAAAACAAAAGCAAGAAATAAATTTCACTGAAAAAAAATTCCATAAAAACAAGAAGGAAAATTTTACTAAATAAACGAATAATATTTAAATTAGCTTATATGATGAAATACTCAATATATATAATGATAAGAATACTGGTATAAAGAATAGAATTAGTTGCATCTAATTTTATGAAGAACTTAAACTGAAAGCCGGTTTTGAATATGCGATAAAAATTACATAGTCAGTCATATACAGGAAAAAATTTATCTCCGCCTGTGAGATAGCATAAAATCAATGTAGCGGATGATGTAAAAAAAAAAAGATGTAAGTATGATTCGTAATTCATCGAACAAATTTTTAAGTGATTATGAAGTACAATATAAATGCTCAAAAAAATATTTTGTTTGCCATAAAGTGTAAGTTTGAAATTAAATCCTTTAAGAATTGAACAGAACTTAAAAATTAGATAAATCACACCTTTTTTGAAATATCACTTTCAGCATCAAATTTTGAATGCACCGGAGAAGATTATGCATTTATAGATAGATTAAATATATGTAATTGAAGATATATGGTGTCAAGAGTTTTCTTAAGATTTCCGAAGGACTTCAATTCGAGGTTCAACTGAGGACTTCGTCACTAGATTTCAGACAACATCCCTTGTTCAAAATGCAACTGTCATCTTCAAAAAAGTTTCTTGAATCATTACTGTCATTCCACATACTCTTTTGAACATTTGATGCACGAGTAAAATTAATTAAATAAAAAAAAATATTTCATTTTCTGAGCAATAGCTGCATTTGCATTGAAATTAGGCAGTAATGGATTTAAGTAAAACGATAATATTGTTTATTTTAGTGAATACCCTTCCAAAATTCCATGAAAAAAAGCTCTCTACTTGATCAACTATAAATTGTTGGCAAACGACCTAAGACTAAAAAACTAGATGTCTGTATTTTAGTTTATATGATGCTTCTCTTTTATTTACTACAATCAGAGAAATCTATAGAGAAAAACCTTTTTAAGTCGTCTTCTAACAAAACAACAGGATTCGTCACAATAAATAATTCGAGAAAAAATGTCTTATCTCAGTACTTAGATAATTTTAAGTGCTAAGGTACCGCGGCGGCTTAGAAGATTGCTCCATGCCGGAAGATCAATTAGTATTTTCGAAAAGTTAATTTCGTTTTGCTCGATTCGTACTAGTGTTATTGAAAATTGGGTTTAAAAAGGAGACGACCTTCATAATGTAAATAATTTAGAAGAAACTCTTCAGAATGAGTTCCTTCGTCAATCAAGGTCAATTACAAATCTCTTGTATGCTATTTGTTAAAATCAAAAATTTCGTTTATCATATTTTACAAATGCCTCATAGCATAGCGGGACGGTTTACTAATTATGAAAGAATTTCTATTACTATGAAAGATTACAAAATATATATTATTACTAAACTGTTTAAGGGACTTAAATAATTAATAATAGTTATTTGCTGTGGTTAATCGGGAATGATTATGAACGAATTTATTAGAAATATGCTTCAGGAGAACGATGTTTACTCTAGTAGAATATAAGGATTGTAGTCACCTCAAATAGCGTTTTGCAGAAAAATTACTTTAAAAAATTTAATCATTTTCAAATTAAAAATTAATTTTTTTTTTTAAATTAGAAAAAGTATTGAGCTTCTGTGCTGTTCACAGAAGAGTCCCGATTTACTTTGATGAGCGGTTAGGTAGAGTGTTAATTTAGGCGGTAGGCAAAGTAGGTGATTGTGTGTGAAGGCAAAATTTAGAAGCGTCAAAACCACTTGAACTAGAGCGAAAAAAAAGAAAAAAAAAAAGGAATTAAATCCGTAAAAAATATTTCGATTTCTTGAATCTAGAAAATAAATGAGTTGCGAAATCAAATACGACGGGAATTGATAGGCTTCTGAACATTCCTATATTATGAGAAGCATCACAGACTGCATTTTAATAAGACACACCACAGACTTATTTAAATACACGATCAAGAATTAAAGCTTTTAGCCTGAGAGCATTTCATGTATATTTGCAGCAATCATTCGTTAAACTTAGTAATTAAAGATATGGCAAAATCTTTGAAAGCAGCGAAATTTTTAATATGATTCAAAAGCTATGAACATTTTTTTTTTTTTTTTTTTTGCCTCATCCACTTTTCGGAGGATCGAATTGGAGAACGTCTCAATACTCTTACATTAAAACTATTGAGTGAAATTCGTTGGTAAATCACACAGATTTCATAAAACCTTAACAAACAGAAAATATTTACGTTGTTTTATTAAATATTTATGAGAATGATGAAATTGGTAATATTATTCTAGATGACACCAGTGATTTAATGACTACAATAAGACAAATTAAGTTTTTATGTTTGATCGTCCTTTGGTATGAAATTCTGAATCATATTAATCCATTAAGAAAGCTATTTCAATCCAGAAATTTTGAATTGTTCCAAGAAACTCATTTATTAAATAGCTCTTTATTTGTTTAAAGAAATAATATCGGATGAATTAGCTGACAAAGTTATCTTAGAAGCTGAAAATTTAGCCGGCAAAATCGATGTAGGTAAAAAAAAAAAAAAACTTGAATTGACTACATCACGTCATCGTGTTCGGACTATAAAACGAAATTTTTCATATGAAAGCTTATACGAGCCGATACAAGATCCAAAACAAAAATATAAAATGTATTTACTTTCATTGTAATAAATCAGATGATTCATTGGTAGGTAGTGTATTAATTCATAGGTAGCACATTGGAGCTCAGATTGAATCTACTGAATAGTCATAGTGACTCTTTTGAATTTTTATACGAAGTTCACAAATTGAAATACAACGTGAAAAATGAATAACTGACACACTGTAAAGATCTCAAAAACGTCTTGATAGACAGTGATTCTTTCGACTTTAACGCTTTAGAATCGATTGACGAAAAAGGCCTTGTTTCTTCTCTTTTATGAAATAAAGGAGGCTCAGTTCACGTTCTTAAATTCATTACTTCCCTTAAAATTCGGCAAATTGGATTAATAATATAGAGAAAACACATACCTATCTTTATTTCACAGTGAAAATACTTTTGAGGATTTATCTAAAATTATGAATTTTGAAAGAATCATAATTATGTCATAAGAATTTTTTTGATTATTAAAATTCGAAAATAAAGAAATTGTGATACACAAATAAATATAATTCATAATTGACGTACATCTTTTTTTTACCAACGAGTTATTCTCGCATTTTTAACATTGCAAAAATTTTTAATGGGTTTCTTAGTAAAAACATAAAAGTAAAATATTGAAAAATTACTTTTTATCGATAAGTTAAATAAACCGTTTAGTTCCTTTTAAATAAGCATTGGTTAATTTTTATAATTTCAGAAGACTAATTGTATTCTTTAATAGTTATTTTAAATTCATTCTTCGGAATAATAATAGTAGAAAAAAATTTACATCTCAAAATAATTTTAATTCGGTTTTTTTGCTATGATAGCATTTTTGAATTTCATAAAGTCTTCATGACATAATTAATTCACAAATTATGCTTTTTAGTTATAAAAAAAGGAATTTAATGCTCTTTTAAAAGATGTTTTGATAAAAGTATACTTTCAAATATATTCTAAATCTTGGCGGTGGAATACAAAATAAACAAAGCCTTTTGAATTGTATCATTTGGGATGAGAATTCAACTTGTATGCTCTTTTTTTTTTTTTTTTTTTTTTAAATTAGTCCATGACCAAAATATCTAAAATGTGTCTTCGCCAAATGTTAAAGTCGGGGCTCTGTTACAAAGGGCAATGTTAATAAACAACCAATCAGCCAAACATCAAAAAGCTTGAAGCAATCTTGATAAATATTTTCAGACAGAAAATTTTGTCGAAATTTTCATGACATTTCAATTCATACATCTGTTTATTATATTGAGTTTTTAAATGTTAGAAATGTTCCGTAAAAATAAGCTGTTTTCCCTTTTGCTTTTAAAAAATTAATTTAACATTACAACATAGAAGCTGAAAGACGGAACATGTATAAGGAAAAATTGATCAATTTCGGGACAGAAATGAGAAGAATAATGATTTATATTGTTTTCTACATGATAGTAAAGTCAGAATATATAATATTAATGTTTGAGCACTTTTCACTCTTAAGAAAAAAAAGGGTCGAGCTTAGATTACCATTAGGTGAAGATAGTCTTTAAAAAAAAAAGATTTCATAAGACATTGATTTTTAGCCAAATTCGAATCAATAGCGAAAATACATACATCATTTTTATTTCTTTACAATTAAAGTTTCCATGTTTGAAAATTTTCAACCACAACGTTTTTTTTTTTTTTTTTTTTTTTTTTTTTATTTAAAAAAAATATTTTAGTTTTTTTTTTTTTAATATTTTATCTTAATGAAAATCCTTCACGATCGATTTATTCGACTTCCTTCTCTTATGCTATTTAACTCAACACTATCCATTAATCTAAAGTTGTACCATTTAAAAATCTCCCCTAGAAGAAATACCAAGTAAAATACTACTTTTAGATTAAAAACACGTGTGTCATTTCAGTAACTTAAATATTCCGACAAATCAATATTTTCGATTCTAATAATTCTTTTGTGAAATTTGAATAAATATTACTTTTTTGCTTATCAACTGCAAGTCATCACCTTTTACAAATTTTCGTCAGTCGATTTCTATGCAAGTGGCTGTGCTTATATTACTATGTTTTTCTTTCTTTCATAGATTATCTAAATTTTTAATTAACCACTTATATCACAGTTCACATCATATATAATCTAATCTTCATTTATTTATCTCATCTGGACCGCCTTTCTCTCTTCTTAATTCATGAAACCCAACATTTGAGATAGCATTTTTTTTTTTTTTTTTTTGAAACTGAATCAATACTTACCGATTAGTTTTGCATAGAATATTTAAAAGAAATTTTTTCTATTACGAGTTTTTGTAATATAAAACTCTTTTATGTAAGAATTCATTTTAAAACGAGATTATTCTTATTTAAAAATAAGAAGCAGGACTTATAAAAATCTGGTTTAAAAAAGAAAAAAAGAATTTAAATCTATGAAAATGAGAAAAGATAATGAGGGAAGTCTTTTTTTTTTTTTTTTTTTTTTTGTTGTTATAATCAAGTTACAAGCATGTTTTTTTAAAATCGTAAGTAACTCCGTTAACCTTTCAGTTAACAGAATAAGTCAATTTCCATGGAACAAAAATTATTATTGTTGTCAAATTGATTTATGATGCGTGAGAAATGTCAACTATGAAACAATTTTAGAAACACATTCAAATGTCCATCCTGCAACGCATTGCTATTATGTCACTACTGTTTTTTACAATTGGTTGCAAATATTACGGCTATAAGAAATTGTTTAAAAAAAATGTAATGCGTAATGTAAAATGTAATGTAATTCTGAATCCGTATCTAAAGAAACAATAAACGATTTAGCAAGAATTTGATTTTTCACGTACAATGGCCTATATTTGTTTTCAATTTCTTGCTTTTTTAGGGGAGGGGGCTCATTTTTCAGAAAACGTATTAAATATTGAAAGACTGGCTTAAATATTCTTTCTCTCACGCAAATATACACTATTATTTATTTAAAACATTTTTAAAAACAAAATCACTTATTCAAAATTGAGTGAAATCAGCTTACATAAGTTTTCGTATATTTTTTCAACACGCAATCAATAGCAAAAATATGAGAGTAACAAAACCGTTTATATATAATTATCACTAATAAAAAAATGTAATTTTTGCGATTACATATGCTTTGTTTTAGGAATTTTAATTTCTCCGAATTAAAACACCAAAACAATTAATCAGTTTTTAATTGGAAAAATATCGAGCAAATATTATATAAAGGAATTTTATACCGGTTTTGAAAATTATTTGTTTCATTTTTTTGACTATGAAATAATTATATATGATGCAAAAGGTGATTGCAAAGGCAAGCTGATATCGCGTAGCATCTGTTTGTAAACATTCTCGTTTATAAACTATCTAGAATTCGTGTAATTTCTCTCACAGGTGTTTTATTTTATCTATCAAATGTAGACGTTTGTATTTACTGAATAGTAATAAAAGGCATTCGAAAGAGCAAAAAAATAAGGAATATTTCTATTTGATTTTCTGATTTTTAATGTACTTTTATGTTTATTTGACTTACTCAATAGCAGATTTAAATCCTCTAAAAAATTCCAAGTATCTTGGATTTTTTTTTAAGAAAACCATTTAAAAGTACTTTTTAAAATTGCGAGAAAAAGATGAAATAGAAATTTATATTATTTGATCTTCTGAATTTATTTTTTATTTGTGTAGTAAATATAATAGACAATTCCTTAGAAAGATACTTAAGAATAGAATACTTACATTGACTCACGTTTACTTTCGTAGACATGCGTTTTCGGCAATCAGTTACAAAAAAAAAAAAAAAAAAATGTTCTAAATATATAAACTTGACTTATAAATACTTTTTTACATATACAATTGTACGCACTTATTTATTTTATAATTTTTTTTAATAAAAATATAGTCCCCCGAACAGTGATTCAGAAGCATTCGCAATGGCGTTAGAAATATCGTTCGTGAGGAAGAAGAAAGAGAATATATTAATTTAGAGTCGAAGGTTCGATAGCGTGGGAACAGCAACAGTAAGCCTCCCTGGGAGTACTATAAGACTTTTGGTAGTAGAATAAAGTTTTGTTTAGTTTTAAATATAGAAACTCATTTCATTTTTTCTCCGAACCGTAAGGAGACATCACACACACACAATGTATTTAAAAAACACTTTTTAAAAATAAAATTATTTAATCAGAAAGTGCACAAGGAATCAACTCCCATAAGTGGTCGGAGACTTTAAGAATACAGATAATATTTATGAAAAAAATAAGCAAATAACAAACCATTTAATATACATTTGGGAATCTCTAAGCTGTGGAAAATTGCTGGGCTCCGATGTTGAAAACATTGGGTATTAATGTAGGAGCCTTTTAAATGCCAATTAGGGCGATGGATCGCTTAGGGTTAAATAAAAGATATCTGTAAGTGTAATAGTATTTTATTAGTTGAGATAAGTAACACACGGACACCAATTACTCATAGAATTTCAAATATACAATTAAAATGAAGGGATAGAGTGTCACGACATGTACACTCATCCCGTCCTTAGCCTTCACCTGAACCTTTTTTTCTTGTTTCGCCTGGTCTCTACAGGAGATCTTCGCTGCTTGAGGTAGTCAATATACAATTAATATAACAAGGGTGGTTATAATCTTCCCCTCTGGCTCCAGCGACGACCCGATAAGGAGCCAGAACTGGAAGACTTGGTAGCTCTTGAAGCATGACTCTAGAAGAAAGCTGTTCAGTTCTCTAGACAAGGGGATTTGTCTTTGAAACAGTACCCAAAATACAAAAATGTTCTCGATTTGCGCGTTGACTTTTGATGGTCGGCCCTTTTTTCTGAGTGATACAACTGGAGAAGTGTCCTTTTTTCTGAAGAGTATGAGTGCAAATGCATGGCAAGTAGCTATCGGTTTCGAATGGTCTGTCGAGGCTTACAATAATATAGTAAATAGGTGGTTTCTAAGTGAGGATCACGTAAAGGGGGTCACGTCTTAATATGAACCTTGAAGTCTTCCTATCCCTTGATATGACTCGAAGGATTCACTCTTTTTCACCAAGAGAAATTTTTTCGCATATTGCATCATCTATACTGGGAGTAATTTTACAAATAAAACTTACAATAGTTTTTCTGGCTCTTATGATCATAAGCCATTTCAAATTCAATAGCATCACCAAATTTTAAATGTTCAAGATTTCCAGAACATTGACTATAATAGAAAAAGTATTGCTCTTAAGTAAATACATTGGATAAAGTTTTAGTTTAGTTTTTATTAACGTCGCACTAGAAGCAACACGAGGGCTATTGGCGACGGACCTCGTAATTTTGAACCACGGTCAAGTGACGAGGACGACACCTGAGCTGGCACCCCCCTCTCCTAACATCCACACCACGCCCTGGGAGGACTTTGGGCCTCGAACAGATTTAACGTGCATCAGCCCCGGCTACACGGCGGGTCTTTGGCGGCCAAGGATCGAACCCGCGACTGAACGAAAACCACCAGCCGCTAGTCCACGACCTTGACCACTAGGCTACCGCGGCCCCATACATTGGATAAAACCATAACAGTGTAGCAGTTTATCAGATTTCTGTCTCTCTGGTAATTACCACACTGAGAAAAGAGCTGTAGTTGTTTCGAGGACAGTTATCATTCGATGCTTTGTTGTTTAATGGAAAGCGTTGGCTGTAAGGAGCTGTGGAATTTATTCTATAAGAGGATACGACAACTGGAAGATGGTCGCCTGTAATAGTTTGGTCTTCGATAAGAAAATTTGGCTCTCCCCCTGGTTGTTAACATATCTCGAACTTTTCCTGGATAGAATTTAGTTCTTGTTGTGGTTAAAAAAAAGATGAGAATCCATTCATTTCCACGAAGCCTACCATGATGCGACTTACTTAGCCATTGTTCGTAGAGCATTGATGTTTACTGGCGTTTCTATGAAATTGAACTATTACTAAGGGGATGCAAAAAAGTGCCATTTTCTTCTCTGGAGATGTAGAACGATCCCTGTTGCTTTCAAAAAGTAAGTACCGAGGAGCCTTGGGCTCCTACATGCGTTTTTTCAGTATAACTACTTCTGTAGGAATAACTTTTCCTTGAACGCTTATATCCATAACTGTCGTGAGGATTTTTGTTTTTTTGAATAAGTCCATCTGTCATTGCCATGTCAGGCTATGTTTTCTGAGACGTTGGTAGAGTTTCTCTACAGCCACAGAATTCGTAGCACTGAGGTCAGCATCCACCCTATCATGTATCATAAATAAACATTTATGATACATGAGGGGTGATATTCTATGGAAAAACTACAAAAATTCATATGGCTTAGACTGGACTATAGGACATAGACTTTTTACACTACTGGATTGCATGTGCGGCATCAGGACTTGATGAGGCAGTTAGTTTGAACACTACAAAGAATTGCTATACAAATATTTACTCGACGATTTTTGAATACATCCGTGAGCGAATATTTGGAATGCTACATTTTAATAATTTAGCCTCATTTCATTTTAAATACACTTAGTGTTTTATCTGCTGTTTCAAGTTTGTATTTAAAGTATTACATACTTGAAGTGAACCATAGTATTCTTTGATTACAACCTAAATTATCCGCTCGAATAGCTTAAAAATTTCCTCAAAGTGGAAATTCTGTAAACCTATTTCTATTTTTAAAAGATGGAAAAAAGTTTTTTAATGTGCAGCGAAAAACGTTTAACACGAAAACACATAAATTGATAAACACGAAATAATAATTCAGTCCCGCCAAAATAGTAGTATGTATTTCATGTATTTTAAGGAAACAAAAGATTTCACTTTCGGATCAGGATTTTTAGCTTCTTAATTAATTAATTTATTTACCTTTTTTTCGTTTGACCGAACAAAATAAGCAATGGTTGCTACTATTGCTCAGTTAACGTTTATCTTTAGAAAAGTAGAGGCACTATTGTCAAAACACTGCAATCTACTTGTCATTCAAAATTTCCAAAATTGGTGATTGATGTATAGAATCTCATGGCTGTAGAATTCGAAGACGACATTACAGTTTATGTTCTCACAACATCAGAAATGCGGAACATCATGAAAAGCATATGCATACATTTAGATGAATCGCATTCGAATGACAAATAGAACAAAAACGATGGACGTTATCGAAAAATTTATTTACAATTTGAGACTGAAAAAAGAGTTAGATTCTCCCAAATCCCCACTCACACTCACACACCCATTTATTTTTATTAAATATGTATAATTTAATTATTTGAAGTGTTAAGAGTGTACCTAATACGATTCGTTGGAAAAACACACACACATTATTTACATATATATATATATATATACAGAGAGAGAGAGAGAGAGAGGGGAAGAAAGAGATTTTAAATATATGTACCAATAAGTATAAATTTTTGCAGGAAAATTGAGTTGATAAAATTTGACGACTTTCAAAATATTGGTAAATTTTCTTAGCATTTATTGCTTAACCTGAAAAAATATTTCAGCTCCCGCATTTTCATATCATTATAAAATGAAAAGACTTTCTTAGTTTCATACGATACATTTTTTTCGATTTATTTTTAATTAAAAAAAGACGCTTCGTGAAATGAATATTCTTGTACATAATTTTGACCATTGTGTTTGTATAATCTATTTGAATATTTTTCATGATTAAATTCTTAAATTTTTTTCTACAAATACTATATCAAGAATTTTTATTTTTATTTTCGATATGATAAATCTCTCGTTTATTGACCATATTCTGATTTTAATGAGATTTCATTGCCCAATCAATTTCCAAAATTTTCTAACATTCACGTGAAAAGAAACCTGAATTTTTGGAGTTAAAATTTTTTCAGATACTTTTAGTATTTTACTGTCTTAAAAATATTCTGGAATTTATTTTTTTAAGGAATTTGATTTTAATGTCATGTTTTTTACAAACTTCTTGACATTAAAGTTTAGAGAATATTTTGATGAAAAGCTGGTACACAGAAAAAAGAAGAGGCTAACTAAAAATCTTTTTGTCATTAAGATTTAAAAATAGCAATTTTTAAAATTTAACTCGTCTTCGACTCTTAATTATCATCGGAAATCTCAAGTGTTCGAGTTGTTAAGTGAGGTCCCACACACCTTTTAGCACTTATGCATTAAAAAAAAAACTCCTTATTTTACGAATTATTTGGTATATATTTTTCCTGATTAACAGGATTAAAAATTTCAAATCCTTTTACTGATATTTAACAGGAATTTTTGAGAAAAATTTTTTACAAGCACACAAGTATCCAAAAATAAAAAAAAATGTAAGCATTTGTACGTGTTCAATTAAGAATGAGACTCATCGATTTTGGGAGTAACAAAATGTGAAATCTCA
This sequence comes from Nephila pilipes, assembly GCA_019974015.1. Classification (NCBI taxonomy): domain Eukaryota; kingdom Metazoa; phylum Arthropoda; class Arachnida; order Araneae; family Nephilidae; genus Nephila; species Nephila pilipes. Next base: position 309,916 of record BMAW01023678.1, on the reverse strand, counting down.
CGCGTGCATTATCCTATAAGAGCTCTAGACGCATTCATTAAATGCATTTCATACAAAAAATAATATATTTTAAATTGATTAAAATTCTAGATCCGTATCTTAATAATCAATAAACATTTAAAGCGAGCATTTTTTCCCACGTGCAAGGCGAATTTAGAGTACCATCCGCAGATTTTGGAAAAGAAAAATAGTATTGCTTTTACTTTACACAGTCAGATCTTAATCTTGGGGTCATTTCTAAATAAGTCTTTGGTTTGCATTTCATCGGTTCTATTTCATCAGAGCTTATTTCATAAGCTTACCGGAAAAGCTCTATGAGTTTTCTTTTTAAAAATTCTATGAGTTATAAAGAACGAAAACAATAAAATTAATATTTTGATTTTAATTTTAAATATCATATCATAACTCAGTAGAGAAATCCTTGAAATCAAATATTAAAAACTCTGGATGGACAATTATTACCAAAAACAATGAGTCTTTTTTTTTAGGTTACTTTTATTTCAAGGAATCATTAATCAATTATTTCACAAAATACGAATATGAAGGACAGAATGTTATTCCATGAGAAAAAAAATCGTTCTTTGATTAATATTTAATTCGATTTTTTTTAAATTAACGCTAAAGTTTAGGACAAAATTAAATGCAGTTGTTCCGAATCTATAATTATAAGTAAAGATTTTTGTTGTTGATAATTGGCTCGGTTTTTTAACATTACGCTAAAGCATGTGATGTGATTTTTTATTAATGTCGCACTGAGATGTAATACTGCATCACACCAATGGGAGGACTTGGTACCTCGATCAGATTCAACGTGCATCAGGGCTCGAACCCACGACTCAACAAAAACAACATCAGCCGCGAATCCGTGACAATGATCAACAGGCTATCGCAGCCACTTACGCCACAGAAATACGAAGGTTATTTGCAACGGACCACTTAATTTTTAACCATGGTCCAATGATGAGGCTAACTCCTGAGTGTCGGATGAGAATTTAATGTATCTCAGTGGAATCAGCGAACTAAATTAAATTCAGCTCGACAGGTATTCAGCAATCCTGTCTGACTAGAACCCGCGACTTAACATGAGCATCGCCAACAAAGAAGCTCGCTACCCTTGACCATTTGGTTATTATACCCTTTTTTAAGGGGGGGGGGGTATCACTTGTAAAATGTGCTTGTTAATTTCAAGATAAATATTTGGAAACAATAAAAACTGCTAATTGCTTGCAAAATATGAAGAAATACTGAATCTCTATTAAAGAAAAGTACCCTACAGCTCCAGAAAAAAAATGTTAAAGTATAATTGAACTTGAATTACACTTGTGTGCGTGTGTTTTTTGTCACTGATGGCACATCAGAAAAAAATTATTTTAATAAAAAAATACATAACAGATATCTGAGAAATTGCAATTGATCCTAGAATTTCAGAAAACAATTTAACTAATTCCCATAAATGAAAATGTTTTAAGAATTTTTTTTTTTTATTTAAAACTGATTCACTCAAAGCACATTATAATTTTACAATAAGAAACATGCGTTTGTGAACGTGTTTGAAATAAATCAAGGCGCATGATGAGAAAAAAGAGTACTGAGCCCTTATTCAAACGTATCTTGAATTACAACATCAAACATATTGATTAATTGAGAACAGAAATTAACTTACTATACTTATTTCTTCATGAATAGATCAATTTTAAAAACATTACAAGAGTACAATGGAAACACTGAAAAAAAATTTCTTCAAAATAAATTTACATAATAATAAAAAATAAAATTAATTATAATTTCTATTTAAATCAGAAAAATACTTCTGCATTATTAATCTCACATTCTTACTTTTTTACTTGTAAATCTATCCAATTTTTCTAGAAAAAATGCGTTTTCAGTTTCGTTTGATTTCATACTGAGTTATTAAAAAAGTAATTTCGTTTTTAACCGACCGAGAAGAATAAAGTATATTTGTAATCATAGTTAACTTAATTCTAAACTATATTACTATTATATATTTTAACACCTCAGATTGAAAGGATTATCTGTATTAAGCATTTTTGCTCATGCGTAGCAATTTTTTGGTGTGCGCAGTGAAATGTAAGGAAAAAAAAGTAGCTCTTCGGTATATTTTATTGTTCTTTTTATCACCCAAAGGAATTAATGCAGTTAAGTAAGAAAAAAGATGCAGTGTGTATGGAGATGTGTTGAGAGAACGTCAGTACTAAAACTATTTCGTTTTGATAATTTCGATATTAAAAGTACACCACATTTACAAAGGTCAGTTGAAATTTATGAAGATAAAATAAAAGTATGGATTGAAGCAAAACTCTTAATAACAATAAAAGAGTGTCGAACTCAACCGCTTATGATTACATGAAACGATTAAGTTTCCTTTTAAAGCTTGATACCAGAATCGAATGACTCGCCAGAATGTGGTACTTAGAATAAAACAAAAATTTCTACTGCGAAGAAATTTTGAAATGTCTGATGTGAAAATGTTAATGACATTACGACTTAAATTGAAGTTGACTGGTCGAAAATGCAATTAAACCTTATTTAAGCACACAAATAAAACCTGAAATTATTTTCCAAACAACCCAATTACTCAAAATATAGACATTTGAGCTTCAAACCACGCGAATTTTTGGTAGTAACAACACCGTTAAATTCAAAAACTCAAAAATCGATTTCTAGAATTATACTTCAGTGTAACTTTTTAGCGTCCCGTGGCGACATCTATTAGGATTGTGCGTTACTTATACGTAAGAAATTATAATCAGACATTTTTTTGTACACGTACAGGCATAAAATATTTTAAGAGACAATTATTTCAGCCTTGTGTTTTACGAGTGGATATTTTTCCATCCCTTATATAAATTATTGGTGAAAATGCAGTTTAGCGTAATCACTTGGCGAGATTTGAAAAATCGCCAAATTTGGCATTTTTTTTTTTTTTTGGCAGAACCCTTAAGTCCGCGTAGCGGAAAAGAAGGAATTTTTTGACTCACATCATCATCACATTTAGAACATGCATAGGTAAACGAAATTAAACCTAATTTCATAACCCATACAAATAAAGGATGCTTTCCTTCCTTCTGTAAATCAGACAAAAATTGCAAAGTACATTCCCTCACCTCTGTCAAAGTCATTCTCACAGCCATGTACTTGGGAGAATGAACGGAGAATTAGTGATTGAAGAGCAGGTTAAAAACGCAGAAACACAAATTAAATCCAGCAGGAAAAAAATAAATAAAAAACGTGAACAACGAAAAAAGGAAAACCACGCAAGGACAGCAATAGTGAAACACGACAGAACTGAAAAAGTTTCTAAACGAAGTAATGGACAATAAAGAATGTTCTAGAAACTCTGAGAAGTCTACGCTCAGCAAAGGAAGCGCCAAAAATCATAACCTCTGATTGGTTAGAAAACAAAAACATGCAAAGTTTACGTTTAGAAACTGACTGATTGGCTTAAAAAAAAAAAAAAAAAAAAAAAAAAAAAAAACATCCATCAAAGCTCCGTGAGTGTGAGACTGTGGGGGTGTATTGCAGCGAGAGAAAAAGTATTTCAGTCACAGGAAGAAAAAAAGCTGGTCGACTGAAATCCCCATTAATGTGGCAAATTCGAAAGAATTGTCCCGCGTAAAGCAACCAAATGGAGAAAATAATGGTCAGAGAAGTGTATAACGAAAAAAAAATATCTGGTGAACTGGAATCCGTATTCATATGGCAAATTCGAAAGGGTATCCCCGCCGAAAGCAACAACTGTGAAAAAAACATGATCGAAAAATATCGGTGTACTGGAATCCGTATTCATATGGCAAATCGAAAGGTATTCTGCAAAGCAAACAATGGAAAGTGACAATAAAATGGTTAGAGAAAGGTATGTATATATATAAAAAAAAAGCTCATTAACTGAAATCAAAAATCATATGCCATATTCGAAAGGATTGCCACACCTAAAGGCACCGGAGTGAAGAGAAAGCAGGGTAGCCACAATTGGCAAAATATCGCCAAATAATTCCTGTCTCCAAGGCGTGGTTACGCTAAACTGCATTCCAACCGTTTCATTGAATTTTTCTAACACAGTTAATGTTGATCGTTTCCTGAATATTTTCATCGGAAATATGTCTAATTAAGAATTTGTTTTTATTTAAGCTGTAACGTAATACAAATTTATTGCAGACATAAAGAAAACCGAATGTCCCTTGAATTGTTTTTAAAAATTATATTAAAATAATTCTGGCATGAATTCAGATTTATGCATTGTTTATCAATTATATTTCACACAATTTAAGTTTCAAAAAAAATTTCACGTTCATATAGATTATTTAAATATTTTTTTTCAAATGAACGAAAATAAGTTTCCCAAATGGTTTCCACTATCATTCAGAATATAACAGGACTGCCATAAATTGCAAATTATATTGCCTCAAAATCTTTATGTAATAAGGTATGAAAGTCAAATATACACATACAATTTACCATATATACCCAGGTTCCATGGATTATTTCAGAATTTTGAGATCAGGAAATAGCATTTTGTTGAAGATTAATTAACAAAGTGCAAAATAAGAGAGCCACAAACAGTTATCCTGGTTTTTCTAATTATTATAATCATTTCTTATCAGAGGTAATGAGAATCGTTTTGTGAACATATTTTCTTTTTTTTTTTTATCTGTGTATATTATTTAGCCTTCGTATTTATTTTCCTCTTCTAATTTATTTTCCATTTTTACGTAAAACTATTTTTTTATTTACAAACTAGATGGCGACACGAAAATTCGTTTTGAAATCAAGTTTCATTTTTGCTATTCCTTTCCTGAATACACAAAAATAGTAAAATTACGATTTCAGAGCATAGTTAGCTGTATATATCTGAAACATCTAAAAAATTTGTCATTAATAATTATATCATGCGAGCAACTGCAAAGTAAAGCCCAATTGATGTTTTAATTTCTTATCAAACTTCTATTTTTTAGAAGCTTTGTTTCAAGCCTAACTTAGAAAGAGTTGCCTGTAGCATTTGGGTTGAAATATTTTTATATTTTAATTAAAAAGAAAACGGAAGAGATATTGATAAAACAAGATAAAAGTTTCAAACCTGAGCAAATAAGATAAAAGTTTCACCTTGCTATCTTGAAGATTTTTAAAATTTATTTTAATAATAATATATTTTCCAAAACTAACTATTAAGCTGTTACAAATTTTTAAAAAATATATATCGAACAACTTGGGGAGGTGGAGGAGTTAATAAATAAAATTTTCTCATTTTTTTTCAAATTACATCTATTTTATTTATGCGTACAATTTCTGGAATAATGAGGAATTTGCCCAGCTTTTAATGGGATGCAGAGCAACAAAAGCTATTACTCCATATCGAGGAGTTATTTATAAAATTTAAATAAGCTTAATTCCATGGAACGTCTCACTTTGAAGCAACACGAGGGATATGGACGATGGATCTCATAAATTTGAACCTTCGTCAAGTGACGAGAACGGGCACCTTCCTCTTCAAACTTCCACACTACACCTACGGGATGACTTTGAGCCTCGACAGAATTAACGTGCATCAACCTCAACTACACGTCGGGTCGAAAGTGAATCAGGGCTCGAACCCACGGAAACAATGCCGACCGCAAATTCGCAACTATGATTTCTAGGCTACTGCGGCCGCTTCATGGACCAATTACGGTAAATAGAATATAGTTCTATAGCAATATGTTAATACAATAGGAATAAATTTGAATATATAGTTATCTTAATTTTATCATGATAAAATAATATTTACAAACAAATTTTCTACTATAAAGTTATTAAATATACTTAAGGCTCCCATCTACCCGCCATTTTGATTTCGTGGATGTAATGTTAATCCTATGGAATTTTGACTTTAATTCTCACATCTTTGCTATTTGATCCATTTGAATGCAATAAAGTGTACTTAAAAGAGCAAAAAATAATGAATGCTTCTGTGGAATTACTTTTTTCCTAAGATTCTTAAAAATACTTGAAAACATTCTTTAAAGACCGGAAAACTCAAAAACGAATAATTAAAATAAGAATAAAAATATTTTTAAAAATATTAGGAAAAAAGTAATTCCACAGAAGCATTGATTATTTTTTGCTCTTTCAGATGCACTTTATTGCATTCAAAGTCAGAATTCCATAGGATTAACATTACGTCCACGAAATCAAAATGGCGGGTAGACGGGAGCCTTAAGTAAACTGTTAAATAATAATCATTATATATATATTGATTTCTTTCATAAAATAAATTTGGATATCTTCGAATACACTTCATTGAAAAATTTCCATTGACAAACATTTGTCAATGAACCACCACTCCCTCCCCTTATGTTATCTCTCTCCAGCCACGTGTGTCGGTACGAATGAATCACCAGTGGTGACACTTTCATGGTCAAGGCTTGGTGCCTGACATGAGAATTTGAATAATGTTCAAAATGATGGAAGATAGGTCTTTCTCTTGAATAGTAAAATTTATTATTTTACTATTCAAAAGAAAGCGAAGAACTGTAGGTGATCGCGGTAGCCTGTTGCTGTGATTCTCTATCATGGTTGTTGTTTTTTCGAGTCATAAGTTACCCTAAAGTCCCGCCATGTCAAAATATTCTCCATTCTCGAAAAATATTTCTATGGACAAGTTCGATTTTGTAAACAACATCAATGAACCAAACTCGCGCACAAACCTTTCGGTCATTGTTGATCAATGGGAAATCAGCGAAATTTAACTATGTTTTTTACATTTTTAACTCAAATTTTTGAAACTTTTTTGAACTCTATTGAAATAAGGTGTTATATAGATTTCAGATCTGAGGATTTTTACAATTTTTATTTCTTTATTTATGCTAAAATACTTTGTATTTTTTGGAAAGGTTAACATAATTGCTTGCTTTATCGCGATTTTTGGCGACAGGTAATATATTTAGGTGGAGCCGTTTTGCTTAGTAACGTATTTGCTTTGATGTGTCATATTTGATTTTTTCTTGTAATGTGCTGAATTAGAAATATAATTACTGTATTAGTATGCATTTTATTTATTTTTATCAAAGGAAAAGTAATTATGAGTGTTTTCGGAAAAGGCTTTATATTTTTGTTTATTGTTAATTAAGAATAATTTATTTACATGCTGAATTCTTTGTACATATCAAATATTCAAAATAAAGTGCTTTTTATTAACTTTCACGCTATTTCATAAACAATTGTTGAATTGTTTGACATTTCAAATCCAAATTCTTTTATATCAGCAAAAGTATTCATGCATACTTCGAAAATATTTTTTATGTCATGCATTTAGTTAATTTTGTGTTGTATTAAATTTATTAGTTGACTTATTTGCCAAATTATGTGTACATTTTGAATCTAAATTCTTTTCTGGTATTTATTTAAAAAAATCTTATACACACATGTTAATTTTATACTAATTGAAGTTTAACCAATTACTGTGTTTATAATTTATTGAAATTCAACTAGTATATTAAATCCATAATGTCATGTATTATATTTCATAAATCATAACATGTTCCAAAAAAACACCAGTAGTGTGTTTTTGTTAATTTCCTGATTTATATAATTAGCTGTGGGATCATATTCCCAAGAAAAAAAATTTTTTAGATAACCTAACATTTGAAAAAAAATCATGTCAATTTTGATCAAGTTCGAGGTCAAATGGAAATGTGTTAGCTTAATAAATGTCTTTTTGTCACATGCACAGCCAATGATTTCCATTGTTAAATAATTGAATATGATGAAAATTATTGGAATTTACAAACACCAGTACATCTTTTTTTTTTTTTTAAAAAAAATATGTTTTGCCAGAAATTTTACAAATTTAATTTTAAGTTTTTTGAATCTAAGAAAAAAAGTGTTACTATTTCTTTACTAATCTTTAATTCAAGTTTAAAATATAGCATATTGATAAATGCAATTATGCTTATGTATAAATATTTTTTAAATTATATTTATATAAATATTATACATCTAAGATGCTTGACATGAATTCCATCCACCTCCCATAAATTAATGTAATAATATTGCTTAAGAGATTTGTTGAATCTTACAATCTTCAAAATATGACAAGCAGTAGCATTGTTATATATCTTGTGACATAAATGACAGCTCTTTTAATGGATGTTTTGCTGTCGTTCTTTAAGTGTTAATTTCATGTTTTTTTTTTTTTCTTTTTTTTCCTACTGGCAGTAAGAACATCACTAAATTATTATTGGATGTGTGTGTGTTCTAATAAATAGTAATTGTAATATTCCATAATCTGCTGTAAGTCATCCTGTTATTTTGTTATTAAAAGAATAGTCGTTTGGACATGCTTTTTGATTGCAGACTTTTTATTTATGCATTTTACATAAATTGAATAAATTTTATTTAACTCTCTACACACAAGAAATTTAATTATAAACAAAATGAAGTAAGAAAATAAGAAACAACAATTATAAGCATATACACATGGGTAAATAAGTAAATACAATTTTATTCTCTGACAATAAATAGTTTGTTTCAATGAGTTTGATAAAGGACTTAGACCTGATAAAACATATTTTAAAAAGGTTTATGAATACTGCAACTGAGGAGATTTTTACTTTTGAATTTCCAACTTTTTGTTCTCCTCAATAAATTTCTAAAATTTCAATTTAACATATTCTTCTTTGTATCCATTACTCTTAAGAGTAATTTCTGTTAATATAATCTTCATATTTTAAGTAATTCTTATATCTAATTCTCTTCAGCCAATCTAACAACTTTCCTTTTGTTAAATAAGCCAGTTAGTCAGAGAAAACAAATTACAACACTATAAAGTTAATTTGATTGAAATAAACTAAAAATTTTGGCCTGTCTATGTATTCAAAATTCGCCAAATCAAAACAGATTTTCATCCTCCAAAAATGTTTATTAAAATATTCCCATGAAATCAAAACAAGTGTACAAGCAAGGAATCATAAAATTTTTACATAATAATAATAATAATAAAAAAAAAAAAAAAATGAAAAAAAATT
>BMAW01023678.1:273242-300496 GCA_019974015.1 Nephila pilipes | reverse complement strand
AAAAAAAATATGTTTTGCCAGAAATTTTACAAATTTAATTTTAAGTTTTTTGAATCTAAGAAAAAAAGTGTTACTATTTCTTTACTAATCTTTAATTCAAGTTTAAAATATAGCATATTGATAAATGCAATTATGCTTATGTATAAATATTTTTTAAATTATATTTATATAAATATTATACATCTAAGATGCTTGACATGAATTCCATCCACCTCCCATAAATTAATGTAATAATATTGCTTAAGAGATTTGTTGAATCTTACAATCTTCAAAATATGACAAGCAGTAGCATTGTTATATATCTTGTGACATAAATGACAGCTCTTTTAATGGATGTTTTGCTGTCGTTCTTTAAGTGTTAATTTCATGTTTTTTTTTTTTTTTTTTTTTTTATACTGGCAGTAAAAAAAAAAAAAAAATTATTATTGGATGTGTGTGTGTTCTAATAAATAGTAATTGTAATATTCCATAATCTGCTGTAAGTCATCCTGTTATTTTGTTATTAAAAGAATAGTCGTTTGGACATGCTTTTTGATTGCAGACTTTTTATTTATGCATTTTACATAAATTGAATAAATTTTATTTAACTCTCTACACACAAGAAATTTAATTATAAACAAAATGAAGTAAGAAAATAAGAAACAACAATTATAAGCATATACACATGGGTAAATAAGTAAATACAATTTTATTCTCTGACAATAAATAGTTTGTTTCAATGAGTTTGATAAAGGACTTAGACCTGATAAAACATATTTTAAAAAGGTTTATGAATACTGCAACTGAGGAGATTTTTACTTTTGAATTTCCAACTTTTTGTTCTCCTCAATAAATTTCTAAAATTTCAATTTAACATATTCTTCTTTGTATCCATTACTCTTAAGAGTAATTTCTGTTAATATAATCTTCATATTTTAAGTAATTCTTATATCTAATTCTCTTCAGCCAATCTAACAACTTTCCTTTTGTTAAATAAGCCAGTTAGTCAGAGAAAACAAATTACAACACTATAAAGTTAATTTGATTGAAATAAACTAAAAATTTTGGCCTGTCTATGTATTCAAAATTCGCCAAATCAAAACAGATTTTCATCCTCCAAAAATGTTTATTAAAATATTCCCATGAAATCAAAACAAGTGTACAAGCAAGGAATCATAAAATTTTTACATAATAATAATAATAATAAAAAAAAAAAAAAAATGAAAAAAAATTCTTTTTAGATTCAAATTTGTAAGGAAAGTGGATACAATTCAGAGTACTCAAAAGTTAAATTCCTTTGAGAATTGTAACTAAATTGCGAAAAAAAAAATTTAATCATTTTGCTTCAGCTGTAATAATAATTGTGTAGTATGCAGCTTTTGCTCTCTTTCATTCTTTTCAGTCAAGGTTATATCTGTTTGGCAACCTATGTCTTTGGTATCCAGCTTCAAACTATTTATACATTGAATCTCATTGATAAGTCATTCATCTTCTGAAAAAAATTGAGAGAAGACATTAATGAAAGAAAATTTAGTTTTAAAACAAAATTTATAATTCCTATTTTTACTTCAAATTCTTCATAATACATTATAAATTTAAAACAAATTGAAAAATATGCAAATATGCATGGATTAGGTAAAATAAATATGCACATGTAGTAAATTGCTCAAATTACTTTATAATACTAATAAAATGTGAACATACCAGCTAGAACACTTGATAATTTGCATTTCATTTGTCTGTCACACTGGTTCATAGTTTTCAATGTGGACCATTATTGAAGAGATATAATCTGGGTGCTCTGCATCATCTGAAGATTTTCCTACAAAGTAACTTAAATACAAATTTTTAAAGCAATTTACATTGAAAATAGTTTTATAAAAAAATAGTTCATATAATATTGAACTGTGCTTAATTTATGAGGTCTGTAATAATTATAGTTGACATATTTACAAAAATAGAATAAATAATCATTTTCACCTAATACCAATTCTTCAAATTATATACATTCTTAGTTAAAATTATCATTTCAAAAAGTAAATAATCTCAATCATACTAATAACCAACGTTATTTTCTTTTTGTAAAACGTACTTGTGAAATCTTTTAATTATTATTTCAAAATGCATGTTTCTGAATTATGTTGCGACAATTTCATCCCTATCCAATTTAATTACATCATGCAGCACAAGAAACAATCTACACAATAAAAATTGGAGCATAATAATTGAAATTAGATATAATATATTTTTCTATATAAAACTAAAACACGTCTGTTTTAAAAATGTATAGATAAACAGCCGAAAGAAATTTTCTTTAACTGATACAAAAACGCGCCAAATGTTTGCCAAGGTTACTATAAAACATGTTCAAGTAATGTTTGAAACAAAATACACATGATTATTTAGAAAAATCCCTACAAAACATGGATAATAAACTTAAACCTGTTATGAAATTCTAAAAGAGGAGACGCTAATCACAGCAGTCGGCTACAATACTGGATCGAAACCATTTAAGGTCGCTTTCCAGGAGCTTTATTAACTTTTCTAACTGTTGTATTATCAGTAACATCGAATGTAAAATTACTTTGATGACTGATTTCTTCTTTTCGCTCGTTCCTCCCAAATATTTGACTTGGGTTTATTTGGTTTGAGATTTTAGGGATATCCTGAGCAGCGTGTTGTCTCTGGCAAAGAACACATTTAGCTAGGGTGGAATGACTTTTATCGCCAATGTCTTGTGACTTTCACCGCACTTCAAGCACACTTTAGAGTAAATAATTCGAGATAAAAACCAACGTTTTTAGAAACAACGTTTTTATATGGTGGCAAAGTTTATTAAAAAGAATTATTGAAATATTAGTTAAAACTGGTCACAAATATCTAAATATTGCATTGTTAGGCGGGTAAGAACGGTTCCTAAAATTTCAGAACTCTAGCTTGATGGGAAGTTGGTTAAATTAATGATAGAAAATTTGATGACACACTGATACACACACAGACAGATACACACCAAGTGAAATACATAAAAACGTTAAAACTAACTAAAATTAATTAATTCATCCGTAAATTAAATGGTTGGAATGCAGTTTATCCCAACCACCCTTGGCGACAAGAATTATTTGGTGGTATTTTGCCAAATGTGGCTACCCTGTTCCGTTTTACGGATTTAAAGTTCAGCCAAAAAAATCGCCAAGTTTGGTGCCAATTTTTAAAATCGCGCCAAGTGTTTGGGCTAAACTGCATTATTAAAGACATATTAGTTAAAACTTGTCACAAACGTCTAAATATTGCATTGTTAGGCGAGTAAGAACGATTCCCAAAGTTTCAGAGCTCTAGCTTGATGGGAAGTTGGTTAAATTAACGATCGAAAATTTGATGACACACACACACACACACACACACCAAGTGAAATTCAGAAAAACGTTTTAAAATGGGAGTGGTGAAAAAAAATTGCTGGGACCATTTGCATTGGGCTGGCATGCTAAATTTTTTAGACTCCATTTTGACTCTAAAATGTCTAATCAATGTGATATAAATATCTTGGTTTGTTGGACTTTTTGTTGCGGTGTATCAGAGTTCTGTTTCTGACAGTGATTCATTGTCATCGTGTAGCCAGGATTACCGATGGCTTTATCGTAATGATTGTCTATAACTATTGGCTCTTCTTCTAGAACCGAATAATGGTTGCTCACTGCTGTCTGGTGGTTTTGTAAGGTAAGAAAATCTTTACAGTGCAGTTTTGCCTTTTTTCATTTAATCCATTCAAGGATGATTTTTTTTTATTTCACATTCATCAATAGGTTTCCTGAGGAATCATAATTTGTACTTGTATTTTTTACACTACTAAAGGTAATTAGTAGTAGTAAAAGTTGTCTTCACTTTTGCTGCATAAATCATCAAAGGATTTTCAAAAGTTCATTTCGTACAATTCTTTACTGAATATATATTGTCTCTGGTTTCAAGATATGTGAAAGATATCCGTGTTCGTCGTCGTTTTTACTGGTTGATTCTTCATATGTTCACCTACAAGCTTTGCAGAGGAATTTGGATGGTTGCGATGTATCTCTTGCACGATCAGGATATAGTTGGATTTTAACTTCAAGACAACTGATTGCATTTTAGGAAATGGCTGGGGCGAGAAATCCTTCTCAGTGACGTTTACATTAGCATTTGCGAGTAAGGAAAATAATTTTTGGTTTGAATTTCGACATTTTTAGTGACTGAGTCTTATTAAGTCTTCTTGGCAGTTTCAGTAGGGGATTTAAATCTCTCGATATCAGTATTGGTAGAAGGTCGTTGATAATGAGAATTCGGGATGGCGGGGCCAATGACTGACTCAGCAGCATGTTAAAATTTTTTATTGATTTCATAATTAATGTTGTGCAAGCAAGATTTAATGGGGCAAGAATATAGAGAATCAAGTTCACATGAGGCTAGTTTGATCTCTGTTTCCAGTTTAACAGAGGGGATTTAAATCTCTCCAACCAGTTTTTCTTTCTTCGTCAAGGTCTCTCCACTACTTTTCATCCCTAAAATCTGGATGCCATCTCTCCATGTTAATAAAACCTTGGATATTAAGAGCCTCAGCATCGTGAAATTGTAGTTGTTTTTCTAGAAGTGAGATGCGACAGCATCTACCATCGTTTGTGTATGTCTCTAGAACAATATCCGTGTTATATTGATACATGAGAGGTGAGTTAAAATACTTTTCAGGAATGATTCCTGTTCTTAAATAGTCAAGCAAGAGAAGAAATCTTTCATAACATTTCAGCGTCATACTTTATCACGTTCCCATTTTATTTTTCAACAACTATCTTATTCTTTGCCATTTTAGAAAAACTAAATTTCACAAAAATAAAGATATTAATATAAATAGAGTTGGAACATTATCAACAAGCGAACCTGGTGAACTTCTGAAATAGACGGCTACATGCTCTTCTTCATTACATCCACTCATGATTTTTGAACAACAAGTTAAGACTCCTGCCTACTGGTCACTTCGATTTCATGGACGTAATGCTAATCCTATGGAATTTTTACTACCGTCCTTAAATTTATACTATTTTATCTATTTGAATGCAAGAAAGTGCATTTAAAAGAGCAAAAACACTGAATATTTCTGTAGAATTACATTTTCCCTCCGATGTTTGAAAATACTTTAGAATATTTCTTTAAAAACTCGAAAACCCGTAATTTTTGCTCTTTCTAACACATTTTCTTGCTTGTGTTAAAGTGGTATAGATTTGAGGAGGGTAGTAGACATTTCATAGGATTAACATTACATTACCGAAATCAAAATGGCCAATAGACAGGAGCTTGTCCTTCATGAATCTTGCAGTAAATAGTAATGAGCTCATCCTTAAAGAATTACTGCCACAGAAGCAATCCAGACCCATCGAGTTATACATAATTTACCATAATAGTTATGTACATAATTTACTAAATTATCGATAAAAAATTGATTTTCATATTCGCAATGTACCGATAAACCAGCTTTCCAATATTGAAATTCCTAAAAAGTAAAGAAACCTAATAAAATTAAATGAAAATATCATGTGAAATAATCTATCAAACAATTATAAATAAAATATCAGAATACAAACTTGAGATAGAAAATTATTATACGAAGCTTGTTTTTTGGTTTATTACCAGCGATCGGCCGCATTAACGAAAAAGAACATTGTCCTTAAATATGAATTTTGCATATACAGCTGTACCTTCCATTAAGGCACACCCACTGGACTAGTCTTAAATAGATGTCTCTTCTTCAGAAGGTGCTCATTAAAAATGTAATTTAATCAGAGATTCAGGTCGTATCAAACTTTAAATAGATAATATATAAATAAGTAACATAGTCACAGGTATTCATTTGAATTCGAAGTTAATGAAAAATGAAAATATATATCTTAATTTCAACGTTTAAATATTGCAAAAATATTTGAAATGAACAACATAATTCTGTACTTACAGAAATGTGCAGAAGATAATCCATTACATGGGTTTATTTGAAGGTCTGTGCAATACAAATATTCTTTTTCTCACGTAGAAATTAAAGTAACGAATGATCATAAGTACTTCACTATTACTAACAATTATCAGGAGATTTTTCATTAAGAAGGTGTATTTTAAGGCATCTGTAAAGCTTTTTATATCACACTTTTTGTCACGCTGTTTTTCGTCTTACTCTCTGCTTTCCAAACTATTTTTGTTAGTCGTATCATCAGCAACAGTTGAAATAAAATAAAATTATGTCGTCATTAGTGTCCACAAGTTTTAATCGATTTCTAAATATTATTGCATTTGAGCACTGCCGTTGATATTGACTCCTATTCTTATTCATCAGTAGTATTTTCACAGAGACACTCGAAACTGGAATTTTAAACCCTGCTTTCTTAAAAAGCCTGCTTCCTCTTAATCCCTGTCTTGGAAAGTCTTATCCCTTGCTAACTCTATTTTCATGCCTCTATTGAGAATTGTAGCAAGAATAAAGGGATTTCCATTTCTTTGAGTGGGAAGTATTTTCATTGTCCCCTAACTTGCTTCTTCACAATATATTGTTCCCTTTTCCAACCGAAAAGCAGATTTCAAAAGACAGGGGTTAATTTTTCATTTTATTGTTTGTTCCCTTGTCACAAAGCTATTTTTCACCTGACGCAAACTAACCTTTTAAACCTCAAAAGATTACTAACAAAGAGTATTTTTATTATTTTTTCCCTCCACCTTATTTTTTGAAACTTTTACAATGTCCCTTAAGCAGAGTGTCTCTTAGTAAGCGGTTAATGCGTTAAGGTCCGTATTCAAAGAGACCAGGACCAATAGAGTTGTCCCTTAAATAGAGACACAATTATAGTTGTTTTTGATTAACTAAATATTTCAGTTTCAGTCAATCTTGTTCAAAATACCGGGAGAGTGAAGATTATAATTCTAAAGAAAAGAATTTAAATAAAATGGACATTTAAAAATCGGGAGATAATTTCAACTAGTATGAATCGTACTGTTAGAAAATTTGTAAATTGGTCAATAAAAATCAAGCTGATGAGAATATTTTGTAAAACGTTGAACTGTCTCTAACTTCTAAATTTAAATAATTTTTCTGTATATTAATCTGTAAAGTTTACAGTTAAAAATACATTGGTCAAACTTCGAATTATGTTATTATTTGAATTTATCAAAATAAATTTGATTAAAAAAAACTTTAATAAAGCTCGTGATATTAATAAGAATGGAATGGGAGCTATCCATTACATGGGTTTGCCAAGGCTGAAGTGAGTAAAATCAAGATATAGGTCGTTATATTAAAAATTGGTTGTGGTCTTATAATTATTTTTCAATCCAGTTTTTTTCTCCTTTTATTTTGTTTCAAATTTTTATTTCCTTTCTACCATTTCTGCTAGTTTTCTCCATTCTGCTAAATTTTAATTTCCTTAAGAAAATTTTTTTGCAATAGTATTCTTTTTCTATGATATAAAGTATTGTTGTATTTGGTTTTAAAGGCGATAAAATATTTGTTGGTTTATGTTAAACTTTTTGTTGTGTTGTAAAGTATTTATCTCTGTAAGTTTTTTTTTAAAAAAATCTGATTACTTAAATATTCGATTACTCTTTCTCTTTTTCTTTGATTAAAGTTTGAGTTTTTCTATTTCTATTTTGATTTCTTACTATGTCATTTAGTCTATTAGTTTTTGGAAACTTTTGAACTTCACGATGTTAGGGACGTTCAATAAGTCCTTAGAAAAAGATCGAAAAAATTATTTTAAGTATATATTTCTTCAACATAATCTCCTTTTAGCTCTATACACTTTTCCAAACGTTTTCCCAACTTTTTAAAATAATCTAAAAAGTAAGATTTTGGAAGGTCCTCAAAATAGGCATCTGTTTAAGGGAAGACATCTTCATTCGACGTGAGCCGTTGTCCACCGAACCATTTTTTAAGCTTGAAAATAAAAATAATAAAAGTCACTGGGGGAGGGGGGTCAAATCCGGGGAATACGGTGGATGATGTAATTAATTAATCGAACTTTAATACCTGTAGTTTTGGCCATCGAAACTGCGCAGGTGTTTACCTAGGTCTTTAATCTTTTTCTTGATTTCTTCGCTCAACTGGTGCAATAACGATGCATAATACTCTTCTCTTTTTGTTTTCCCTTTTTCCAAGTAATAGGTGTCGGTGATTCTGCGTGATTCTTTAAAAAAAATAAGAATAAGAAAAAC
This sequence comes from Nephila pilipes, assembly GCA_019974015.1. Taxonomy (NCBI): domain Eukaryota; kingdom Metazoa; phylum Arthropoda; class Arachnida; order Araneae; family Nephilidae; genus Nephila; species Nephila pilipes. The sequence goes on along the minus strand of BMAW01023678.1, from coordinate 292,306 downwards.
ACGTTCGATCTCACCATCTTTGTTTCCTTCAGAGCCCGTTCGCCTACAAAACCCCACTGTTTTGACAGTTTCTTTGTCTCTGGAGTGTATCCAAGTTTCATCCACAGTTATGCATCGACACAGAAACTCGTCAGGATTGCGATGAAAAAGAGCTGAAATCGCCTTAGAGTCAACCTATCATTTTCCACCGAGAGCAAACGCGGCACCCACCTTGCCGAGATTTCACACCCAATTTTTTAGTGTAGATTTGAAAACACTGTACCTTGCGATATGCCATTGGCCTCAACTATTTCGCGCACTTTGATTCGTCGAGCCCTCAAACCAACATCGTGGATTTTTTGCAATCATTCCTTATTGAATGTTCCTCGTAGTTCCATATTATTGAAATATTTTTCTGCGCGTGAATGTTGGTCCCATAAAACTTGCTAAATTCTGCTAATATTTCATAAGCCACATTCAGAATTTATAAATGTTACAATTCATTTTCTTTAATGGTTTATTCTCTCCCCCCCCCCCCCCTTTTTTTTTTCTTTCTTTCTTTTTCATGTCTATATTTGTACTTTTATTTGAATTGTGGTTAATCTTTTTGCTAATTTTTTTTTAGTTATTTTCCCTTTCGTTCTTGTTTTGTGATGTATACCTTTCTTTTTCTTTTTTTTTTACTGGGTTTTTCCTTTCTTTTTTCTATCCGTTTTCTCCTTTTTTCCTACCCCAATTTAAAAAATACGTACATATTTCCTCATTTCTTCTTCTACAATCTAAAAAAAAAAATTGATATGTCAATATTCTTTGTATTTTCAGGTAATTCTTTTTGAATTCTATTTAGTTAATTTAGTTCCGATATTTTTTCAAATGTATATTAAACTTTTTTTTGTTATTTTTAATGAAATAATATTTTAACTCTTAACTATACACACACACACACACACACATATATATATATATATATGTGATTCTCCTCGCAATTTTATTTTATGTGAAGCTTATAAATGTGTAGGTATAGGAAGGGATCAGTGATAAATGGAAGAATCTAAGAAAGAAATGTGTGGCTTTGAATAGCAAAGGAGTCCAAAGAACAAAAGTAGCTATTAACTCCTGTTCTTAGGACAAAACTTTGGGATCCCTGAACTGACACACACAGCGCTTGATTGTTTTTACCCGATTAACCTAACTGTTTTTTTTTAATACTTTTTAAATAAGAAAGATTTTAAACATTGAGCAATGAAGATTTGTTTGATGTACTTGGATATATTAAATATTTATGTACAGCGAAGTGGCCCTTTTTCAAAAATTGAAAATGTAGCCCCCTTATCGGGGGGGGGGGATTGGAAGCGTGTTCAACGAAATTAATTTTCATAAAAAATTTATTATGATAGCAATATAGTTTTTGGTTCAGTTTATGAATTAACTAAAACTAAATGAAACGGAAAATAAATATTTATAAAACATATGTATTAAAAAATAGTACCGAAAAAGTTTAGAACCATAACATCTCTCACTATTTTAAAAATTTTCTGTTGAAAAAATTTTCTGAAGAATTTTATTGATTTAGTAGCAGCTAATTTTGTGGATGATTTCATAAAATTCTGATTGAAGGTTGTTTTTCAAAAATCAAAAGTTTGATATTGTGATAAGCTAATTTGTTTTTGTTTTCCCCAACTGATACATTTTTGTGTAAACAAATACATATTTGTACACTGATCACATTTTATGATTAGGAAGGACAATAGACCGCAAATCAGTACTGTTCTATAAAAATCTCGGCAAATGATCAATTTTTAAGTACAAATGTATCAAATATAATATTAAAATTATAATATTAAAATATAATTTTAAATTATGAAGAATAGAAGCTCCGAAAAAATTAATATTCATTCTTAAAATAAATTCGTATTGTATGAATTATATAATATTATAAATATTTTTAATGCATTAAAGGTATTTAAAGTGTTACTCTACCGCATGGTAGTATTGCACATTCTTTTATTTAATTATTTCATTATAATTCTGTGGTTAAATCAAAGATTATGGGAAAAATCGACAAATAATTAAACCTTTCATTCGTCATTCATGACATGATAGTATTTCTAGTTCTATAATTTTTAACCTCTCAAGGGGTTATTGCTTTCTATACGCAATAAATGTCGTACCTGACCACATTTCAAAAATTTGTCTTGTTTTTGCGTATATTTTTTATGTCTGTTTTCACCAGTTTTAACGAACTTAATTTTCAAAAATACGTCACAATAAATTTCTCCTGAATTTTTTACTGGTTTGAAATAAAGCATATGGAATATATGTCTGATACATGCTTTCACCACTAATAAACTCAATTTTCAAAAGTATGTCGCATTAAATTTCTCCCATTTTTTATTGGATTGGAGTGAAACAAATACAAAAATTAAGCAATTTTATTTACTTATCGATTTATATATTATTTTAAATCATATGTATGGAATCAAGATATGACTGAAAATAAATAACATTATTCAGAATTTTAAGCTGTGAACCCCCCCCCCTTTTTTTTTTGTCTGAAGAATTTCAAGCTACGTCTTTTTAGTTAGGCTTCCTTCTTGGAATGCTTTGGGGTCAAATTATATTATTCTTGATTCACTATTGTTAGCCAGCCAAGTGGCTATTGATTTAGGTTAATTACTTTTGGCGTACCCGATCACTTTTCAATTTTTTTATCGTTTGCTTAAATTTTAATTACATTTAGCTTAAATATATTCAATTTAATAGTTTATTGTTTGCTTTAATTTTAATAAAAATTAATTTAATTTAATTTTTAAAAGTTTACTACTGTCCATTTCACGATATTTCATCGTTTACTTTAATTCTCATATTTAATTGAGTAACTTAATAATAATTACAAAAAAAGCGTACCTAGGGTGGCTAAATCTGTTCTTTGCGAAACTTTACATAGAACTTTTTAATTTTTTTTATTTCTAATTATTTTAATTTTTTTGCAGGGAAAACGGATCTTCGATTGAATAAGCCTTAGAATGTAGTCTATAAGTAACATCTCTAAATCCACCCAAACCTACCCTAGACTTCGAAATCTTGAATTCTTAAATGGCAGGCTAACAAATTATCCTTTCTCTCCTAGTTTACACACCTCTTTGAGTAAGTTAAGCATCTTGAGACACTATGAGGAGCGCTTATTTTGCGCTTTTCTACAATCTACACATTCAAAACACGATTTTTGCAAATGACCGATTCCAAGGTCACTTTAACGTTTTTTGGACAATTACACGATTTCTTTTCTTCTTCCGATCCTTTCGTGTGTTAATGTTTGTTTCCCTTAGTTTCCTCATATATGATGTGACTTTAGAAAGCTCTATGCTGCCTTATATATTAACTTTCTTTAATTTGAAGTAATCATTTTCAAGAATCAGTTCCAACAGCTTTTGTCATAAAGGATGAATTATGTATCTGAATAAACATACACACATAAAACATACTTTTTGCTGTTTCTGAACAAGAACCAAAATTATGATGTTAGTTGATGTTCTGAGATATTCTGTACTGATGAGAAATGATACGATCGACTCAAGGCGGAATGTTCTTTGGTATTTTTACATACAATCAAAGTTAAAAAAAAATTTCAGATGACCAAGCTCTAAGGGCCGCAGGTTGACACCGAGTGGGCCATATTGCGGCCTGCGGGCTGACAGCTGTGGATTTTTCTAATTTTATTGAAAATGTTTTCAATTTCATATAGAGTGCAATTCTAGATAAATTAGCAATTGTGATAATAAAAGAGTAATATGTCTCCATATAACCATATTATTCAATGTACAAAAAGTGCATTAAATCCAGACACAAGGACTGGAAAAAGCGATATAAATTCAGAAGCACTGACTGCAAAAAGTAAATTAAATCCAAACGCGAAGTCAAGTTTTGATTCTTATAAAGATCCGCGAGTGGAATAATGGAGGCTTCTGCATATTAAATGGAGCTAATCCTCGAGTCTTCATGGGGTATTATGATACGAGGAGAAGCAGGCACTACATAAAATACCAATAATGTCTCTTGACTGTAGTTCAAAATTACGAGGTCTATTGTCAAAAAATGTGCCTCCTTATCTGTCATAACCTGGAACATGTTTAGTTAATCTCAACTTGCTCCAAATAAATTAAATTTGTGTGAAGAAATTTGTTTCAAATCTTGCACAATTTAACGACAAGTGCATCCCTCCTCCAACAAAAAGCAAACTTACTTTCCAAAAGTTAAAATGTATTCAAAAAATATCATACAATAGAAGAATACATTTTCGTCTTTTAGAAAGCTATTTAACGCTACCATTGAACGTACAATACCTCTCACCGCATCAGTTGGTCTTTTGAGCGTCACGGTAGCAGTTAAGTATCGGTCTCATCTTATTGTGCGACGTTGTCAATTTTACGAACGCACACTTTTCCCCCAAACGATTTTTTTTTCCAATTTTTATATGCATTCATTTGATCATTCAAGCGCTTTGGATAACGTTGCCATTCTAAAGTTCGAAACTTGTAAACATAACTGGTCTCTCACATACTTCAGGAAGAAAAGGCTACGTGGCAGCTGCACTCCAGTTTCAGCATCACAAAGGGAACGATGAGGCCATATTTTTGCTTTTTTTTTTCTTAAGCCGGTGAAGAAAGGTAGGCTTTGTTCGATTTTAGGCCTAATCTTTAGAAAAGGCATTGCTGAATTGTCGGCTTGAAGCTATCTGTGAAGTTCTTAAGAAATATATTGTCAGGTGCTCTTAAGAAAGTCTTGACTAGACAAACCGAGTAGTAAAGATTTTTGTCTTAAAAAAGTAATTTTAAAGTTCTAAGCGGGAAAAAAAAAAAGAATTGATTTACGTCTCTGTGAGGGCTTTGGAGCTGTAATCAAATGCCGACTAAGGTGTCCGGCTTTTTTTTTTTTTTTTTTGTAACAAAGTATTTTTGCAAAATAAGAAAATAATATTTGATTCTAAATTTATTATGCTGAAATTTCAATCTTATTAATAATATAAAAACATTAGTATTCTCCTGAATTTCAAAGAAAAATCTCTTTATTTAAAAACATGGACATTTAAGGAAAGGACGAAATGCACCATTCTCATTATATGAGTTTACATTTATATCTGCCTTTTGAATAAATTTGAAATTGGTCAAATGATTCTTTGGATGCTTTATTGTGAAATTTTGCAATGAAAAAAAGCAATGAATTTGGAATGATAAAATTTCAATTTAAAATTAACATTTTTAAACTGTTATAATGATCATGAAACCTAATTTTTATGTACTTGTTTTAACGAGATTTTAATCCATCTGTTTCATTTATATTTGTGCAATTATAAAAACCTAAATATATGAATAATTAATAAAATACTTTCATCAGTATCAGCATTGCGAAACGAATTAAAAAATTAAGAACATATCAAAATTTAAACAACTTTTTTTTTATTTATCAAAAATCAGAAAGTTATTCAAGCATAAAAACAGAAATATTCGAATAATAAGCAGATAATGTTTGGAAATAAATAGTTTTAAAAAATATTTTAAAAAGATATAAATGGATAAGGCAAGCTATATATATATATATATTCAGCATGATCTCTTTATCCAAAAATACTGATACAATAAAATTCAAACTTTGTCCTAATTGCAAATAAAGAGTGTTTTTTCCATAGCTATGTAATAAAACTTAGGCTTTAAAAAGTAGTTCTATTAGTATTCTGTAAAATATTAGTTTGTTAAACAAAGTTAAAATCTAACAAAGCTACAATAATTAACAATAAGTGGTCCAGTTATTATACAGATGCAAAATAATAAGGAGAAATTCAGAATTCGAATAGAATGTATATCTTCAACAATTTCTCATTCGTAAGTGAGGAACCCGTTGGAAACTAATTATGCTGCCGTATTCTCATTAATGCTGTTAATAGCTTTAATGAATCAGTATCTAACAATGAGAGAGCAAGTTTAATATTTCCAAAATACAAGCTATGATATTATACAGTTATATAATGTGACTACTCAAAATTGTGGTCTATGAAGGGGATTTTGTTGACCACAATGGCATCTGTTCCAACACAAAGCAAAACCGACTCGAATTTTTATCGCGTGAATGGTTTGAGCTGAATAGCTCACAATGGGCTTCAAAACTTTTTTAGGGTTAGCATAGGGGCGCTCGCTTGGAGTTCTTACAAAGGGTAAAAGGTGGCAAATTCAGAGCTAAATGGAGAAGTTTGGCAGTTATTCAGAGGTGTCAAGTATTGTCCGTCTTGTATGGTGTGGCGTATCAGATACGCCCAACTCAATAAATGCGTGTGTGAGAGAAATGTATGAGAATTACGTCTTCGCGTGGCCTTCATTCACTGATTCTTGAGCTATAAATTCATTTACCTGAGTCGAAATGCTTCACAATTGCAGTTTTTAACATGCGGCGTGTTCCTTCTGAGAACAATCCCATATAATCGGCCATGATATGCTATAACGATGTTTTTGTGTGTAAATAGGAATAAGGCTGATTTTACAATAAAATGTCTCTTAAAGTTTTGGATGGAAACAAAGCTCATTCAGAAATGGAGCGTTTTGACTTACAGAAGACCAATTTTTTTTTGGCGCAACCCAAATTATATTAAAACCAATTAACCTTATTTTAGCGAGATCAAGATTCTTGTATCTATGGAAATTTAAAGAACTCGTCTTCCTGTAATTATTGTAAGGAAGTAAAACATCATTGAAAGATAGAATTTAGTTTAATAATTAAATGAATTGTCGAAAACAATTATATGCCTGTATTTTTAATCACTTTTAATAGAAGCATTGCGACAGAAAAGAGAAACTAGCCATTATTTAGAAATGCAATTAATCATAATAACATAAAAATTGCGTTTCAGATATCGTAACTTAGTTTTTTAATGCGAATAACTCCATTGTAATAATAGTCTATTTAATCAATGGGACCAGATATAATAGATCTCCCTAATCTGCGCCTTCTGAGTCATACAAAAGATGGCGCAAAGCGTGAATGTAAGAGACATTCTTCCTTTTGTTTATGAATGTAGTTAAGCAATTATTTCACTGAATTTTTCTTGAGCGCTTCAAATATGTATAAAGTTTTAGGCGATGAAATTTAATTGAGTACGACTGCAAGAACATGAGTGGGCTTGTTTTCATTCGAAGAAATCGCAAATACTTCAGATCAGTAGCCAAATCAAAGGGCTGATATAGAATATTGAAATAAGCTTTGGACCTCCCAGTGGATTAACTATCCTTCAAGAAACAATATATTGCTTTAAGTTAAATTTACATATGCCTCAAAACCTTTTGGATATATACATTTTTGTTTCTGAACGAATTCATTCAAATAAATTTTCTAAGAATCGAATGAGCTTCTCGATAAAAGCATCATCAGTTAAACTTTAATTCACCATTTTTGGAAGTAGACAAATTAAAATTCGTAATGATGACTATATATAATACTTTCAATTCATTATCATTTAGGCACATTGTAAGAGATCGATGTAACGTGATCCTGTCGTGCAAGTAGATAAACATATATATTTATAGATGTGCATATTGTTAAAATTTATAACATTATATTTGGATAATGTAACTGCACATAAACGCATATCACAAGTATATACTATTTTTGAGATACGAGCAAATAAATGAATTTGAAAATGAAAAGAACTTCATTATTTTCCCAAATTAATTTTTTTCGCCCTCTCAAGAGCAATTAAAGCTGCTTCAAAGCTCGCTAGTTATTGAAGCAGAAGGATCTTGGGGGCAGGATCTCAGAACTATAAAAATGACGAGCTTAAGTAAAGAAATGTTTCAGTTTTATGATTCGTCCATTTATTTATTTGGTCCTTCATTAAGATAATGATCACATGGGGTTGATAAAAAATTTTTACATCGCACTGAGAAGCAACGCGAGGGCTATTATCGTCGAACCTCGTAATTTGAACCTCGGTCAAGTGACGAGGACGTCACCTGAGCTGGCAACTTCCTCTCCAAACCTCCACGCTATGCCTTGGAAGGACTTGGGACCTCGACCAGATTTAAGGTGCATCAACCCGCTACACGGCGGATCTCTAGTGGCATCAGGGCTCGAATCGACGAAAACAACACTGCGAGTCGGCGATCATGATCACTAGGTTACAGAGGCCAAGTTAATGATCAAATATAAAGTAAATAAAGGAAAGAAAAATTCTTTTAAAAATCCAATCAATCAAATACTTTTAAAACTATGGCATACGTACTCCTAAGCGATATGCAAACAATTTCTAGAGAGCGCACAAACAGCTTTGACAAAAACATTTTATTTCCGATGAATAGTCTCGAAACAATGTGATCGATACAAAACTATTCCTAAAAAATAAATATCGAAATTAAAAATTCTAATAATTGAGGTACATAGTTTCATAGATTCTTGTATATGAAAATGATAAGTGAATTAAGCGTTTAACTTTCTAATTTCAAAAATAACTTTCATCCCTTTATAAGCGTTACGTAAAATTATATCAAAATGACAGTTTTATTAACGTCGTACTAGTAGCTCTATCAACGACGGACCTAAAAATTTTCGGGCCATAGTCAAGTGATAAGGGTGACATCTGATGTGAAACTCCACTTTCAGAATTTCTCCACCATGTCAACGAGAGAACGTTGAACTCCGACAGATTTAACTCGCTTCATCCCTACAACAAGACTGTTTTTAAAAGGACAAGATATGAATCCCTTATCCTTCAAAACTCAGCTAGAGATGGTACAAATTTGTTAATCAGTTCAATTACTTTCGTCTAACAGCCATTTTGATACTGTGAACATAATGTCTTTTTTTTTTTATCCATATGGAATTTCGTCTTTTGTCCTCAAATCTAGACTAGTTTATTTATTTGAATGCAACAAGGCGCTCCCGGAAGAGCAAAAAAATAATGAAGGTTACTTAGTCAAATTAAAAATGTTCTCCAATTCTTAAAAAATATTGTTATGTCTTTTTCAATGATTCGTTTATGGGTGTTCTGGTTTTTAAGAAATATTTTTAAATATTTTCAAAAATCGAGGAGAAAATGTCATTCTGCAGAAACCTTCATTATTTTTTGCTCTTTCGGATACATTTTATTGCATCCAAATTGATAAAATTGTCTACGTTTGAAGAGGAAAGTAGACATTTAATGGGTGTAACGTTTAGTTCATGTGAAATAAAAATGGCTGACAGGTGAGAGCTTTGAGATTCCTGCACTGCATAGTTATCCCCCCCCATATAAATTAATTATAACTTTACCGAGGAAATAACATTAATTTCATAAATCTGAATAAAGCCTGAAAAAATTGCTTTTGTTGGTGTACAAAAATTGGAATAATATTAACGGGAAGAGACATAGGTTGATTCATATCTTGTTCATGATACAAGAGGGGGGGGGGGAGGAGTAATAAAAACATTAAATAAATAATTGACTCTAGAACCCAGTTTCGTAATTTTTGAGTCATGTAAGATAGGTCGATCTGATTATGTCAATTAAAAGTTTTATCAAATTCGATCCACAAATTTTATCCACAGAAGTTGTTCCAGCTAATATGTAAAAATATTTTCAAAAATCAAAATAATATTTCATAAAAATAATTGCTTAAAAATGAAAATATTCTCATTATGAATTTCACCTCGAGCATTGATTGTTTACTAACCCCACACTTAGAAGCAACCCGAGGGCTATCGGTGACATTTTATCACAAGAAAGTGGCAGCACCATGGAAGAAAAAGCAAGCATGAGAACTAAAAGAAATACAAATTCCAGCAAGAGATGGATTTAGCAGTCTTTTCTAGCTTTAGCTATAATATATAGCGGGAATTATTTCTTTACTTTGATCTAGTTATTCATAAAATCCTTGAGACTGGTATTGGTTTAGTGAAATTTCTGGGCAACAATTGAAAATAATTGATGCATATAACAATAGTAATAATCTACCTGAAAAGATTGAATTTACATAGACTGTGTTTTAGCCTTACAGACCATTTGAGCTATATTTCACCAACGGCATTAAATAGATATAAGTTTCCAGAACACATCAAGGAGGGGGGGGGGGAATCGGAAAACCTCCAATTACGAGCATTATATTTTGGTGGTACATTAGAAAATTAATCATAACATTTAATTATTTTTTTTTTCATAACATATAATGGAAAAAAGTTGTGACCAAGGGTACATTGATAAGAGAGTGAGAACCTCAAGACCAGTCTATAAATCGGACGTCGAACAAACAAGCTCAGGGAGTATTAGCTTCTGAACAGACGTTCATAAAGCAGTAGCGATTTCAAAGTAGAAGTTTTTCTCCTCTCACCAACCAATCTGAATTTATTTATTTATATTTTTATAGCTATTTTTTTGGAGCTATACCTTTTCATACTTCCCCCATCCTTCTTTGTGCAACGACAAGAGGCATCCATTGAAGCCTTCTTTTCATCTATTCTATTCTAATCTACGCTCAACATAGAAGCCCGTTTGGGTAGAACACAACTGTTCCATCCGCTCTTTCCTGTACGCGAAAATCCGACAATGTCACACAATGGGACCCCACCATAAGGTTTGCCAGTGGAATTAAATCCCAGCAAACATTGTTGCCCGTGCCAAAATATTGTGGGCGACCATATAAAACGCGATGCATTTCAATAATTTCGAAACTACCCAACGCGAATTCTTGTACAATAAAGGGAAGCGATGGCATTAATTGCAAGTCCCTCCATTTAAGGAACACATAAAGGTGAAAATTATGATCAAAACATTTTAATTGGAAAAAAAAAATACTGATAATACTGATGAAAAAATACTGATGAAAAATACTTCTTTTTTATGTGTGTGTGATATGTTACCTAATACTCATAATCTCAGGGCTCTACCTTCTTTTCGAACGTAAAAGCATCGTAACTCGGAGGCACTTAGTGAACCTTTTCTTTCTCATGGGACTTAACTGTCTTTAGTAAATATGGGTGACTCGCCTCCCTAGAGCCATAATAATCCTTTCATACTTTCAACCCTTCTTGTTATTCACTTTTTTCTTTATTTATTAGTATTATTTTTCAAATGTCTAGATCATAGCTACACCTTGTGTGGCGCAGCATAGCCTTATTTGGCTCTTGCTTCTCATGAAATTCTACCATCACTCACTCACTCGCCCAGTATTTTTCAACGGCAATTTACTTTTATGATATTCATGACAGCATTATCCGAGTGGTTATGAGTGCGAGCTTTTGAACGACAATGTTTTAGTGGAGGCTCCTGAGTTCGAGGCCTGATTTCACTAAAAAACCCATCTTGTAAAGAGGCTGATGCGTGTTACATCTGTCTAGGCTCACAGATTTAACTCACGATAGGCTCATGTTGGTATAGCGAATGAGTTTAGAGAGTGGAATGACAACTCAAATGTCATCTTCATCACTTTACCGAGGTTAAAAATTACGAGGTCCGTTGCCGAAGACCCTCGTGTTGCTCCTGCGATATTAATAATCGATCCAAGGTTACATTCATTTTTCACAAAATGATTTTTTTTTTTATCTTTCTAAATGCTCCTTATGTACACTGCTTAAATTTTAATCCAAAAGCCACATTGATTGGAATTTTTTTTGTTGTATAAAAAGAGCTAACAATGAGTTCTTAGAATAATTTATTTAAGAAATTGTACTTTCAAAAAATCAAGTGCAAAGTATTTACAAAAAAAAAAAAAAAAAAAAAAAAAAAAAAAGAACTGCAAAGTCGGACCTTATCTCTATCAATGATGGAGTTCAAAGCCCTGCTTTAAATTCTTCCTTTTATATTTATAATAAATAAGAGTTTTTAAGAAATATAATTTTCAGGAAACAATTTTATCATAATTGTAAAAAAGGCGCAAATTCTTAATGATAATAAAGTCATGAATAATTTAAAAGATATTTTGTATAAAATCATTTTCGTACTCAGAAGATAGAACAAATGTTCATGATTTTTGTGTATTCCCGTATATATATATATATATATATATATATATATATATATAATCTTGAATGAGATACGAAGCAAATAAAAAATTACCCACATGTTCGCTATAACAGAGTGACCAAGTTTGCCTAGAGGTCATGATCGAGGATTCTCAGCCACCGTTGTTTCCTCGAGTCGTGGATTCCCTAAGGATGACTCTAAGGACCCACCGTGTCAATGAAGTTGATCCACGTTAAATGTGATCGACGTTCCAAGTCCACCCATTGGCGTGGTGTAGAAGTTTGAAGAGGGAGGCTCCAGCTCAGGTGCCGTTCTCGTCAATTAACCGAGGTTCAAAATTGTGAAGTCCCTCGCCATTGGTCCTCGTGTTTCTTTTCAGTGCAACGTTATAACACAACGAATTTTTAAAAAAATGCTCTGAGTAGGAAGAATGGGCACTGATCCGAGTTTAATGGTCGGAGGGTTTGAAAGATGCTTATGTATTCATCAGTTTTTACAATGCGTGGACAGTGTTTTATCGCTTAAAATCAATTTTTCGTGGAAAGAAAGGCGTTAGAGTGACCATACTGCGTTGGATGTGCATTCAAAGGCACAGCATGCTGGGAAGTAAGGGGGAACATGGCCCCTGGCAACACAGATGTGGGGAGCGGCAGAGATCGGCCGAGTAGGCTGATTATGTCTTCAGTATCGAGTGTGATCATTATATCAGATAACTGGATGTCATCGAGATCACGTGGATATTTGAGCAGAACTTCAAAGCAATTCGGCAAGTGGAAGGGGTTCAAAACAGAGTCGTAAAATTAAAAAAAATTCAATTTACTCATAATTTTACTTGACCAATGCTTAAATAAGAGGAATAACTACGTTGAAAAGTAGATTTTGAAGGGAACTTTAAGATACAAATAAAGTTATTGTAAAATTTATATCCTGTTTTGTTTTCTTAAGCAGTGCAACCAACTTTTTGATTGACCAAATACGAGTTCAACTTTTGGTTTGAACTCGTATTTGTCATTTAACCGATGCGGAAATATGATTTCTCGGAGTTCTTGATCTTATCGTGCTTTTATCCCCGCAAATAATTATTGTAAGACTGAATTTAGGTTCTGCGCTCCCGCGGGAGTGATTTAAAATAATAAATATGAAAAATTCAAAAATTTAAATGAGCAATCGTGAAGAATTTTAATCAAAATAGTTGGAGAGTTTAAAATTAAAAAAAAGAGAAAGTTAAATTATTAGTTAGAGGACTGTTGAGGTTTCAAAAAGGCTGGTATAGCTGTAAGACAACAATTACGATATTTTGGAAAGCTGTTGCTCAGAACTTTGTATATAAGAAATCAGAACTCGGACACTATAGAAGTGTACTGGGAGAGGTGGAAACGAAGATTTTTTTCTCCGTTTCTAAAAAGAAATTTCAGTTAAAGTTTAGAATTTCCCGGATGCTCACGCAGTAATTTAGAATTTCCAGTTTCAAGTGAAGCCAAGTAGAAAAGCTGCCAAATGTGGAACTCTTGTCGTTAAGAGAGATTCCAGCATACTAGCGTAGAACATTTGCGAAATAAAAGACCGATGGGGCGGAAAACACCCCAGAGGGGAAAAACACCGGGTCCTTTTTGTCACACAAAAGCGGGGGGATTTTTGGTGAAATATGAGGGAGGTCTTCTTGGACTGTCGTTTGGTTCTCACCCCAAGGGGGTGGTAAAGGGGCTGAAGGGAATTCCATAACACAGGTGTGGCTAGAAGTTTACATGAATGCATGCATGGGTTAAAATCATGGCATGCCCTTCTAGACAAAAGGTCACACTTGAGGGGTTTTACAAGAAAATCGGACTTATGATTTTCCTCCCTGCACTGTAATTACAGTTAGATACATTTATTAAAATGTCTTTATTTCCCATCAGAAAATTGAGTTCAACTTTGCTTTATTTCTAAAGTGCCCTGTGCAATAAAAATATCTTAAAATTAAATTAGTCAAGTGCAATAAATTAAGAAATTATTTCAAAACAGAGTTTCCACAGTATAACGTGGCCAGTTCAACGTGGCATTTGTACAAAAAAAATTTTTTGACCTTTTTAACTATGTTATTGTACTATTTTATCAGAGGAAGGCCACGGTAGCCTAGTAGTCATGATTTCGAATCTGTGGCCGGCGATTTTCGTTCAGTCGCGGGTTCGATCCTTGGCCGCTAAAGACCCACCGTGTTGCCGGGGCAGATCCACGTTAGATTTGTCGGGACTCTAAGTCCTCCCATTGGCGTGGTGTGGAAGTTCAGAGAGGGGAGTGCCAGCTCAGGTGTCGTCCTCGTCACTTGACGGAGGTTCAAAATTACGAGGTCCGTCACCAATAGCCCTCGTGTTGCTTCTAGTGCGACGTTAATAAAAACCAAAGTTATCAGAAGGAAAAAAAAGTTTCTTTAAGATAAGTACACTAAAGTAAGCACTTAAATTAAAAATACTGTGTTGAAACTACAGGGGGTGGACAAAAATATGGAAACACCTTGTAAAATGCATGTTTGAAAAGAAAGATTGATTTTAATGAAATATGTAGGTGGCGCTGGCGTTTTTGACTACTAACGCCACTACAACTAAATTAAATGTGCTAAACAGTTCAGTTGTTGTCGAGTACTGTTATGTGAGGTTGTCATTGCATTATGTCAGAGTTAACGGAGCTTCGACATGGGCAGGATGGAAAACACAGTAGTGGGTGCTGTCCATAACAGGTAGCCGAGGTGTTTAGTGTTTCAAAGGTACTGATCGAAGATTTATTCTGCATATTTGAAAAGCGGAAAACATCATCTGCTAATCGACAGCGCAGGACGAGGTGGCTGTGTGAAGTCGTGACAGACGATCATTAAGAACGTGTGACAAATAAAGACCACAGCTGCAAAGTTACTGCTAGAAATGAATGTTGTGTTACAGAGGAGGCCTGTAGTACCAAAACAGTGAAGGCCAAACAGAATTTCTGGCCGTGCTGCAGTGAAGCCACTCATCAGTGATGCTAATGCCGTAACAGGAAAAGGTGGAGTTTAAGTCATAAAGCCTGGACTATAGGGCAGTGGGAGCGTGTAATATGGTCTGAGAGGTCTTCTTTCACATTGTTTCCCACTTCTGGCCAGTTTACGTCTGGAGAGACGCCATCTCAAACCACTAATACAGACTACTTGTTGCCAAAGTGAAACATGGCGGGGGAGTTCTGTTATGGTTTGGGCAACATCATTTGGTTCTCTGCTGGCCCCATGATAACTGTGTCAGGGCACATGACTGCAAGACTATGTGAACATTTTGGCAGATCAAGTTCATCCCATGGTACAAACTTTGTTCCCCGATGGTGATGGTGTCTTCCAAGACAGACAAGCCCCTGTTCACAGCTCACATTGTCAGGACTGGTTTCCATGGCACGAGGAGGATTTGTCCATCTCCCTGGCCACCACAGTCACCAGACCTGAATATTATCGGACCTTTGTGGTCTACATTGGAACGGAGAAGTGCGTTCTCGTTATCCACCGCCAACATCGTTATCTGAACTTGCCACCGTTTGCAGGAAGAATGGTATAATATTCTGAACTTATTTATCCATTCGAAGACTGCAAGCTGTTTTGGATCAACGGGTTCCTACACCATATTAAGCAAAGAAACATGTTTTTTAAAAGGTGTTTCCATATTTTTGTCCAACCCCTGTAAAACCAGTCGAAAAGTCCAATTTTTGCATCAGGAATTGATATTACATTTTACTTCCGTTACAGTTTTCTATAATTAGTCACAAAATAATTGAGTTTATCAAACCATGTTAGTCGTTACACTAGAGCAATATCACGACAACGTTATTGGCAAAATTTAAGACGGTCAAAAGCTGAAAGTGCAAGTGTCCCTTTTTTCAGAGTTATTTTTAATTAGTTGGAAAAAAAACGTGTCAAATTCTTTATTTTATTAAAATCCAAGAACAAATTATTTTAAATAATAAAGAAATAATTTCAGTACACAAGGAAACAACAGCGAAAAGTTTTTATAACTGAAAATATTGTATATGAATATTTTTCAAATATATTTTGTTTGTGATAAATATTAAACGTTACTACCGAATTTCATACAGAGAGATTTTTTAAGAATTTAGATACCTTATCATTTTGAGTCTTGTGTGTTATTAACTTATGGCACGCTACTTATTCCACCTAACACCCTTACTTTCTCCTCTTACACGCAGACTATTATATTTATTCGAATGTATGTGTGCATGAGCAATTAAACGAATTCGAAGAAAAGAAAAACCATACAAGGAAGGCCTCTATTTACTTCTTTTCTTTTCATTTCATTTTCGAGAATGTTTTTTAAATCTACTATAGTATTTTGCCTGCGACTTTTAAGAGCTTTAAAAAAAATCTATTTTTAAATAAGAAATCTGGAATAGGAAAAAAAAAAAACTTTATTTGCTCTTTTGGATCCTTTCAAATACATATAACAATCCAAATTTAAAAAGACAATCAGGAAATTCAATAGAATAAATATTATATGCTCGAATTCGAGCTTTATAATATTTCTCTAAAAAAACTGTTTCTATGTTCTTGGTTACTACCTTGTACAATTTTAAATATTATACCACCCCACTTTGTTGTTTGGTTATGATGAGATATATTTTTATTTATTTATTTTGGAAGAAAACTTTCTCAACGCAGCCACGCAGGCTGGTAAAACCGTGCCTACCTGCATGGAAGGGGGGGGGGAGAATGCATATAAAAAAAAGAGAGAAGAAAATACAAAAAAAAAAAAAAAAAAAAAAAGAAGAAGGAGGGAGATGCTTGCCTTCCTAAATTTTGTTTTTGTCGTTTATTCTACTGGGTTTCTATGGTGTTCCTCCACTGACCAGGCTTGGGTCCGTTTGGAACTTCACTTGTAACCTTAGAACCCGGGATATATAGCAACAATGTCACTGTGTTCATGCTTTTTAAAATGTATTGTTGTGCGATTTCCTGTCGGTTTATTAGAAGGGTCTTTGGCCTGAGAGTGAAAGGGTATTAAAAAAGGTCATCGACTGACCGTTGCGGTCTTAGTGTATTTTTCGAAGGTGTCGTAAAAGGTGATTTTTATGACTTTTCCAGTCAGTTTTGAATTATTATAAAGAGTGCTAGACAATACACAGGTGAAAAACGGAGAAAACAAAGTGTGAAGGCTCGGGACTTTTTCAAACTGACTCCTTATTTTTGTCAACATCTGCTACGTTTTGACTGAAAGATATCACGGAGCGAAACTCATAAAATGCTTTACCCTAGTTTTTTCTACTGACACATACAATGCTTTACCCGAATGTCAATTCGCAGAAAAAAAGGTTGGTTTATTGGATTTCAAAAATGCTGGAAATTTATATTTAAAAAGTTCGTATGTGTATAATTAGTAAATTTGTAAAAATATTCTTTTTCATTTCAATAGATATTAGGATAGTGAGGAACTAACTCAGGTGACATCCTCGTCACTTGACTGTAATTGAAGAGATAAAAGATAGACCACCAATAACCCCCGTTTTGCTCTGATGCAGAGGTTCTCAAAGTAAAACACGCACAGGAGTACGAAAGAAACACATAGATTTTCATAAGATATAAAATAACTTTAAAATAGTACTTCCAATGCAAAATAATTTTTAAGAAACATTATCTAAAATACTAGCCTAAAATTCTTATAAGTTATTGATATAAATTAAGAGATTTATATTTAAACGGTATTTTTTTGATTGAGTGAGTGCTTAACGTAGCAGTTAGAAGCGACACGAGGGCTATTGGCGAAGGGCCTCATAATTTAGAATCTCGGTCAAGTGACGAAGACGACATCTCCCCCTCCACACTTTCACACCAAGCCAACAACAGCAGTGTTTGTAACCACATTAGGTTTAACGTGTGTCATTAGTGATTTTAAAACTGGACGACGGAAACAATACCCGTCGCATATAGAAATGGTACAGTATCTAAATTTAAAAAAACTTATCTACCATCCTACACTAAACGTCGTGTGGCCGCGGTAGCCTAGTGGTCATGGATTCGTAGCCAGCAGTTTGCGTTAAATCGTGGGTTCGATCCTTGGCTGCCGAAGACCCGCCGTGTAGCCGGGGCTGATGCATGTTAAATCTGTCGGGGCCCAAAATCCTCCCGTTGGCGTGGTGTGGAAGTTAGGAGAGGGGTGTGCCAGTTCAGGTGTCGTCCTCGTCACTTGACCGAGGTTCAAAATTACAAGGTCCGTCGCCATTAATCCTCGTATTACTTCTAGTGCCACGTTAATAAAACTAAACTAAACGCCGTAGCAAATAATATCGTTAACGTAGTTTGTAATTAAAATACGAGCATTTCATTACATTAATTTTGTCTTGAGTAAGTTATTTTAAGTGCATTGTAAGTCCTAATTTATCACCTCCTCAATTAACGCCGTCATTATGTTTTATTAAATTTCTCTTCCTATTTTCCTGTCGCTTGCCATGTTTCTTTTTTTTTTTTTTTTCTTTTTTTTTAAATATACATAAATAAATTTTGTATGTGGACCCAGTTGAAAAAACTAAACAGAACTGAAAATTAATAGTAGGCGAGTTGGGATCGTAAAGTCTTAATTATTGCTAAGAAATAACTGAATTTTATTTTGCGTATTACTTGATCCTTATGTTGTTAATTTTCTAAATTACAACAAATAAAGTTGATTAGGTTTCAGGAAGTCGTCAGGTTGGGTTTCAGGAGTGTGACTTTTTATAGAGAGCCAGCAATCGGTAAAGATTGCATTTTTCTCTGTATGCGTTGATCTGAAAAAGAAAAAAATAATAATAATAAGATTCTCTAAAAAACAAATCATCGGAAAAGAAAGAGCAAAAGCTCGTAGAAGGAGTTGGAGTGAGGCGAAAGATGGCTTCCGAAAAGGTCATCCTCCCGGAAACCGGCCAAGTCAAGTAAACCAAATAATGGCAAAAAGGACTTTCTCACAAACATTTTTTTGAGTCATAACAGGAAGCAAACAGTCAATATTCTGATCTTTTTTCTTTGCATAATAAAGTGCTTTTGTTCAGTGAAGTAGCGTGGATTTCTACTGCCCGAGGCGAATCCCCCCCCCCATAGAAATAAAATTAATAATAACATCACGAATGCGTT
>BMAW01023678.1:249263-273232 GCA_019974015.1 Nephila pilipes | reverse complement strand
CCCCCCCCCCATAGAAATAAAATTAATAATAACATCACGAATGCGTTGCGCAAGTGTAAAATTAATACGTCAAAATGAATAAATAACATTCTACGTGGGTAAAACCGCAAGGCATTGAAAAGTTTAAAAATAAAATATTTACCTTAACACTTTTATAAATTCTACGAATCGTGTAAAACAAATAAACTTGACTTTACAATAAGGAGCAAATTTGCGTTTCTTATATATTATCTAAGTATAATATAAACAATATCAACGCATCACCTTTTTTTTCGAATTAACTAAAAAATTGAAGATAGTAAATGTCACCAATTCACTGTCACGTTTATGAGTTATTCATGGACAATAATTCGAGAAATCAAAACGGACACACGAATTGCAATTGTGTGGTAACAGCAGATCGCGGCCGGTCGGTTCTGTTTCGAAATTCAAAAAGTGAAATTTATTATTTTTATTTTGAATAAAATATTCGACAAGTTTTTATTTATAAAAGCTCATATTAATGGAAGTATAGTTATTTAGGTCTACTCTATTTTGAGTCACTTCCACTTGTCCTATTGCCTTGAAATTCTGCTCAAATACCCATGTGGTCCTGAGGACAATACTGTTTTATCTGATTTAATGACCATGCCAGATGCTGCAGATAGGAAAATCCAGCTCGGCCATTCCCTGCTCCACATCTGTGCCGCCCGTGGTCATGGCCCCCTCTGCTCTTCCCACACTGTGCCACTGCGTTGGCTGCCCAGAGGCTCAGTCCTGAAACGTTTCGATTCATGCCTTGAACATATCAAGATTTTTCTACTTCAAACAAGAATTGGTTATCTTGAGTTAAGTAATGAAAAATGGCAGCAAAATCTTTATTTTTCCGTTGATAATGACATCACATTTAAACAACTGGAATAAAAATCTCTAAATGAGAAGTAATACTGCACAACATATATATTTAGATAAAAAGAACTTACTTTATCATTTGTAACAAAGCCACTAGTGGCGAATGTGTGCGAGTTTAATTTTATACCTTTCCCAACCATTGATAGAGTTCAATTTGAGCTACAATTGTTAGATTTGATAAGAATTTTAGTTTAGTTTATTATTAACGTCACACTAGAAGCAACACGAGGACTATTGGCAACGGACCTCGTAATTCTGAACCTCGGTCAAGTAACGAGGATGACACCTGAGCTGGCACCCCCTCTTCTAACTTCAAAACCACGCCAATGGAGGACTTTGGACCCTGACAAATTTAACGAGCATCAGCCCCGGCTACACGGCGGGTCTTTATCTCAAATCCGCGACTGAATGAAAACCGCCGGCCATGAATCTGAAACCATGAGCACTAGGCTACCGTGGCAAGATTTGGTAAGAAAAGTTCAGAAATTTGGTGTCAGAACTAGTAAACTTAGCATGAGAGAAAGGGAAAATGGTTGTGTAGACACTAGTAGACGGATCTGTCAAAATGTAAGTAGGAGGACGAGATTATATTTGAAATACGGAACAGTCTTCCTGGTTGTTATAATCAAGTAAAATCATATGCTTTTCTCATTTCGGATCTATTTTCTACAGTGAACTTTTGTTTTCAGATATGACCTTTATTAAAAACAAGTTAATAAGTACCCTTAGTGGCGTAACCCTCGAAAATTCCACGAAGTTAAAAACTTCTGGATATTCACCAAAGTTGAAACAACTTTGTGCCTCTACTCAATCCCAAAAATCTCACTAATATTACATATTTGCATTTCTATTATTTTTCGCATTTAATTTGTATTTAAAGCAAAGCTATATAATCTAGTAAAATAAGGTTTTTATTGTTACCGCATTAGCCCGAATTTAACTCGATAGCAAAATTTTTTATAGAGTTAGAAAAAAAAAATTATGAATTTAATGCGATCTATTCATTATACATAAAAGGATCCAAAGAAAATATAATTTAGTCAGATAATCATTTAATATTATAAATTTATAAGAGTTGTCACATTCCATTATTTAGACTTCGAATTTTGCGCGAGTCAATATATTAATGCGAAATGATTAATAAAAAAAAGTACTGTAAGGTAAAAAGTACTAGCTATATACTACTACCTTCTGATTAACTCGAACATATTCTAGAAATTCACGTTTTTTTTCAATATAATTCATATTTTTTTCAGGAACGGCAGTAAACAAATAAAATAAATCAATAAAAATTTAATGAAAATGGCATATTCTAGAATTCTCTTCATGGATTTTCCTCGCGTAAAAGGTATTCAATCACAATAAGTTCTGTCAATTAGCAATCTTGACATATTCGAAATGTTTGAATCATAGATATCAACTTTCAGCGCAAAACACTAGAAAGAAAAGAAAAAAAAAATTGCTGTTCAGGGTCCTTTTTTATTATTATTAATTTATATTCGCATCAAATGATTGTTTGATTTTATGGGATTTAGAGCAACAAAGGCAATTATCCTTTTGTAATAAGAGGTTCGTCATAACAATAAAAATCGTGATCAAAGCACCTGCATCGAGGAGAAAGTTGAAAATAGCTGCTTTAGTTTATCAACAATTTACTATTTAAACAGTATACATTTTATTCTCAAAACATAAAATAGGACTTTAAAAATTATCACTTGGAAAATATATTATTTCATTCCAATTTAAATGGAAATTTGGAAATGGAATAAATTAAATTTATATATAATTAAAAAAAAAAATCTATATAAATGAGAGAAATGGGACAGAGAATTAAACAGGGCTTATGTTACAAAAACGAAATTTGCCTAAGTTGCACTAGACAGTGTGAGAGAGTGAATGTAAAAGTTATTGGCGCAAGAGCCAGGTGTGACTATGCTGCGACAAACAAGATGTAACTGTAGTCTAGTCGTGAAAAAATTGAAAAAAGACAAAAATTGGTTAACAAGAAGGAGGGTCTAAAATAGAGAAGGATCGTTAGGGTAACCCGGGGGTGTGTCACCCGTGTTTACCAAAGACAATAAACCCCGTAGGAAAGAAAAAGATCCCTCGGGGTCATGATGTCCATACTTGCTTAAAGAAGGTAATCCCTTTAGATCCCCTGATATAATCCCCAGGGGCAGGGTCCCCGGCTATACTCCTAAACGCTGGGTGCCTTTTACAACACTCATGGACTATAGTGGGACTATTCTGTCATACCGGGTTACTACACGGGTCGCTGCACTAGACAAATAAAAGGAAGAAAAAGATAAAAATTCGTTGACACTCACAAGAAGGGAAGATGAAATAGAGAAGGATCCTTAGCGTAACGTGGGGGCGTGTCACTCGAGTTTACCAGAGACATATGGAAAGAGAAAGTGAGTGAGAGTGATGAAGTTTATGGCTCAAGAGCTAGATGTGCCAATGCGGCGCCAAACTAGGTGTAACTGTGAACTAGACGTTTGAATGAGTGATTTATAGTTGTCACGGTGAATTCAGTGGATGAGCAAGTCATGTAAATGAGTGGTTTGTAACGGTGCTAAAGCCAAATGTGGTCATGCTGAGCCAAAGTCAGTCACCGAGCAAGAGCAAAGCTAGTGAAGAGTTAAACTGTGATCTAGACGTGTCCCACATGGATAGAAAACCTCTAGAGTACCTCGGGGTCATGAATCCCATACTTACACAAAGAACGTAAGCCCCTGAGGGATAAATAGGAATGGAAGCGATTAATTGTAATTATCAAAATCTTTTTTTCTAGTATGTTGTTGTTTATCATCGTCGCATTGAGAAGCAACACGAGCTCGCAATTTTGAACCTTGGTCAAGTGACGAGGACTACACCTGACCCAGCACCTCCCTCCCAAACTTCCACACCACGCCATGGGACGACTTAGAATCTCGACCAGATTTCCCGCGCATCAGCTCCGCTATGAGACTTGTTTTCAAGTTTGAATTGTACAAAAAAAAAAATTCATTTTTTTTATTTCTCAAGAAACTATTTCAACGCTTTTATTTATTTCACATTTATTTTTCCAAAATTTTAAAAATAAATAAATATACGATCTTATTATTATTATTATTATTATTTTTGTTTGTTTGTTCTGCGTACATTCTTAAAATCCATTTTCGCTGTTTGAATTATCATTCGATCAGCGAATAAGAATTTTTTTTAAAATGTTGATAGAAAGCGGTATGCGTATTTTATTTAAAGAATGGTATTAATGAATTTACTGAGACGACTTTTGTCTAACGATCTTTAAATATTTTAGCACTTAGGAACAATTTTTTCGTATAACAATTTTCCCCTTATTGAAGAATATATTGATGAAAGGGCTTTATATATATATATATAGTTTATATGATTCTAGTTATTATTTTATTATCGTATTGGAATATGTATCGAAATGATTGCTTAACTATCTACTTCTAATTTGTGTAGTTCATCTCCATACAACTTGATTTCTAGAATACATCATGGATAAATCCTGGTTCGCTCTACACATAATTGATTCCATCATAATTATTTTAACTACAGTACTCCTTTGGGGAAAATTTAAGCATAGGATATAATATTAGAAAGAGTGGGAAATGCGGTTTCCATTGAAACATTTCAACCGTCTTTTGAAAATTATTTTAGAATTTTTTTCGCTTAACTAGTTCGCACTTAAGGAAAGCTGTTAGCAGTCTAATTCCAATGTTTATTACAATATATTACTGTGAAGTTTAATACTTCACAATGAAGCTCGGGAATTCGAAATATCATTCGTAGCTGACTAATTATCATCTCACAAAGTTACTGCGAACGGCTTTATCAAAGTTTAGGTCATATTTTAAAGATTTCAACAAAGTTTTTCGTTAAATGTAATACATCTGATTAATGCATTTTTATTATATTTTATTATTACACTTTTAAAATAATTATTTTGTATAATTTCTTTCTCTTAATTATATTTTCTTATATGTATACTTAACATAGCACATGAGACTTGCAAAGAATATGTAACCGAATTAATCAAAATAAATTAAACTTGAATATATGTACGTTTTTAATGTAGTGCAACTATATAGCGGGGCTCTTTATAACATATGAAAAATTGGAATGAGGCTGTTATTGATGTTACTGTCCACTCCTGCCCTCAGAGACTTACTTTCTTTGGGTAGGTATGAGAACCATGACCTCGAGCCATGTTAGTGATCTCTTTCTTTCTTTGGGGGGTTCACTCTTTGTAGTAAACACGGGTGACGTACTTCCAGGATACCGTAGTGATCTTTCTCTAATTCCGATCCTCTTTCTTGTCATCCAGTTTTTTTCTCTCCCCCCCCATTTCTCAAACGTCAAGATCGCAGAAACACTACACTAACACGCGTGTCCACCCCTGTCATGTAGTTACGTTATTATTTGACAAAGGTGTATAATTAATTGATATCAATGTTTCTGGAGCGATAAATGAAACGAATAAAGTTCAGAGATGTTTTCACATAATGTGCAAATGTAAACAACGTAAGATGGAAAAAAATCTAAAGTTATCCATGTCACCGACGTATTTATTTGATATACATCCTAAATCAATTTACTATAATAATGTATATGTAAGGAATGTTTGGTAAATTGATTATTTATTAACGTCGCATTTGGGGAAAACGCGAAGGGCTATTGGCGATGGATTTCGTAATTTTGATCCTCGGTCAAGTAAGGAGGAGGGCACTTGAACTAGAACCTCACTCTCCAAATTTCCACATCACGCCAACGGAAGGACTTAGAACCTCGCTTGATTTAATATGGATTACCTCCACTACACTGCGTCTTTAGTTGCATTGAGACTCAAACCCACGACTCGACGAAAATAATATTTTCCAAATGTAATCAGTAATGCAATAAAAAAAACTAGTATTTTGAGTAAAATCATTTATATATTCATTATTATTTATTAAATTATTTTTACATCTAGGATTATTTTATTTATTGTTAAATTTCGCAGTTTTATTCCCTTATGCTTAATATTAAACTCTTACTTTGCATGATTTTTTTACATTTTGGGATCCTTTTAGCTGTGAATATGTTAAATATTTTATATTTATTAATATTATGAATCTTCATTTTTGCAAGCCTTGCTTTCAATTCAAACATCTAAAAATTCTCAACGATTTGTTCTTAAAAAAGTAGCGAATTTTTTTAATCTGAATTCAAGATACATTGCAATAATCCTCAAAAATTTTTAACAATTCGACAAATATTGGAAATATTGGAATTTCCTTTAACATATATAATACATGAATAACGATTATAAAAAAAACTTAAAAAACTTAATTGCGTTTATTTTCACAAAGCAAAAATTGCTTATCAATATATATCTATATATGGGGGTTCCTCTCCCTCCTTAAAAAAACTTCACCTTCCTTAAAAAATTTGTAGTGGAAACAATATTACTTAGTTTACTTAGCAATGAATATAACGAAAATTAAAAGGTCTCAAATGAGAGACAAAATTACTTTAGTCAGAAAAATATTCCTTGAAGTTTCGATTTTAAAAGGTGTACTACTTTGTGTATATATATATATATCTTGACACCTCTGCTGCAAGAAACTGCTTTGAAAGATTCATTTCAAAAGAATCCCTCTACTTTCACTTAACAAAGATAACCCATCAACTATTGCTCGTCGTAATAATAAAAAGTAAATAAGCCATTCGTCTCTATTTATCTTTGACATATGTAACAGTAGGTAGCGTAATTTTCTTAGAATGCTTTCAAAACTCTTTTTACGAGTGTACGTTTCCCTTTCATTCAACATCTGAGCTGTTGGTCATGTCACTTAAGTTTAATGAATAGGAGTAAGTCATTTTGGTGAAAAGGCTACTCTTCCGTGGGGGGAGCGAACACCAGCCTCCATTGAATCGCGGGCTTTCGATAGATGCTCCGGGAGCTAGTTTATGCGAACTACCGCAGCTCAAGCCGCTTCGGGCAAAGTACGCATTCACCGCCCTTTTCATAATTTTGAATAGTATCAATATTCATCCCCTTTTCAACCACCAGTATGATAACGGTTTGGATTCAGTGAGAGGCTTGAAGCGGTCGTGAAAATTTAATGATGATGTCATTGTGAATTCCCTCTCAGTTATTTTTCTTCTGTTTTCTGAAAATATTATTTGTAATATTTCATTCCTTTGAAACAAATTCCTTTCTTAAAAAGTTCACAAAGAAGCCTTAAAAAAACAAAATTATTATATTCAACATTAGTAGTTTTAATCACAGCGTTTTGTGATAATTTTTTATAGTTCTCATTGAAATACATAAAAAAAAAAAAAGATAATTTACCCTAAAAAATGTGCGAATGTTAAAAACCACAAAATTTCAAGAAGCGATTATCATTATTTAAATATATATATACAGTTTTGTTTAAGGACAGTAAAAATATGATGGAAAAAAGAGAATGTCTATCAAACATTAAAAATATTTTAAAGATAAAATCATGGAACAAAACAAGGAATTAAAAACAGCCAATTGCTGCAATGGAATTTGAACTGTTAGTTTGATTCGTTATGGGCTATTATTTAGTTCAAAGAAAATGTATAGTTACAATAATTTTTACAATAACAGAATCATTAATGTAATAATTTTTAGCTGCACCTTTAAAAATAAACAGTTATCTACCACGGGATTATTAACCAATCGCGTAAAAGTTTTCAATAAAGAGTTGCTGTTAAACCAGGACAAAAAAGCGATGCTTAATAGCCAAATTTCACAACGACTTTCAAGCCATTTATGAACAAGCAGATGGACTGTTTTTTATTAACGTCACACTCAGAAATAATATGAGGGTTATTGGTGATCTATCTCGCAATTTTGAATCTCGGTCAAGTAATGACAATGCATCCCGATTGGCACCTCCCTCTCCAAACGTTCACACCATACCAACAAGAGGACTAGGAGCCTCGATAGATTTAATGTGCATTAGCCCCGCTACATGGAGGGACTTCAGTGGCATCAGGACTCGAACCCATGACTCGACGAAACGCCGGTCGCAAGTCCGCGAACATGACCATTAAGCTACCGCGACTATGTAATAATTAGAAGAGTAGATAATTATATAATTCCGCTTGAGAGAATCGGAAGGAGTAAGTTGCTAAGGTTGACTCGTCGCTCATGGCAATATCATGTCATCTTACTTGTCATAAAGTTTAAGTTTAATGTTTGCTTAATTATAAAAATTATTATTAAATTACTCGATTAAATATAATAATTAAAGTAAATGACAAAATATCGAGAAATGGACAATAGTAAACATTTCCGATATTAAAATTAAAGCAAACGATACAAAAAAATTGAAAAATGATCTGGTGTGGTAAAAGTGATTCACCTAAAACAATAGTCCCTTAGGTGCCTAATAACAGTAAATCAATATTAAAAACATTTGACCCCCCAAAACATTCCAAGAAAGAAAACTATAAAAAAGACGTAGTTTGAAATTCTTGAGGGGGAGAAAAAAAAAGACTGCCGCACAGTTTAAAATTCTGAATACTTATGTTATTTATGTTCAGTCATATCTTGATTCCAGTTTACATATAATTTAAGGTAATACATACATAAATCGATAAGTAAATAAAATACTTAGTTCTTATATTTGTTTCACTTCAATCCAATAAAAAAATTGGGAGAATTTTATTACGACATATTCTTGAAAAATGAGTTGATTAGTGGCGAAAGCAGGTACCAGACATATATTTTATATTATCCCAATAAAAAATTCAAGAGAAATTTATTATGACATATTTTTGAAAATTAAGTTCGTTTCTGGTGAAGCAGATTTCAAAAGTATATGCAAAAGCAAGATAAATTAGGGCCGGTAAGATATTTATAGGGTATAGAAATCAATAGCCCCTTGGGTGGCTAATAGAATTTGTCTCAAAAACTCTCAGATGCAATGTTTTCTTACTAACTTGTAAGATGTAAAGTACCGATGACAAGTCTAAAATGTATAACATTCTATTTATGGGATTTCATGATCGTTCTCCTGGGAGGGGCTTTTTCAATACATTAGCACTGCCGTATTTTTTGTTTATAACAGCTGATATTTTCTTACTACAAGGGGGATAGGAGGGGAAAGGGGAGTCATCCATGATTTAACTCTTTATGCGTTTTTAGTCAATAGTTTCTAGATTTAGCTTTAGATTCAAACTGATTTTGCATTTAGCTGCCTATGTCCACGATTCTATATTTTCATTTAAAAACCGAAATTCGAAGCTGATATTTCTAATTGAAGCCATCGAAAATTCAATTGCGTTTCTAATTTTCATTACGAGGAATATTTTTAAGTGAAATACTACAATTATTAATACAGAATGGTAATAAGCATTTGCATTAGTTATTTGTTCGCTTATGTCATTGTTACTAAGCAGATTCTTGTTCATTTTCTTAGTGAAATTGAACGTAATTTGTCTGTTGAAGAATCATGTAAAAAATCATTCGGTGATGTTAATTTTTAAATGTTGCATAATGCCGTTGTTATAAATTTTTGGAGAGGAGGAGGGATACATCCATATTTAGTTCAGAATAACGATGAAAGAATAGTGACAATTATTTAAGTAGATGTTTATCATTTAATTGAATATTAATGAATTATTCTTAAGGTTGGATGCATTAATTTAATGTTATATTGAGTGTGTGTGAATATTCACATCATGAAATAATTGCTATAAATATAATGTGCAATTACGACTCAACTGAAATTGTAAAAAATCTATGTGTAACCCTTTTCACATCATTAAAAAAATCAAACGTTACGTGATTTTAAAACTAAATTATTTATTCGCTTGAAAGTCATCGCTAGTGAAAAACCCTCGATATTAAATTTAAATTTTTCGCAATGCTTGCGGACGATTCTAAAAAAGATGGTAATTTTAACATTACCTGAAAAAAAAAAGTTTAAAAATAACCACAGTCTATTTTTTTCATACAAAGTATTACAACTTTTGGGGCTATCGAAATTCTTTTGAAACACTCCCTCAACCCTATTCAGTTTATTACCATACATTTATTTTCGGCGTAATGCTAGAGAGCATTTCGTTCGTAAGCAATCGTAAATCGGTCAAGATGTATAGTTTTTCGAAATGGCACGAAAATCTTTGCATCACTTAAAAAAGCATAAAATTTGAAATTCCTGTAGTCTAATGATCTTTGTACGACTTCGTTTGAGACCACCAGAGTGGTCGATCGGAAAAGTCTCAGAACACAGAAGAAGAATGATTTCTTCGCACAGCAGGAGGAATTACAACTAAAATTGAGGAAGTAACAAAAGCCACTATCTACAGAGAGTCCAGCAAAAGAAGCCGTTCAGAAGAGAACTGTCATTTTAATAGCCGTTTCTGTGACAGTTCTGGAAGCTAATGACTTTACAGCCCCGCTTGAATAAAGGAATGTCATAAGGTTATCTGGGGGAGGAGTTCAACCCATTGTAAACCCGTAAAACCGGGAGCCGGCTTGTTTTGCTAGATATTCTTATCTCCGAAAATGTCACTAAATATTTTCCTCGAATGCCTCGTGGTTTGCAAATTATACTTTGCTTTTTAGAAAAACTTAATTCATTAAGTAATTTTCTTTAGATCCTCTAATTACTATTAGTTACTTAGTTACGTATAATTGTAACAATTTTTTTTAAATATTTTATCTTGGAGTATATTATAGATTTAATTTTTTCCATTTTATGCAATATATATATATATATATATAATACGTTTTACTAAAATTAGCCGGAAAGCGATGGCCTGGTTGAAAAAGTAACAAACTCATAACCGGTGGCAAAGTTAATACAAACCAAATTGTTCCTTTTCTGTATGAATTTTAGTTTGATTTGTATTTCATTTAACATCTTATAATAAACTTCGATTTTGTTCAAATTTAACATAGCTTCTCGCGCATATTTCTTCGGAAATTCCTAAGGATCATTGACAAATAAAACAGGAAAGTTTGTAGTTTTGTAAAAATTGAGATTCTTTTTTTTTCAACAACTGCTCTTGTTGATCGAACCAAAATTAGTTAATCTTTATGTAGTTAACATTTTTAACCAAAGAGCACAACATTTAAATTTTCTTGATTTTGTCGCGCATTTTTCATTATCTCTCTCACTCATTTTCTCCTAATTATCACTATTAATATAAAAATTACATATTCTCATTCGCGAAAAAAATATCACCATAAGTAATATCGCCTTTAAAACAAAAAGTGATATTAATTTTAAAAAAATAGCAGTAAGACATTGTAACAATGGAAGTGTAAAACGGATTTGTTGCATTACAACTTCACCAATTATTTTTTTAAGAAAATGCAATTTTAATGGTTTAAGGGATTTTGGACGATGATAATATAATTGGTGCATGACCTTTCGTATCTCTTTCTGCTCAGTGTTAGAGAAACTTGGCACATTTTTTTAATAGATAAAGAATTTGCGTATTACTGTAGAATTCCCACGTGTGTGGCTATATCCTTGTTACAGCATATAGTCCTTAAAACAGAAAAATGTTACATTTTCGCATCATATAATTAAAACACTTTATCCTTTAAAGTAAATTGATGAAGCATTAGTTATAAAAGAGATAAAATATAGAACATATGAGTATTGTAAACGCGAAAAATGTAATTGATATAATAATGAAATTTATATAGCTCTACAGATGTTAGCAAATTTAAAATAAACTTTGCAGTCATTTATCTGTCCGAAAAACTTTTCCCGGTTTGGACTCTGTTCTATTACATAAAGAAAAAAACAAAAACACCTTATCAAAAAATAAATGTTAAGGCTCCCGTCTACCCGCCATTTTGATTTTGTGGACTTAATGTTAATCCTATGGAATTTCGACTACCATGCTCACATTTTTACTATTTGATCTATTTGAATACAATAAAGTGCATCTAAAAGAGCAAACCATAATGAAGGCTACAGAAGAATTATTTTTCCCCCTCCGATTTTTAAGAATCGGAGAGAAAATTTAATTTCGCAGAAGCCTTCATTATTGTTTGCGCTTTCAGATGCACTTTATTGCATTCAAATAGATCAATTAGTAAAGATTTGAGAATTAAAGTCGAAATTCCATAGGATTAACATTACGATCACGAAATCAAAATGGCGGATAGACGGGAGCCTTAATGCGAAATAATAATAATAATAAAAAAAAATAATAATAATAATAACACACATATATACATAAATTTTATACAGAAAACTATTTGTACAATTCATTAGTGTGCTATAATCAAGAAACTCTTAGTTAAATAATACAAATTAATACTTTGCTTGAAAAGTCATTTTTATCTTTAATGACTTGCATTTTGTTGTGGCATAGATTCCAAAAACTTTTTTTGTGACGATTGGGTCAATGTTATTCCAAGCTGCAACGAGAGCTTCTTTTACCGAGATGGAATTTTGCATACTCTTAAGACTCCGATGACTATTCAATACTATAATATACTCAAGCAGTAAAAGAAAAAGGGACTCACTTAACAAAGTCTAATAGAGTTGAAATTTCAAAGGCATGATTTTTTTTTTACGTAGCACTTAGAAGCAACAAAAGGGCTATTGGCAATGGACCTTGTAATTGTGAACATCGGTCAAGTGACGAGGACGACACCTGAGCTGGTACCTTTCTTTTCCAACTTCTGCACCACGCTTACGAAAGGACTTGGGGCCTCGATAGATTTATCTTGCATCAGTCCCGCTATATGGTGGGTCTTTTGTGGCATCAGGGCTCAAGCTCCTGACTTGAAGAAAATTGCCAGTCCCCGACTTTGACTCTTACGCTACTGTGACCATAAAATTTAGCACACACGTGTAGTTCACACTTATTTGCTTTTTATTTAACACATTCACGGACAGTACGGTTACAGCAGTCAAATATTTATCCCGTCCGTATGTCCTATCGTTATGATTATTTTTTCCACTAATAAATAAACGACGGCTTGAGTAGTCTCAATATTACGTTTAAATATATAAAAATACAAATAAACTCTCCAATTCGGATACTTGTCAATGCTAAAAAGTGATCCAAAGAATGAACATTTTAAAACTGCCCGTGAATGTGTTAGTACATCTAGACTAAAAAAAAAAAAAATGAATAACGTAAAAATCCATTTTAAATCAAGCTTTAATTTAAAAATATACTGAAAGGTATGAAAATACCTTTTTAATGTAAAATAATGTATAATTTACAAAAGCTTGAGACTTTAGTACTTCTTTAGATCTCATATACATATAAATAGCTAATTTATTTGATAATTACCTTGGCATCTTAGTTAAGCGTCTTACACAAGCTTTTATATTAAATGAAAAAAAAAAAATTATATTATAGTTCATTTAAAAAATGCTTTTGTGTTTCTAGTTTTTATTGAGTTTCTTATTTTAAATCTAAGATAGAGTGGATCAAAGCCTTTTCCACATATTTATTTATACAAGTAAGTACATAATCATGGCATTCTTCCAATACAATACATAAATTTCCAGTTTTCGACTTTCAAAAGACTATAATCTCATAATGCCTACAGGTAAGAAATCTTAGCATTATTATATTTTATAGTATTTATTAACTTATTTTTTGGTTAGATAAACTAATTAATCATTATTTTGACAAGTAAACGTACCTCACTCGGAATAGAAAGCAATTTTTAAATTAAGGAATCAGGTAGCTTAAATGTTTGATTGATAATTAGCTTTAAAATCCTTGATTGATAATTAGCTCTAAATAAATTTAGCTCTAAAATACTTCAGTGGCCTCGGAAGCCAGTGGTCATGGGTTCAAGCCCTAATATTTAAAGGATCTGGAGTGTAGCGGGGCTCATACTCGTTAAATCTGTCGACATCCCAAGTCCACCTGCTGACGTGGTGAAGAAGTTTGAAGAGAGAGATGCCAGTTCAGGTGTCGTCCTCGTGGATAGCCCTCGTGTTGCTTCTCGGTGTGATGTTAATAAGCAATCATAATCTAAAATCTCTTCAAACAAGATTTAAACGCAGATTATTTTTGATGACGCATTAATTTATAGCTATGAAATCATTATGCAACCTTTCATTAATTCGGTCATTTAACCACATTTAATCGCTCTGATTTCGTTGCCATTAGGAAGGATTAAAACATTAGAATATACCTATTAAAATAAGCATTTTTATAATTCAGAACATTTGCACCTGGCGATAAATTTTAGTATCCTTCTTTATTGATATTTTATTGCTACATCCCTTTCATTTAGAGTCTCTAGTTTTAAAAAAAAATATGTATTATATGCTTGTTTTTTAGCATATCAAATACTTCCTGGAGAGTTTCCAATTATTTATAACGGAAAAGATTTTCCAGAGAAGGGATTCAAATTTTCAAATGCACATTTCTTCAGTTGCTTTTGATTTGTTTTATCAGTCTCGTTTTTACCCCTCCAATTGTAGGACATACTAAAAATGAAGGGGTGTGCAAAGAAGAAAAAAAAAGGGGGGGGAAGGGGGAATCAGTTGTTCATCGGTTGAAACAGCTGAGGGCTTAAAGGTCAAAGATGGGACACAAACGACTGAATGAGGGAAGAAATAATAATAAAAAAAAAGTTGAACGAGTGATGGAATATTCTTTTGAATAGAGAAACTTTGGAGGGGGATAGGTAAATCTCCTCGAGCTTTTGTTACGGGAAGAATGAATCGAAAGCTGTACATTGGGTTCGCATTACCTCATGTGAAAAAATCGGCACAAAAAACACACAAATTCTTTTCCCCATAGTCAAACAAAATTCAAATAGTTAATGCTTATACGGTTGTGATTCTCCGACAGTATTTTCATTTTGTCATATTGATATAATATGTAAATACGACCACAAAAGTTTCATGAACATATTTATCAATGCCACTCAGACTTATTTTGCATTTTTATTAGTTTTAAATAAATTTCAAGCCCTTTTACAAATTATTATTTAAGCATTTAACAATTGAAAAATTTTCAGTGAGGAATATAGTTTAGATACAAAAAATTCAATCTATTTTAAAGAATACAAAATTGATCTGAACTTAATTCAACAACAAAATTTTGACTACATATAATCTTAAGAATGATATAAATGTTCCAAACGCTTATATGAAGGACATGTATGAAAAAAAACTTTTAAAATAACTTTTAATTCACAAATAAAGCAGAAAGAGTGGAATATTTCTAAGAATGGGATTGTGAATACCGTTGAATTTTCCCCAGAATTACGAAAATACTTACTGACTGTATTAGAAATATGTTGTTAGGATATTGAAAACCACATATAACCAATACCCTTTCAACAATTTTCAGAAATAAAAAAGCCTTTTAAACTCTTTAATCAGAACAAAGTCTTAAATTTATTTCATAAAATACCAACCCTGTTCGGAGAACTATTGCTTATGTAATTTAACTTTTACTGCTTGAAAAAAGAATTGAATTTATGTTTAGTTTATCATTGGTACTTTACGCAGTTAGATGGGAACTGGGGAATTGGAAATACTAGGGTTTTCCCCCCACATTTTTTAAAAGTAATCTGTTTTGTAAACTTGACAAATCACAACAAATTAAACATTGTATAAAAAATATAAGTTGCTCTACTTTTTTCCTATTCTTTCGCACATAGGAGTAAAAATTGAATTTTATAATGATTTTTTAATTCACATAAAAAGGACAATACGGATACACTTCTTTGAAATCATAAATATATTTGAATTTTTACTTTCATTAATGGGCAAATCATATATTTAATTGTTTTCATTTACAAATATTTAACCACTCTATTATGCTTTTGCGATTATCGAAATAACCTTTAAATTATAAAATAGGAGAATAAAATATTTTTTGAGAATATATATTGTATTTTATATTTATAGTAAATAAAACTTTTTTTTTACTACACTATTTTGTTTTTGGTAAAAATATAAAATTCCTGATGAATTCATATCACAATAATAAATATATGATTTTCTTATTTTACTATAAGAAATAATTTCTTATTTTATTATAGAGTACATGTGCCATTATGTGTATAATCATAATGGCATATGTACTCTACGTTACAAGACATATATTTTCATGAATTGGATAATAGTTCACAAATTCCAAGTTATTCTTCTAAAAATTAGATCTGTACCTATTAAATATTTCCCCCTTCTCTGAATGCATATCTGATGAAATTTTTATTATTTAAGTAGGATTAATTTAGATTAAAAGTTTAATCCATGAATATTCAGTTATTTAATTCGCTCAGGAATTTAATTTGCTAGTTCTTTCTTTTAATTCCTTTTTATTTCATTCCCCATTTCTTGAATCTCTGGTAAAAAGATAAGTTATTTGTTTTAGAAATAATGCTCCATTCAAAACGAGGGGAATACCTGTTAAAATATTAGCGAAATTTTAAATTTGCATTGGATTATTAAACAAAATGGGGTGAGGAATTTTGATGCAAAATTAAACATATAATAGGATTACTATTTGAGTTTTAATCAGAACATTTATGCTATCTCAATATAAGTTTCAAACACTACTTAAAAGAATATACTTTTTAAGCAACCTAAAATAAATCCTTCGTAAATATGTTTTTTTTTTTTTTTTTTTTTAAAGTTTTGAATGAATGTCGAAATTTTAATGCGGATTTTAAAGGGTGCAGTTTACATTAAAATGAAGGAATTGCTGCGTCAGTTTTTTTGTAAAATTTTAAACTTTTTTTTATGGGTAAATATACCACTTTCTCTCATACTTAAAAATAAGTTATAAACATTCCATTGTATCTCTCATGAAAGCAAACCTACCTATGCAATGGAAAAAAAAAGGGGGCCCCCGGGGGGGGTCCGGGCGGAGTGGTTTTTGTTTATATTTAATTCAAAACTAATTATTCGATTTAAGAAAAATCATGCAAATCGAATAATAGGCACATGTATATGTAAGGAGACTTTTTTAGTTTTAAAATTAGATGACAATGCATCCTGAAATGACTGTGTGTGCTTTTGTGATCGAAGTAGTAGAGGAATAACGTTTTCAGACGATTTTTCTAACCTCAACATTATATTCCATATTGTGTCGCTATACAATGGTATAACTCTGAGTAGAATAGCGTTACTTCTCAACGGGGCGTTCCAGAAATCTGTAACAAGGCTGTTGTGAAAGATTACTTCGCTGTACTGAGCAGCTGAAAAGAGATGAAAGCCTAAGAAACTACACTCGAAAAAAATGAAAGTTCTCATGCTTTCCTTTTTTTTCACTTTTTTTTTTTTTCAGTTCTTTTATAAAAGCACGCGGTTCAATTTTAGTTCGAGTAGTGGGAAGAATCGAGAACGGAAGCCTTCTTTGCTGCAGTGATTCGAAAAATTGATATTAACATGAACAGAAAAATATTCATATCATACACATATATATATATATATTCAATATATGTTTGTGTAAAAAGAATTAAAGATAATTCGTTTTTCAATTTAATCTTCTTATTAAATATGCCACGGGATTTTTCGTAATCTTACAGTGGAGATGTTTATCCATAAAATAGATTAAAAATAATCCGTTCATCAATCTACTCTGCTTATTAAATTATATTGCTGTACTTGCAGCTTACTGCGAAAGTGTGTACATTAAATATATTAAAGATAATCCTTTTTTTTTTTCTTCCTTTAATTTAATCTGCTGTTTAATTTTTGCGGGACTTACTGTAAAAATGAATTACACGTATGCAGTTTATATTTTGAATGAATAAAAGTTTTCTGTGGGCTTGTAAGTGTTGTTTTATTTGAATAATTTAGAGATTTTTTTTTCCTGCCGAAGATTGTATTCTTTTTGCTGCTATTTTAATGTTTTACAAGTTGATATAATGAGCATATAATTCAGTCTTCTGTTAATTTTTATTTCAGATTTAGTTTGTCAATGTTTTAAATCTCAAATATTTCAAATTTACGAGAGTAATAGTTTGTTCTTAAAGAATGAAGTTAATGCAATGTACTTTTTTTTTAAAAAATTACAATTTGTAGATTTGCTTTTGTTCTTTTTTTCACCTCATAGATGGAAAAAGGTTTATTGGAGAATGCAAGTACATATATTCCAGATTTTAATAATGTCTAAGAAACAGTAAGTGTTGTGTGTGATATCAATCTTTAGTTCCTTCAAATTTTTCTTGTCATGTACTTAAAGTATAAGTCATTTAGTAGCTTCAGAATACGACCTTTTTGAGGTGGTTAGTGATGCAAATTTGGTTGCATCATTGAATGGGTAGTACTTCACTTTACGAAAAAAATTATTTCAATTTTGAGTA
This sequence comes from Nephila pilipes, assembly GCA_019974015.1. Classification (NCBI taxonomy): domain Eukaryota; kingdom Metazoa; phylum Arthropoda; class Arachnida; order Araneae; family Nephilidae; genus Nephila; species Nephila pilipes. Next base: position 255,042 of record BMAW01023678.1, on the reverse strand, counting down.
ACACAAAAAAGGGCAAATTAGCTATATTAAATATTTTGTAACATGTTATTTCTCTCTCTCCTTCAAAACTAATTAATATTATAACTAATTAATATAAATATATATTTGGGAAAATCATTGTATCATGTACAATTAAAAAAAATAATTTCCCTTTTTAATTTTTGACACTCTTTTTTTTTTTTTTTTTAATTTTTTTTTTTTAATTTAAGCTGTTGAAATAAGTTAAGCAATTTTAAAATATTTCGAATCGTGAAACAATTAAATTTCTGCAAACCATTTCCGTTAGGAAAAACCAACTCTAATGAGAATTATAAGCCCAATTAAAAAAAATGAAATCTAAATTGGGAATTAATAACTGAAAGTGGACTTGCAAATCTTGATTAAAAGAATATCTTTTTTTAATTGAACGCAAACACAAAAATATATTATGTTCTCGTAACGGGTGTAAAGAAACTCGAAAGAAAAAGGGAGGGGAGTTAAAATGGGCGGGTTTTTTCTTGAACAAAGAAACTCTTACTTCTATCCGTTGCTTCTGTTTATTGGATACGATCTTCCTAAGGCCCCGCCTTCTGCGTGACGCCAGAGGCAATCATCGTTCGCTAAAATCTCTCCATTCATTCTCTCGTTTTCATGCTTCAAAAGAAGACTTGTTTCAAACTGGTCTTTCTTCCCTTACTTTCTCGTTACAATGCGTTAGAGCTTTGGATAAATACCGGTTGCTTTTGAACTATATTGTCAATTGTTGTGTTTGAACTATAGCGTCAGTTCGAGTGTTATATCTGAATTACATTGCTAATTGCTACAACCATTCGCCTATTATTTCTGCATTTTACGATGATGCATAATAATATGATGCAAGTACCCAATCTTAATCCCTTACCCACACCGATGAGCATGAGTGAAGCTCCGAACCCATCCTTGAATAATAAAGAACGCATACGACGACCCATGAATGCATTCATGGTTTGGTCACGAACCCAGCGACGTAAAATTGCTGCCGATAACCCAAAGATGCATAATTCTGAGATAAGCAAGCGCTTGGGTATCGAATGGAAACAATTGAGCGAGAGTGAAAAAAGGTTTTTTATTGATGAAGCCAAACGTCTACGTAAGGAGCATATGCTCCGGCATCCGGACTACAAATATCGACCTAGAAGAAAGCCCAAGGCTGCTCCCAAGTCGACCGAACCAGTGTTACCAGCTTACGGACAAAATTTCAATTATCTTGCATCATTAAATCGAGGGATAATGAATACTCAAGGAAGAGCATTCGAACCCGATGTGAGGTCTGCAATGGTTAACCCTTATGCCAATATGGTTCCTAATTGGCATTACCCGCTTGGACAACACTTTCCGAGTGAACCCGCGACAAGCCAGCAATATCCACCAGTAACCCAGGTGGATCCGTCTAGGAATGGACTTTTTAATCTTCCTCATTTACAATATCAAATGTTCCCTGAAGCGATGATTCGCGGCGATGGTAATATGGAGCATAATTCTACAGCATACCAAACCCAAATGCCCCACAGAAGCCTTGAATCGAACAGCCAGTCATTTGCCAAGCTTCAACCAGGCTGTCCTTCGAGTAACGCATCGCAAGCAAATTTCAACGGGCCCATGTTTTCAAATTCACCATTGACACCGCCATCTTCAGATACGTCAGCTGATCAAAGACTATTGACACAAACTACAGGTGTAAAGAATGAACAATCTAGTCCAGGTGAAGGAATATGCCAATCTTCTATGTCTTCTATTCCGTCCGAACCCTCCACATCTGTGAACAGTCCGGGTGCTACTCATTCACCGATTTCCATCAATAGTTCATCAGTTCCACAATCTTTGTCAATGAACAGTCAAAGTATGTCCCAAACAGCATTGCCCATGTATAATATGCCAATCTACAATACTCCTCAAGACATGCTGTCTCCACAAGCGCAGGTAGGACTTTATTCTGCGTATATGCCTCCTCCAGGGCGACAAATGTTTTAAAAATTTATGTGCATTGTTTTTGTTTACATTTGTTCGGTGTACTTAATGAACTCTCAAATAAGTTTAGTTAATTTTCAAAGTATGAGGAGAATCAAACTTTATATTGCTTAGGACATCTCCATCTCTATACCAATTTAAAAATGAATCATTTGAAATGTAAATCATATATAAAATAATCATTTGAAATGTAAATCATCGATAAAATAATCATTTGGAAATGTTTTCTGAAATAAGGGCAAATAATCCGATGTTTATTCTTCTCAGGTCTTATCGTGGCGCATAAGCCTTTATATTTTTGAATAAAGCGAAATATCTCAAATGTTCTGTTGCACGCAAAGTAATTAAGATGACAATTTAGATCTTCATCCTTAAAACCTAATATGAATCTGTTAAAAAATTCTGAATTTCATTCTGCCGAAATTCATATTTTAAAAACTTTGAAAAGTTTTTTTAGCGCACAAATTTATCGTTTAAATTTAAATGGTTCGAATATTTCTTTTAAATAAGAAAATATTTTCTCATAAGGAGACTTTTACACTTTTAATATCTTATGCCCGATAAAATTAAGTAAATTCTTACGAAAAGTTACAATTTCAAAAATGAAAAGCGCTGGTATTTGAGAGTTATAAATCTGAAAATGCCATAATGCTCAAGGAAAAGCGCAATTGGGTTATTGGTTGTGTAACATTTTTTGTAGTCAATTCACTCATCCTGGCTTTATTTAGCTAGCGTATATTAAATAACAATTTTGTTATTTTATTAAATCGACGTTTTACTTTTTTAAAGTTTTAATTTGATTTCTTATTTAAGAAATATGCTAAATCCTTTTACAAATAAGATTGGTCATTTCTTATGTTGAGCATGACTTAACAGAAAATATTTATTCTTCAAAAATATTTATTGCTGTTGAAGTCATTATATTCAACACAGAGTATGAAATTTTATCGAGGAAATGCTTATTAATGGATGTGTTGTAGATGTATGCAAATAAATTATCTGCTATTTTATAATGGATATGTACAAACAGAAATTTATAAATGTTGTATCAAATAATTGTTTTGAATAATTATATTTTAATACTTTTGTCATGAATAAACTTATTGCAAATAATTGTTGTTTTGCCTAAAAATTTATTCAATTTAGATTGACACATAAGCAATATTTTTTAAAAAAGTAAGATTGCATTTATTCTTTGAAAAATTTATTCCTATCAATAAGGTACGGCACACAATATTTAATTCGATTTTAAATATTGAAGATAGTTTTCTCATAAAATTGTGAACGTAAGACATTTGATTAGGATATAGCAAGAAAATTTCTTTGTGTAGATGTTCTAGAAACTAATACTTTATAATAAATTTAATGATATACAAAATAATTTTCAACTTTAATTTTTTTTCCTTTTAGCATCAAATATTAATACAAATTTTAATTTTTATCTGAAGATCTTTTTCTCTCATTTTATGGAAGTCATATGAAATGATTTGCCTAATCCATCGAATATTGATAATTTATGAGGAATATAGAACAATATAGACATGCGTGTGTGTAAATTTTATTTAAACTGCCACTTTTTTAGAAATAACTAAAATAGAAGTATTTTTTGTTAAATTTGGTTGGAAGGATCCAGACACATTTAATCTTAACAAGGCCATTAAGCAAGAAATAATTACTATTCATGTTTTTTAAGAGCTTTAATTCATTCATTATATAATTTATGTTTGTGAGTGCTGCTTTGGACTGATATTTACAATGTCATTCGAAGCAATTGCGCTATCGTGATTGAAAGCTTTATGGTAGCCAATGCTGAAGTTGAGTCACGGGTTCAAGTCTTGATGTGATTGAAGATCTATCTTTCGGAATAATGGTGGCTGTTGCACTATAAGTGGAAATAAGCCACAAAGTCATCGCGCAGTATGGAAATCAGGAGGAGGTGCCATGAAAACAAAATTCACTTATACAACTAGGGCCAAATATATTTAAGAAAAAGCAGTGTCAAGTAGGGAAATAAATTATTTGTTTTGGACTCGTCTTGTGGTAGGAAATAGGATTGTTGCACGTTAAATGAAATTGGACTTCAAAATTCTTAACTGGAATTATAATTAGAACAATTTGCTTAGATGTCTTTATCACTAATTTAGTTGGAGATTAAAGGTCCATCGCCAACAAAATTTTTGTTTGTCGGGGCCCAAACTCCTCTCATAGGGGTGATGTGGAAGTTCGGATAGGGGGTTCCAGCTCAGGTGTCGTCCTCGTCATTTGACCGAGGTTCAAAATTACAAGGTCCGTCGCCAATAGCCCTCGTTGCTTCTAGCGCGACGAAAGAAAATTAAACTAAAATAAACTTGTTGCTTCTTGTGAAGCTTTTAAAGTAAACCACACTTCATATATATTTTTATCACTTTGTTTATTTTGAAGATTTAGGACTGCATATTACTGTCCGAGACTTCTGCTAATCACAGGTAATACGCCTCGTAGTTTCGAGTCACGGTGAAATGACGAGTTCGACAACCGAACTGACACCCCATGCTTCTCGCCAACGAGAGTACTTTTAAGGGGACTTAGTATTCATCATAAATTAATAATTTTTGCTCATTTTAATATGAAACTTTGCCAATTTGTATAGTAAAGTTTAGAATATTATGTCCATTTTTGCTATTAAATTAATATAATTTTTAAACAACATGAAATATGCGTACAAAAATTTAATAAATAAATTAGTTTACCTTCTGTTACCCACAAGATAACATTTGAAAGATGAACAATCATTCTTATACCAAATTAAAGCTAAATAATGAATTTATTCTGTAAACCTCAAATTTTAAATTTATCTCACGTTTAAAAAATTAAAGAAAGCTATAAAATTTGGAATTAGTAACATTTTCTAATAGATCTACAAGTACAATACCCTTTTAAAATTTTAAAAGTACATGCAAAACATTTTTTTTTTTAATCCTAAGGGAAAGTGTAAAATTAAGAAATTGAAAAAAAGCGGTTTGTTTACTTTGCGTTATAAAGAATAAGCCACTTTACACATTTACTTTTGTTTGTTGCTTCTAGAGCAAAGTTAATAAAAATTAAAAAAGAAAAATACGATAGTCCAATTTTGACGCGGTTTACTTTAATCTGCTCTAACATTCTACACTATTTTTTGAAAATAAATTTCAAAAAATCAAATTTTTTTAGATGCAAAGGTTACTAAGTCCATTTAAGTTAAGACAAATACTCCAGATAACATTTGATAAACGTAAATAACACACGATTAGTATCTTGCAAAATGAAGCAGCGGTAGCCTAGTGGTCATGGTCGCGGCCGGCGGTTTTCATTGAGTCGTGGGTTCGAGCTTTGATGCCTCTAAGACTCGGCCCCCGCCGTAGTCTAGTGTCAGGTTCGAGTTCGTAGCCTGCGGTTTTCATTCAGTCATAGGATTCAATCATTGAACTCCAGAACCCGCCAGTGTTGGGCTGATGCGATTAAATCTGTCGGGGCCCAAAGTCCTCCCGTTGGCGTGGTGTGGAAGTTAGGAGAGGAGAGTGCCATCTCAGGTGTCTCCTCGTCACTTGACCAGTTCAAATTACGAGTCCGTCGCCAGCAACCTCTGTTTGCTACAGTGCGACTTTAAAACTAAACTATTAAGTGCCATCTAAAGACCACCGAACTTTTGGCTTTGACACGATAATCTAGTCAGGATCAAAGTCCTCACATTGAGTGGTGCCGAAGTTAGAGGAGAGGTGCCAGCATTCAGTCACGTCTTCGTGAACCGAAGGAAGTACAAGACATCTTACGAGGT
>BMAW01023678.1:156098-234700 GCA_019974015.1 Nephila pilipes | reverse complement strand
ACTCACACACACACACCAAGTGAAATTCAGAAAAACGTTTTAAAATATTTAAGCTATCTAATAAAAAGGTAAAAAATTGTTCTATGCAAAATTTCGTAAAACACACACACACTGAGATTTAGCTAGAAAAAATGTTAACTTTTTTAAATATAAGAATTAAAGAAAATGACGAAATATCGAGAAATAATGAGCAGTAAGCATTTCCAATATTTAAATTAATTAATATTATAAATTATTAAATTGAATATTTTTTCAACTACATGTAAAAAAAATTAAAGCAAACGATAAATTATTATATTGAATGTATTTGAGCAAAATGTAATTAAAATTCAAGCAAGCGAAACAAAATTGAAAAGTGATCTGGTACGCCAAAATTAATCTACCTGAAACAACAGCCCCTTTGGCGGCTAATAAATGATATCGATATTTCTTGGAAGAGTTTCAAATCATAAACCATTTAAACATATTAAAACCTAAAATATATTTACTTATTATGCAAATGAGCGGAAAAAATGTATATATATATATATATGTTTGCGTGTGTGTGCCTTTTTAGGAGGTACTACTGTATATATATATTCTAATTTTAATATATTGTTGGAAATACTGACTTTTATTTAATGGTTAATTACTTTTTGAGCGGCAAAAAATGTATTTGCTGTTGCCATGACAATACTGTAGATTAATTTTTTAATTTTATTAGCCATCCAAGGGACTATTGTTTTAGTTGGATCACTTTTCAATCTTTTATCGCTTGCTTCAATTTTAATTACATTTAGCTTAAATATATTCTATTTTTTAACATTTATTTATCTTTTGCTTTAATTTTAATTACATTTAGCTTAAATATATTCAATTTAATAATTTATCGTTTCCTTTAATTTTAATATCGAAAAAGTTTACTTTACTTACCCTTCTCGACATTTTATCGCTTACTTTAATTCTTATACTTAATTGAGTAATTTAATAATAATTATAAATAACACCGGTAAAAAACGAGTTTTTTAAACATGGGTTTTCTTTCATACTTCACGCTTGGCGTAATGTAATTTTTTATACCTTAAATTTTAAGAGCGAAAAGGAATAATTATATATCTCTTATAAAGAGTTGAGAGATGCTTCCCTTCAACGCTTCTTTCAAAAGAAAAGATGGATTTACAGAGATGTTCGCAGGTTTCAATATTCGACTCTTTCACGTTCTAAACAAATACCGTAAATTTTCAGAGCAAAAAGTTGAGTCAAACTGAATTTATTCAATAATAAACTTTAATAATTTATTTTATTATTTGACGTTCATGAAACTTATCATCTATAGCTCAATTAAGCATTGGATTTGGTGCCTTTCGAGAAACTTGGCATAAAATTGAATTCTTTAAATAATTAGTTTTAATGAATTAATTTTTATTAATTAAAATTAAATTATCGTATTGTCATCCAAAATGATCGTGTATAGAAAATGTCAGCTCAAATGAGCGCTTTAAAATGTAAGAAAACAGCTTTTAAAGTTTTGACCCAGACATACAATGAGAGTTAAAGAAAACCTATTAAAAATGCGCACCTTGGGTGGCTAAATCTGTTCTTTGCAACACTTAGCATAGAACTTTCGATTGGTTTTAATTGTTATCTATATTAACACTAATCTTTAGCTTCAAATAGTCTTTTTTTATTATATTGATTTTGTAATTAATCTTTCGATTTTTATATTAAAACTTCTTATTTCTTTAAATTTAGATTTATGATTATTTTTTGGTTTATTTGACGTATTTTATTAAAACGTTTTTCTGAATTTCACTTAGTGTGTGTGTCATCAAATTTTCAATCGTTAATTTAACCAACTTCCCATCAAGCTAGAGCTTTGAAATTTTGGGAATCGTTCGTACTCGCCTAACAATGCAATATTTAGACATTTGCGACAAGTTTTAACTAATATTTCGATAATTTTAATAAGTCAAAATATTCTTTCCTCTCGGCGCTTTTAGGATTGAGGAAAAAATTTCTTTCCCCCTCTGGGAACACCGGGCACTCCCCACGTCACATGAGGTATCGTAAAACTAACAAAGGGGAGATAGTAAGAGTTGTTGACTTTCAGTCAGTAATCATTCCCAAGAAAGAAAGATTCCAATATTTGACGCCGGAGTATAAAACTTCTCTTTTGAGGATTGGGACTCCAAATCAAGTAGGCGCCGTGTCTTATCACAATAATTTTTTCTGAATTCTGGTTCCTCTTTTTTTTTAATGGAATGACTTACAAACTTTCAAATGCATGTTTTGATTTTATGAATATTATGAATTTTTTAATACGCTCACAAATGTCTCTTTTTAAGTAAATTTTAAAGTTAAAAATAAGTAACAGTTTTAACTAATATTTCAATAATTTTCTTTAATAAACTTTTCCACTATATAAAAACGTTGGTTTTTATATCGAATTTTTTTTACTTGATTTCTTTTTTCAAATTAAAAGTTTATTGATATCAAGATGAAAAATGTTTTGTATAAATAAATGAAAGTAATCCTTAAGTAATTCTTTTTTCGCATTTTTTAAAAATCGTGACAAATGTTTTCAAGAATTAAAATTTTTTTTTTTTAAAAAAAAAAATTGGATCCATTGTTTTTATTATTTTGTTTTATTCTTAATTCGTTGTTTCGAAACACGAAATGTTTGCTTTCTGTTTTTTCCCATCAACTTTTCTAACATTAAATCTGATTCTCAAAAACCTAAATACTGTTTCCCCCCCCCCCTGCATCTATGCAACGGCATTCACATCTGCTCCGAATAAAGGGCGTGGGACAAGATTAAATAGTAGGGCAACCATCGTATTTAGTATAATAAAGGAAAACACAACGCGCAACAATGAGCATACTTTCACTCTCTAGAAAAAAAGGGAAACTAGTAAACTAAAAAGTATCGTGCGAACGTTTTTTTTTTTCATCCATTCATAAATAAAAGAGCGGCTGGAAAACAGAGGAAGTAATGCACTTCCACTGTGGCGGAGCGCGTGCGAAAAACGTTCGAAAAATACTCGACAGGCTTTGCGGTTCGTTGATAAAGTGTTTCAGGATTCAAGGATTTTTTTTTAATCGGATTTGCTTTTTTCTATGTCAGTTTACCGGTCAAAAGGACTACATAAAAACCGGAAATGCGATGTCGTGTTAGCTCTCTAGCCGCTGAAAGGCTACAGGTGGCTCACGTTGGGATCAATTAATTTCTGTTATTAGTTTGTTTCAATAGTTGGATTTTTTTTTAATTACACTTTTTCTGACAGTTCTGTTGTGTAGCGATGTTACAAGAAGTAATATACGGTGTTAGGAACAAATATCATTAAGTTACTATCACAAGAAATTTTTTTAAAAAAAAATCGTATGGTGCAATAAATTACCAGCAATTAATATGTTTTAATTTTTTAAAAAAATGTCTATCGTAGAATCAAATTGAAACAATCACATAAAACTAAATTTCAGAATTATTATCGATACGTTTATTTAGTTACATACAATTTAAAAATAAGTTTTACTTTAATGCGATATACTTTAATAAAATATTAAGAAAATTTAGCTAAACGATTTAAAAATCGAAAGTATCTGAAAAGTTGATAAAAAATAAAGTATAAGAAAAAAGGTACAAATATCCATGTATAAATGCCCATATGTAATATTTAAATAACCATATTGTCAATGCTTAAAAAAACACATAAAACATAAAAATATCACTTTTTCTATTTTTGTCGGTGGATTACGTTTAATTTATCTTTGGGATATGGTTAGATTTTCATTCATTAAATCGCACATGGAAACAAATGATTTCAAGTAGCAATTTGATAATTGCCGAGGGATGGAAATCTGGACCCCATGAACACCACCGTTTCTATGTATCAAATGCAATTGGGCGTTTTCTTTATGATTTTTTTATTTGCATGTATTTTATCAAATCACAATCTCTGATACAACACAATTAATTGAAAGATTAAAAAACAAAACTTTTTTTCCTTTTGTGCTGTTTAGAAGAAAAGAATACAAAGAAAATGTACGCAACATATACAGAATTTTTAGGTGTTTTTTTTGTTCCATATTTAACCAAGATAAATCTTTTTTTTTTTTAAAAAAAAAAAAAATTAAAACTTATTCTAAAGGTTCCATCGCCTTTTCTTCAAATTTCCTTTAGCTAGTATAATAATTACATGGTTGACAAAGGAAAAAGTTATTTTGTACCTTTCTGTAAACATTATGAAAACTTAGAAACAAATATATCCTTTAAGACCTTACAGCTTAAAACGAATACTAATTTTTCTTCTTTTTCGTGTACCATTACATTGCCAAAATGTTAAGCCCTTCTATTCTTCTAGCCTTGTTTCGAAATAAAAATTTGATAATTAGTGATTTTAATAGACGCACACGTACACAAAATATTTCATGTGTTTACTGTAAATTATGGAAATGAGATATTGGAAACATATAAAGTACTTTTCTAGTTTTGTAATGGTTCAAATAATATATGTAAGAAATTTGAAGCCCTTTCAAAATCTTCCGAATGATTTTTATTTCTTTTTAATGCAGGAACCTATTATGGCCCCAATCTATCATTTTTATTCATGATAATAAAATAGTATTGTTTCTCTCTATATAACTAATATTTAATATTGCAGTCTAAATCTGATAAAAAATAAATTATTAGAGAGGGAAACAGTCACATGTCTGTTATAAATCCCAGATGAAGGTATCCCTGTTATAAATCATCTTAACTTCTTGCAGTTATCTTGTAGAATTTTCTTTGTAAGAGTTGAATAAATTGTCTGGGCCTGTAACCGCATCCTGCATCTGAGAATTATAACAGGGGACTTCAGAGACACTCCTTCTTTAGGTAGGTACAGCATTCTGACCCCGTGACACTCTAACGATCTTTTCTTTTCCTAAGGGGTTTACTGCCTTTAGTAAACAAAGGCGACGCGCTCCCGTCAACCAATTTTTCTTTTTCCTCTTTTTTCACGTGTTCAGATCACATCTTTACATTTAACTAGATTTTCTCTCTCTTACCATGATTGGCGATGGCCACATTGGATTCTTCTTGATTTTTCTAACGGGACTCGGGAATATTAGTTACTCCCCGTGACTCGAGAGGAGTAAGTAGTTGTAGTTTAATTTGAATTGGTGTTAAAAGAGCCAAAATTAAGAAAAAAAAAAGGTGCTTTAATCGAGTTAATCACACACACACATATTTTAAGAATAAAATGCATTTCCAAAGCGGTCGCACAAAGTCTTTAGGGTTGGACAGGCCTCAGATAGCGGTTGCAGTGTGTGAGAACAGAGAAAGGGTATAAAAGGCACGCCTAGAAGTTCTTTTGAAATACAGGATTATTTATGGGTTTATTTTGCTGACCACTCACCAAACCTTTCTTTTCTTCTTTGTCTGACAGAGTAACCTGTTATTCCATAATAAATTATTCTCGACATTTGACACTTTAACTATTTGCATGTTGAAGACAATACGTATCGTCGTCTTGAGATAGTACACCTGTGTTATGAATGGAAACATGTAAGAGTACAGGTGGAAGGATAGGCCGTCCTATAAACGGGATGAGTCACGTGGCCACTTTTCTGAAGGCTCCACGCCACACTCTGAATTTGCTAAATCAAAATGGTTCAATTTTCTCTTTTGGGTTTTAATCCGAATATAGATTGCAACCTTGAAAGATGATATTTATTTATTTAGGGAAACTAGAGACTGCCGTAAAGTTTTGCCTCTCGAGAGCACAATATTTATTTGAATTGTATAAAAATTTTGTTACTGATCTAGAAATTATAATACCAATAACAGTTTCATTCGTCGGAAGATTTTTTTCTAGATTGAAAATAATAAGAACTTATTTAAGATATAGAATTAGTCAAGAACGATTCACCTCCGAAGCCATTTAATTATTTGAATCCATATTAGCCAAAAAATTAAATTATGATGCATCGATTTTATTATAAAACATGAAAGAAATAAAATAAAAATCAAACATTGTAAACTTATTCTTGTAAGCTATATACCAAATGATATTTTATAGGGAGCAATTATTTTTTATTATTTTGTTTATTTACAATTTTTGTGCAACAGAAATATTAATTTTATTCAAATAATTTAACTATTTATCATTTTCATGTACTTCTTATAATACCAATTTGTACAATGTAATAAATGACCCACATACTCACATAATGAATTAATTAATATTCCGAAATTTAATTTAAGGTCCCACAAATTAATTTTACAACGCGCCCAGCTTTAGTTCGAGTTGGCCCTGAATGAGTACGTAGAGTTTTTCGAAGAATCGTGTTTAAAGATATCAAAAGAAATTTGTATGCAATAAATTTAAACCGATACGGTTTCCACTTTAAATTTTCAAAGGTACTTCGAATGATTTATTTACGGTAGGTAAAGTTTTGAGATCCTCGAGATAAAAGCGCTAAAACGTGGACTCTATCGCGTTTCCCCCATTAACTAACACTTTGTGATGTTGTTTGAACTGACAATTTCTCCCAACAAATGCCTTCTTCAGATAGGTACTGGCATCACGACCTCGAGGTTCCTTTCGCATGGGAACTAGTTTCTTTGGTAAACACGGGTGACGCACTCCTGGGATGGCCTAATACTCCTTTTTCTTGTCATTAAAATTTCTCCTTACCTCTTCCTTTCTTCCGTCTAGAACGCAGTTCCCGCATCACTCTGTTTGGTTCAGTATAGCCATGTATGACTCTCGTACCATTAAACCACTCATCAATAAATGAAAAGGGCCTCTCGTTGTTTAGATTAGAATTAGTAAAGTGCAATGAACAGAACTGAGGAAATGCATATATGAGCAGTGAAACGTTGAATACGAGAGTTGGTAAGTTAGTTAGCACAGACCCGAATTTATAAATGAAGGAATAGTGACGGTCTTGCCAAGCGTTAAAAGTTTTCGGAACATAACCATGAAAGTTCTATTTAAGGTCAATGGCTCGAACCTTCATCTTTAATTTTTCTAAGGATCCGAAACGAATCGTTCAGTGAGAACGATCTTAATTAGATTTAAACGTTAAATAAGACCGGTATCAGAGTCTGACTTCTCTATGCTTAGGGGTCGTCCTCGTCACTTGACCGGGTTTCAAAGTTACGAGGCTTGTCACGAAAGGCCCTAGTGAAGCTTTTAGGGTGACGATAATTTTATAAATTAAAAAAAAAAAAAAAAATTACAAACGTGAACATATAATACTAATATGTGTTTATTTAATATGTGTTTATGTTTTTGCCAATACATTAATTACTACAGAAAAAATTGAATTTGCAATTTCTTTTTCGCTGCTTCATACAACAAGTTCATTTAAGCTTTCTGCACACATGTTTTTCTAAAAAGTTCAATTTAGGTGGATATACTCGAGAGTTCTCTTAATCAAATAACAAAAACTAACCACTCGCATCATCAAGCATTAATTTGAAGATTGTTGGAATTCAGAGATCAGCAATAATAATGTTTTCGATAAAATGAACTTACTCATGCTGATAAGGGTAGGAATATTGTCAAGTTTGTTGGGGTACCCTCAATCGCGAGGCCCTTGTGCAAAGTAGCCGTCTTCCCAGAAGATCGGCCGTGATGGATATAAGGGCTGATTGCCACAAATCGAGTAGATTAGAGATTAACCGTTGATAATTCGTAGATCTGAATAAAATAGCTTTGTTATCATTTGTGCGTTCTTTCTATTAATCTGTTTATAGTTTTTTTTATTGACCGAGAATGCTCTTTAGAGCGTACTAGATATTTTTTCTTTAAATTTATTTTTATTTTTCTACATAGTCTTGTAAGTCTACACACCTCTCACAGCGATGCTTCCTTCTCTGTAAAATAATTGTTTATGAGGGAAATGGCCTTCTCGTTTGACGAAAATCTTTGTCCTCTGACCGCAATTCTCAGATATCGGATGGATTTTTGTTGGTGTATCCAACTCTCATCTACAGTAATTAATCGTCGCTAAAACTCTGATTTATTGCGCCTAAACTGCGTCAATAGAGCGTTAGAAATGTTCTTTGGAACATTCTTTTGGTCTAATATGAGTACACACGCCACCCAAAAATCGCGGACAGCTTTCTCGTGCCTAAATCTTAATTCAATATGTGAAAAACACGTTCTTTGGACATATTCATAGCCTCTGCTAACTTTCTCACTTTAATTCGTTGTTGTCTAGCACCGTTTGGTGAACTTTAGCGATATTTTCGTCAGTGGTTGGAGTTTTTGGACGTTCAACGTCTTCCCAGATGGTACGGCCACATTTAAATTCAGTTGTCCAAAATTTCACGGTGATAAATGATGGTGCAGAGTTCCCGGACACAGCGTCCAACTCATCTTTGATATGTGTAAGTGTTTTAAAAACAAATATTTAATGACTGCTCAATACTTTATTTTTTCCCCCATTTTCACAAAAACACTCACATCGACTCGTTCAAGCGATTGTCAAACAACAACTGCGCTTCCAAAATGGCTGAAATTTTGGTTCCTTGACTTTTATTGACGAATGCTGTCATCTTCACGTAAAGGTAGGAAACGTTTCAGAACACCCTCGTATTGTAATGAGGTGAACTATGTCAAATATTCAATTGCATTAGTGAAAAATTGTTAATGAGCACAAAATATGTTTAATAAAATTTTACGCACATACAATTAAGGATAGAGGCAACATACGTAGGTTTTTTGTGAGACATTTTTGACAAAAGTTAAGCTTAGAGAAAACAAAATACATGATCTAAAATTTCCAAACTACCTTAAATATAATATCAAAACTTTCTATTCTAAAATGTATTGTAATGTGTTAGATTTATCTAAAAAAAAAGCTATTCGTTACAAGAAAAAAATTGTTTTACTTCACACCAAATATTCATCTGTTTTTTAGATGGTGTAAATCTCGCAAGAAATACCTTTAAATAATAACTAACTTAGGATCCTTTATTATTTTTACTTATTCACAAATGTAATGAATATGATAGCTCAAATTTCTTAAGATTCGAAATACAATGGTAAAATTTAAATACAAAAAAGAAAGCTATGCTCACTTAAATACAGCCTTATAAGCACTAATGTTATTTTAGTTGACATCACTAATCCCCTCAGAAATATGATGTAAATAATTAATTATGTAACATCTTAATTCAAGTTATCGACTTTGTTTCGGCGAAATTCCTGTCAGAATTTATTCTGTGTATTTTAATTCAAATGAATAAATAAAAGACATTTTTATATTTCTTGATTATAAACATTTTAAGAAGAGACATTAAAGTTGAAGTAATAATATTTTCAAAGAAAATAAGGTAATTTAATTTTGATGTATATAATAATAAAATTTTATTTTCGTATTTCTTTTATCTTAAAATGTAACTTGAGGTGCAACTTTTTTTAAAGTTGTTCGAATTTTAGTTAACATTCTACATTTTATACTTACATACAACATGAAATTCGGATAAACATAAAAATATCGACTTAAAATACATTTTTAATAATTTCTCCACAAGAGAAATAAGGAAAGAAAACATCGTTAAATACGAATAAAAGTATTCCAGATATATAAATATCTAAATGAACAATGATTTCTCAGAATGAAATCTTATATATAATTTATTTTTACGGTAAATATTATATTATTCGATGTCGCACGATAGAATCGTGCTCCGTAAATGGTGATTGATTTAAAGGTAAAAGAAATGAATGAATTCACACAGTAACTATCGACAGCTTTTTTAAATCCTGCCTCCTAAGACCTTTCTGAAAGTCGTTATAGGAATGTACATAATTTTTAAAAAAAAGTTATGGGAATGTAGCAGCTATGTCATTTATCGTAAGAAGCTGAATATTCATCCTAACTCTTCAAATAATACCTGTATTCAAAAAATCAGCATCGTGCAACCATATAAGCAATACTGTTGATATAATTCATTGCTCTGAGATGCAAGATGAATTTTTATGACTTATAAGTATATTTTTAAGATTCTAAAAAAATTGCCCCCAATGAACAATAAAAACATCTTAAACGAGATACAAAAATCATTGGAAAATAAATAAATAATTAATTTTGATTTTTTTTAATTTAAAAAATGATCTTAAAATCGAGAAAAGTGAAAAAAAACACGACGTAGTTAAATATGCATTTCCTGTTTTCAGTTAGAGATCTATAATCAAGATTTACGTATATTTTAACATCATAACAATCCTCGAAAAGATTCATATTTATTCTCAGTGATTAAATTATGCTTTCTATCTTAATAATAAAAGTATATATGAATGTTATTTAAGACGTAGAATTACAGAGTTAATTAAGAAGACTATTTTTCTTCTTTGCAATCTTATTCATTGAATTAGAATCAACGAAATCAAATAGTGAAGATATTATTCATAAGTTTACTATATGACATTTAAGAAAATATATATAAAAAATTATATTGATTGGTTTATTGTTTCATAAAAATTGGAGTTTTCAATTACCGAAACAATCAATTCAGGCAGTGTAATTGAATAGCAAAAGGCTCTCCCATGAAGTATTATTTTGTTTTTCCAAACTAAGATTTGTTATTTCAAAGATTCACATTTGCGTCGAGTCCCCTTTATCTGATCCTATTCATTGATGAAAGTTTGTTCGGTTTAGTTAAAAGAAATTCGGTTAATTTTGAAGCATATGCTTCCATTCACAACATGGATGAATTCTTGTTTGAATTTGTTCTTTAGTAAGGTTACGAGGGACTAATCTGGAACAAACATAGCCAATCTGTAAATTGTTGCCAGAATGCGAAATATCAACATTTTCGAAATGTTAGTTGATGCAGCTATCTTCTCACATGACATCTGACGATTTTCTTGCAAGTTTGTCCACATAGTGTTAACATTTCGATCCTTCATAACACTTTTTGGTCAGCCTGGCTTAGGAGTTTGTTCTACAGACAAACGTTCTTTCATAAGTCATCACACCATCTAAAAATGGTAGACTCTTCAAAACATTTGTTTTTGCAAGCTTCTTTCGTAAACTTAACTGTTTCTCGAGCTCACACTGGCCGTCGGGCTACCGACAGGCACTCGCCTATCGATAGCCGTCACACGTCGAAACCACTTCACACTCCTTATTCTGCCTTTTTTATCAGCCAAACATCCCCAACACCTTGCGTGTCTTCTCCTTCATTTATTCATACAGAGGAAAACGCCTCCCTCGGGAGCTGGCACTATTAATAAAAAGTCAGACCCATTCTCGAGCTATTTTGCTGAAACTATGCCAACACCTTATGGCACAACGCATTTCATTTTTTAATTCTGATTCACTCATTTGCATTTCTGTAGGGCAAATAAAAACAATTTTTTAAACAAGCGCGAAACTAGGAAAACCGTCTGCTTCGCTTAGAATATTTATAAACGTTCAGTTAACATTTTGAAAATATTGCCTGCAATTTTATTTTTTATTTTCGTAGTGTTACCACAAAGTAAAAATAAATAAATAACTCTCAGTTTTTATAAAATGCCTCTTGTAGTTTAAATGGTATAATATTTACTCAAAAAGTGAACCTTTTTTCGAAGTCCATTTCGATGGTATGGGATTTCACTGCTCCATCGGGCGGAGTCAGAAATAAGACATAGAATGACAAGCTATATATCATAGCAGAGTTTTGACCTTCCCAAATGTATCCAAATTAGTTTGACAATCGTTGCCTTCCGTCCAACTGTCTGGGACCACATGGAGCGAGAAGAAAGATAGCGGCAAATTTTCTTCAAAGGAGTGGCCCTGTTTTTATCTCTTACTGTGCGAAGCTTGTAGGCATTTCTTTTATTACCCTGTCAAACACTTCTCAAGTGAACATATCTTGTCCAATTACCCTATTTTCCAAAGTCGGTGGTGTCAACGAGGTCCCCCTTCTAACTGGACGCAATAAATCTTCCAAAGTCGATTTGGCCTCAGGATAGAATCTTTGGAGAAATCTGTCTCTTGAGTTGCCTTTGAGATAGGTCAAGCAGCTGCACCCAACATTTTCGAAATTTTAGACAATTACACTCACACAAGTCGAAGCCACTCTATTTACTGGAACTGCCGATAAAAAATTAAAAATGTCCGGCCTTTAATATACATCCACATTTCAGACAAAAAAAAGTTATAATTTTTAATTAAAAAAAGTTCATATCTTTTTGATGTTTGCAAATGATCAGTAAACTTTTTTCTGAATCAAGTTGATAGCAATTTCCCAATTTGTACTTTTTATCTCTTGTTCAAAAGTAAAATTGACTTAAAAATAAAGTTATGCACAAAACAAGATCTAAATAGAATTTTTCGTTCTTCATCAGGTCATAAAATTAAATAAAATATCCTGATGATTTTTTTCCAACAAATTTCCCTTACCCCTCCCATAGAAATAATGCTCGAAGTCTTAAATGCAATATTTTTTTCCCGTAAGATCTCATAGTTCATTTTATAAATTTTTTTTCTTCAAAATAATCTCCTTTATATACAATATATCATTTTAATTTCTTAGGTTATTAAAATACTTTACAAAGCGCAAGCTGTGATATAGCCATAGCATTTCCTCCTTTTTTCTATGCTACTGAATTTATTTTGTGGTTTGTAAACGATGAACGAGTTTGTAGATTAAGTGTAATGCCTTTTTATATACACACAAAAGGTAAGAAATCCTTGCTCAGTTTCAAAAACAACAAGATTATCTACAATCGAATTTTAATTCTTGCTGTAACCAACGCATTCCCGATCTGTTACATGATAACCAAAAGAAATATTAAACACTTCTAAATTCTCGGAAAAACCTTTTTGGTATAATTAAAATGTACTGTAATTTGTTATAAACTGCACATTTCCTCAAAATTTTAAAAGTTTTGTATCTTCTGAAACTATCAAAATAATAATAATCCCGATCTCTGAACTTACAATAACGCTTTTATCCAAGCATAATTTTTTGGTCCACAACAACGGCATTTATGATATATTCTCGACCGCTGGCTATCATGTACTGCAATTACTGGCACCTCTCTCCGCCTCACTTTGATTCCAATCATTCGCTTGTTTCGATTCTCCACGTCCCCCCCTTCTTTTCCTGTCAGTGTCTGAATCAACCCAGAAATAGGATTAATGAAATTGAGTTTTTGCACATCTTTCGCTTCTAAAGAAATATTTATCAAAAAATTCTACCCTATTTTCAATCCCTTATGTTCTTTATCATCGAAATTATGTAACGTGGCTGATGTACGTTAAATCTGGTCGAGGTCTTAAGTCCTCCCGTAGGCGTGGTGTGAAAGTTTTGAAAGGGAGGTGCCAGCTCAGGTGTCGTCCTCGTCAATGGATCAAGGTTCAAAATTAAGAGGTCCGTCGTCAATAGCCCTTGTGTTGCTTCTCAATGCAAAGTTAATAAATAAACACGATCAGTTGTAATGGAAATTGAATAAATAGAGTAAAACTGTGTATAACGATGTATAGTGGTTCTCAAACAATTTTTAAAGCGTTTTCTTTTTCCTTTAATGATAGTTTTTTTCTCGTCCAAGGAGTCCGAGTTCACCAAACAAGGGGTTAGAGCCAATTAAGCCATTCTTCTGAGAAAACCATCACTGCAATTAATTTAGATAGGGTTAAAAGTTAAAATGAAAAATAAGAATTTGAGCAACTAATACCAATTTGAAAAAAAATCGATGGAATCTATTTGCTAATGAAAATAAGAGATCAAAATATTGCAAAAGAAAAATTCTTCAAACCAAACTACAAGCAACAATATAATCACAACTGCAACAATCATATTCGCCTAGAAACCATTAACATAAGAAAATTTTTGCAGGAGTGTTAAGAGATCGAATAAGTCAGAACAAAGGAAAGACAGAAATAGATTTAAAAAAAAAAATCTATACTAAAGAAAACATTCATATTTATTAAAGTGAAAATAATTATGAGAATACATTTGATCATGGTCTAAGGATAGGGTGCTTCGAAATTTGGGTTCACAAAATTTCAGTATTGATATTAACGTGAAAATAATTTATTTTAAATATTCATTTTTTTTTAACTTTTCAAATATGCATTATTATATCCATACTTGTGAAAATAAACAATGAATATACACAGAGGAGGGACTACAGCTATCGAGGCCAGGGGTGGAAATCTTACTGAGTTCTCCATTTTAGAATAATAACCAATCTTAAGACAAGTGAAAACACTATTTACATCGAGCAGGCAAACATACATTAAATAATTCGATATAAAAACCAACGTTTTTAAAAACAACGTTTTTATATGGTGGCAAAGTTTATTAGAGAAAATTATTGAAATATTAGTTAAAACTGTTAGTTATTTTTAACTTTAAAATTTACTTAAAAAAAGACATTTGTGAGAGTATTAAAAAATTTATAATACTCATAAAATCAAAACATGCATTTGAAAGTTTGTAAGAAAAAATTATTGTGATAAGACATGGTGCCAAATATTGGAAACTTTCTTTCTTGCTCATGATTATTGACTAAAAGTCAGCAACCCTTACTATCTCGGAGATAGTAAAGGGGAGATAGTATCTCCCCTTTGTGAGTACAATAGTTTTACGAGGCTTCATGTGGTGTGGGGAGTGCCCAGTGTTCCCAGAGGGGGAAAGAAGTTTTTTCCTCAACCCTAAAAGCGCCTAGAGGAAAGAATATTTTGACTTATTGAAATATTAGTTAAAACTTGTCGCAAACGTCTAAATATTGCATTGTTAGGCGAGTAAGAACGATTCCCAAAATTTCAAAGCTCTAGCTTGATGGGAAGTTGGTTAAATTAACGATCGAAAATTTGATGACACACACACACTCACACACACCAAGTGATATTCAGAAAAACGTTGTAAAAAAAAAAAAACCTTAGTAATCTGTTATTTTTTCACTTTTCTGTGTCAATTGAAAAAAGCTAAAACTGTTTCATGCGAGTTTTGACTTCTGAAAATCTTCATAGCTTCATCAGGTACTACACTTTCAACGGAAAGGTTTGCCAAACAGACCCCCCCCCTCCCGATCAAAGATGGCGGGGAGTGTTACCCCCATTCCCTTCGGTATGCCTCTGCGTATACGTTGGGTTATGATTTTAGCGCAGGGTATAACCCATAAAAAAAAATATTCAACTTTTTGATTTCCTATCCAATAAAACAGCCTTGGAACTTTAATGCATTTTTTTTTTTCAAATTTCCCGATAAAAGAAGCCATTAAACTAGGTCATTTAATGGAAAGTCAAAAATAAGCTTTTATAGATTTGTCTTCACCAGAAACGATGCATAAAACTTATTTAATATGCATATTAAAAAGAGGAGGAATACTTAATAATTGCAGTTTATTTTGAATGAAAAATAATTCTGAAACGAGAATGCATCATACATCTTCACATCTATTTACTTATAAGCAATTGGAAATAATAATCAGAGGAGTGTTCACAAAGAGGGTGGATTTTGAGGATCTCCCCCCTCCCCCCAAAAAAAAGGTTGTATACGTCACTGATTGGCTAAAATAATTTTGTAAATGGAGACAGATTTGGGGAGGTGGGGTTCTATGATAAATAATGAGAGTGAATTATATATATATATTTCTTTCTGCAGTACAAGCGATTATGCTACCTTCTATTAACTAAAATTGTTTAAATTTATTTTGCTTGTCATGACTATGACTATGTCCTCTCTTTTATTTCACATCTCCCCCAAAAAATCATACAAAAATTAAACTTTCCTTTAAATTCGTCATCTGTCTAACATTGTTTCTAAGAGATATCTGTGAAGGTAGAGTAGGGTGAAAATATAAATAAAATTAAAAAAAAATATTGACAAATATTTAATATGTATTTAAAAAATCTTCAAAACACTATGTCTAAATTTACATATGCGTCTAAGCACGGTTTTAATTATGATAGTTCACCTTCTCTCTATAATGTCATTAAAAAAAAGTCAGATTGAGTAAAGTATCCGCTGGAATGCTACTTGTTAAATATACGATTGTAGTGGGACTATGGATACACATATAACTGTAATTGTTTCTTTTAAAATGCTTTCATGATAGTTTTCCATTATTCAAAGACAGTGTTGTTTTAATATACTGAAAAGCATACTTATTGTATAAAAAAATCTATCAGAAAATACACTTTAAAAACATTAATCATTTTATTTTTAAGCGATTGTTTTTAACACAACTTTCACATCAGAAAATATTTATATAACATTTGTATACGATTTCTTACACATAAAAACTCGTATTTATACACAGGGTATAAAAATTCCTTCTGTGTATGATGCCATAAGTTTACTAAATTTTTTAGGACTTTATTTCATAATTAGTATCTAGCACAATCCTAACCAAAGATTATATTTATTCATTTAAATTATTCCATAGTCATTCCTCTTTAATTAGAAAGAATCGATCATTGATAGGAGCAAAACGCCAGACTGAGTGTGGGAGAAAAAAAAAAGGATCATTCTGACACATACGCATACAATGTTTACCAAAGTTAAAAAAAAAAAAAATACTAGATCGCATTTCCATAGAGAGCTGACATTACAACAAAAACAGATATTCATATAATTTTATTTCTAGCGTTATCTCTTTGTATTTGTATCACAATATTATTTGATAAGACAGTGGAAGCGAGAAAAACGAAGGGCCCCTATTTTTTTGGGTAAAAAAATTACACTTCATTATAGCCACCTAAAATTAAGCATTATAAATAAAATATTTATATAAACCCTGTTGTCTTATCACCAAATTATTTTCCCTTTTTTTACTTTCTTTAATTCCTAAAAAAATTTACTCAGCGGAAATATGCGCACACAATACAATGCCATACATGGTGGCTCGGTTGTTACTCATACTTGGCGGCTAATTGTTTTGTAAAGCATGACAGCAAATAGTGGAGATCACGCAGCAGGTGTGTGTAGTTAGGAAGGGGGCAAGAGGAGGACATCTGTTCCTGGGCGCAGCATTTGGGGGGGGGGGGGCGCCATATTACTGATAACGAAATTTTAGAATGAAATGTTTTCCTCTCTTAAAATGCACTAAAAAGCAAACACAAAAACATTTGCATTCCAAGTTCCTCACTCCATCAGCAAGATATTTACATAAATGATTACTTTTTCCAATAATTTTAGTATCTATCTAATTTCGAAGCCCTATTAGTTCTATATATCCAACAGACTATAATTCATTCTTTTCACTTCTCTTAGCACAGTTAAATCCCATGAACAAGCATTTTTGACATCAAACAAATCGCGCGACAACTTACATTAATTTCAGTTTCAGATTATTATATTCAATGTAATGTATGTTTAAGTTTTTGCGATGTTATATTTCAACAATATTTTTAGAATTATTACATTTTCGAGTTACCATTGTCTTAATTATTTTATTTCGAACAATCTCTTGATAAATTGCGTGAAACCTTGAAAATATACGCATAAAAGGGTTTTAAAAAAATAAAATATTTCAAATAAAAAAAAAAAAAAAAAAAAAAAAACCCACCGATTTTTTAACTAAACACTCTTCTTTTTAACACATTTCCCCTTTCCCATCACATTTCTATAAACAGGAGGGGGTACGAAATTTTTAGTTATCCCAAGATGCTGAAAATCCCAGCTACGTCTCTAGCAGTGAATGTGTGGAAATCAACGCCAGAAGAAAACAAAGACAAATGATAGAGTTTAAATAGAGAGAATAAACATATGACTGGAAAATTTATTTTGCAGTTTTTGAGAGAAAAATTCTCAGAAGTATTCTCGGTGGTTGTCGGAGAAAATCGCCTTTAGTGAAGACATTTTAATTCTGAAATTCATAAAATTTTTAATGAACATAATATTATTAAATGCATTAAAGTGAAACGAGGGAACTGGGCTTCTCGTATTGTTTGAATGGATGAAAAAAAATCCAGTAGAGAAGATTTTTGTTGCAAGGCCCTTTACCAATTGTAAAAAAGGAAGACCCAAACTACACTGGCTTAATTCTTTTGATTCAGATTTCAAGGTGATTGGGGAGAGGAACTGGCAGGGAACCAAGGCAAAAGGCTGGTTATCTTGGAGGAATCTTCAAAGGGCCTTAGCCACCATGGGCTGTTGAGTCAAATATGAGGATGTATATCTTTCTATCAATGATATAATCAATTGTATTGCTTGGAACACTTAATTAAATGTTATTCAGCGCAAGTAATTTATAAGATTATTATTTTCCTTCCATAATTTTACAGTTGAATGGAGTATGAAATATAGCCTTTTGAATAAATTTACTAGTTAATCTAATTAAATGTTATTTAGTACAAGTAATCAATAAGATAATTTTTATTTTCCCATGAATATTTTATATTTGAATAAGGTATGACCTTTTCAATAAATTTACAGGTTGGATTTTGGCTAACTTTGATTTTTTGGTGTTTATTTTAAAAAAGCTATAATTTTTAAAATAAATATAAATTTCTAAATATCAATGAATATTGATGATTTTAACACATGTATAATTGTAGTAAGTAACTATTTAATAGTAATACATGTTTAGTAATGTTCCTTTGATGAAAGCTATACTGTACACTGTACAGTACATGTATAATTTTTTTTTAAAAAAAAATCCCACTTTAGTATTCAGACTAAACCACAGTAAAGTTGGTACAAACAGCCAACTTTTACTTCCCTGTCCAAATTAATTTAGAAAATATCAAAAGCTTACAATTTTGTTGCTAAATTTTAAAACTGGGTGTACATATTTATCCCCTTAGACAACTCCTCCCACTATTTTTTGATGTGTTTTGCATTTTAACAGTATTTGATTTCAGAATGATAGTTGAAGAACCTAACATAAAGGTCCAAACACATAATTTACAACATAAACTGAGTAACATATTTTTTTTAATATCCTAAGAATTTTTATTTGAATCAATACATTTATTTATTGTTTAAACTGTATTCCATATTCATTTATATTAATACACAATATTGTATGCTTGTTATATGCTTCAACTATTTAAAAAAAAAAAAAAAAAAAAAAGAACCCAGTATAATAAATAAGTCTGTGTGTGTTACATATCCACAAGCTTAGCTCTTCTGTTTTAAAACATTAAGAATGTTGATCCTGTTCTCAACTCAAGGGAAATAGTGTTAAAATATTTCTCTGATTCTTGATATGAAAATTTTTTATAAAAAGATTTTCACTTGGAATACACTAGAGAAAACAAAACAAATGAGAAAAACATAATTAATATGCAGAACAACACAGAAACTAATTTTTCAAATAATTTATTGATAATTTTGTAACATGAATGTAAAAGCATGACAAAGAAAATAAAATAACAACCTTTTTTACATTAAAATACAATTGAATATCAATAAGTATACTTGTTTCCTATTGACAAATACATTGGATAAATTTTCTAGAAAATTTTTTGATACTCTAAAAACTTTTAAAGTAAAAAAAAAAAAAATCCAAAATAATTACATAATTTAAGCATGCATGAGCGGTAAAAAAATGTCTTATAATACTGTTTATCAGGAAATTCTTTTAGGTTTATAAATATCAATAAATATATTAGCCAGAAAATAAAGTGTTCCTACATGGCAATTTAAAAAGTATAAAATACAAACTTAAAATAATTACAAAAGTAAACACAGTAATCGTTATTCAGGAAATTTCCATCGAATGATACATCCATCTTTTCCAACACTAATAATATATTTTCTATTAGGTGATATTTTAAGAGCAGTAATTTCATCACTATGACCTTCACCAACATGAGTAACTATTCCTTCAATATACTTCCAAACCTAGATAATAATAATAAAAAAGAATAAAAAATAAATTCGTTTTTTTCAGAAAATAAGTCATTTTAATGCAGTATCAAACACCTGTTGCTAGGAATACATAAAAAAAAAATTTGTGGCAAAAATATTCATTTTTTGAATAAAATAACTTAAAGAAAGCAAGGAATCAAATCTGTGTATCTTAGCTTAATGAGATTTCAACTAAAATCACAAAAGAAAAAATAGTTTTAAAGTAAAGTAAAAGATAGTTATTCTATCAAAAGCGTAATAAATTTTGTAGCAAAATCTTTGACACATTTAATTTAAATAAATACAATATACTCGTAATTGATTTATCTTTTCATGCTCATGGTCCATGACCATAATTTAATTAATATCAAAACTTGAAATTTTCTGACAAGATCTAATATTTTAAATAATTGCCATTTTTGTGTAATTTTAAAATTTCGTATTACATATTTTAAAATAATATTTCATTTAAATCTGTAAGGAATTTTTTTGTTTGTTTTCATTTGATGAATCAAAAGCACTGCACATTTATTATTATTCTCATTTGAAATTAAATGTAATACTTGTTAAAATACGTAAGTGATTTTTAAAATAGGTTAGATAATGAATATTAAAAAAAAAAAAAAATCTACTAGTCTATAATTTAATATATTTCCGAAGAAAAAACAACATATAATACAGAATCTGATGGAAAGTTTTTATATCATATGTATGAAAATATGAATTATTTACAAAGGAATAGTTAAATTATAGCAGAAATAGTTGCATTAGTTTTAAAAATATGATGCATTTCATTGAGTACACGTTCACATGACAAAATTCATTACTATTATGTATTCAATGTTATGAGTCTTCTCATAATGTTATCAGCAGAAGATAAATAATTGTTTAACAATTTACTTAAAAAAAAAAATGCTTGATAAAGTCGATCACAAAATTAAATATTACAATTTTTTTTTTTAAATCTATTCTCTACCTTTAAATTTAGTTAATGAAATTTAATTATTATCACATTACATAAAAAGAACCAAATACATTTCTGTAAAAGTAACATAACACTAATAATTCAGTTCCTCCTTTTAATTTCAATTTTTGGTCTAATTTTAGATTTCCAAGAGATGCATAAATATGAAAAAATTTCAAAAGTAGGATAGAAATGTGAAAAAACACGAATTATGAAAAATTGTGGATGCACACAAAGAAAATAAATAAATATATAAAACTTGAATAATTGTTATTAGCCATCAAATATTATGTAATTTTTTAATATCATAATTTCGGATAGGTCATATGTGTTTAAAAGTTGAAACTCATGCATATTTAAAGTTGAAATTTAATGTCTGCAGTGCATCAGATAGAATTTTATTTTCCCTCTGTCTTAGAAACTTCACTAAATTAGATTGTAAGTTAAGCACAAGCGAAACATTAATGAATAATCAGTGGAAATTTTTTATCCAGATATGTGTGCTCAGGTTGATCTAAGACAGTGCAACAAGTTCAAACTCGCTTGAAATTGTCTTAACTACAGTAGTGTGCGCTCAGTGTTAAGACACAGTAATGAATTTACAATTTCTTTGAGGGTCAGTAAAACATGGCAATTAGTTTGAACTGAAATTATTGTACAAATTTTCATTAAAGGAAATTATCGGAAAAAAATTAAACTAATGACATTGTAAGAAATGAATTAGAACAGAGTGATGAAAACAACATTGATGGTCATATTTATTAATTTTATATAATTCTGACATTGATGAGTTGGATTTTGTATAAATAAATATAATTTGTTTTAATTAATAAACTCTGATTATCTAACTTACATATTCTTTTTCATAATCTGGTAATTTATGGTGATAAACAAAATTTACTGAGCATCTGTTAAAAATCAGCAGAATTCTTTTTTGACAAGTTCATTGCAAATTGTTTATGTTTTATTTGTTTTCATACTACTGTTTATAGTTATGTTGTAAATGTTAT
This sequence comes from Nephila pilipes, assembly GCA_019974015.1. Lineage (NCBI taxonomy): Eukaryota > Metazoa > Arthropoda > Arachnida > Araneae > Nephilidae > Nephila > Nephila pilipes. The sequence continues at coordinate 212,952 of BMAW01023678.1, read as the reverse complement.
AAAATATTATCAATGATTTCTACATCAGTGTGGAAAGGAATGACTGAATATTAAATGCCAAGTTTCAAAATGATTCACAGTGGCATATATGGTGGTGCAGCTTATCTACCCAAAAATACAATATTTACTTGAAAACAAAATATTCTGCTGTTGGAATTATTTAAATCAAATAAATGAGACTTCTTGAATGTCATTACCTTAATTTAAATGTAAAACTCTTTAAAAAAAATTCTTTGGGGGGGGGGAACAATTTTGAGATCAAATTAATTCAGCATTAAAAAAAATCCACCCCCCAAAGCAGTGAACAAATAATCTATTCACCATTTATTTAGAAATACAAGATACTAATTATGTAGCACACTACTATAGGGAAAATGAAATGAGCTAAGGTATGCAAACCTTTAAAAGTTTATCAGCACCTCCAGTAACAAATATTTTGCAATCATCTGTGATATCCACAGCATTAATAGAACCTGATAGAGAAGCTTCTAAAGATCTTACTGGAGTGCCATCTAATACTTCATAATATGTCAACTTCCGGTCAGTGCCACAAGCAAGAATTTGATGTTCACCAGGGCCATAGCATACACTTTGGTAAACAGTGTTGGCAAATACAACTTGTATTCGATTAAAATTTCTGCAAAAAAACCAAATTTTTAACATTATTCAACAGAGGATTTTTTTTCCATAAACTTTTGAAAAAATACGATCCTTTTAATATGTTTTTTCTTACAATGCAACAATGTTGAACTGCATATGGATATTGAGTAGAGAGAAGTGAAAATGGAAGATCATATTCAATGATTATCATAAACCTATAACTCCATTTATATTGTCAATTCAAATCTGAATAGAAAACATGGATCCCATATAGTGCTTCAAAATTCATACTGTTGGTGCAAATCTTATAATTTTTTAAAGTAATCTTTCAATAAACACAGTATTCTTTGAGAGCTGAGATCTGTCTGAAAGCACATTGATATGTGCATTGCTAAACATGAATTAAAACATTTTTCAATACATGAAATCAAACCTACCTATTACTGAAAGAATGATTCCTAAAAATTGAATAATTATTAATTTCAAAAAATATTTTTAAGGTATCAATAAATTGAATTTGAAAAATGAATGAAAAACAAAGTTCTTCCCAATAATTATTTAAAAAAAAAAAAAAAAAAAAAAAAAAAAACTTATTATATATATATATGTGTGTGTGTACATAAAAATGTAGTTAAAAATGTTAATAGAAATACAAAATATGTACATAAACTAAATAAATTATATTAGCAAAAATAAATGAAACAAATTAAAACTGTGTAAATGTAAAATTAAAACCAATAAAAAATATTATTACTAAATCAATATATAACTTCAAAGCAATTAGAAATCATGAATTCATTAAATTTCTGGGAGAAGAATAATAAAAAAATACAAGAATACTAATAAAGATATAAATAATAATTAAAATACAAAATGACACAACATAAAAATTTATATACGTTTAATACATACCCCTCCCATATAATTTAAAAAATATACAATAGTCTTAATAAACAAAAACACATCTAAATCTATAAGGGAAAAAACAAGAAAATAGAAAACGAGACAGAAAAGCAAAATTGAAGATAAAGCAATTCAAAATGCTGTCTCAGGTATTTGGACAGAGAAAGGCAAGTGAATACTTGTATATATAGATTCAACCATCACACATCAGCAATTACTTTATAACTAAATGGTATAAAACCAAATACAATAAAAATTCCTCATTACTCAACCACAGAAATAAAAGAAAGTATAAATTAAAGACATCCATTTCATACATACACACATACATCAAGGGTATGTGTCAATTAGTTTCTCGTATTATATAAGATATACATATAAGCAGGGACGTCTAAAGACTTCTTGAGGCCCTGGGCCATTATGAAAAAATAGGCCCCACCTGCGACCCTTTAATCTAATTTGGTGTGTATACATGTACAGTTCAATAAAAGCAATCCATAGTAAAATGAGGTTTTATGTGAATATTTGTTTTCTATACACTTTTAAATTCGCAAAATCATTATTCAAATCTTCAAAACCAATTGTTAATAATATTTCATTTTCAATATTCATCAGGCTTAAATTATTCAAATGTGATTGAGTCATATGATTTCTCAATTCATTTTTGACCAATTTGAGTTTTGAAAATGAACGCTCTCCACTCGCGTCAGTAATTATATTGATAAGAAAATTCCCATTATTATTTCAATATTGGGAAACTTGTGAATAGTCTTTCATCATATATGTATGTATAGAGTATATTCATCCAAATTCCAGTTCCCTCATCCAACAATTGTTCTTAATCTTCATCTGCATTTGTAGTAATATATTTTTTATTAATCTTTCTTTTTTTTCCCATTTGTTCTCTTTGCTTTTTCATCGGTTTTTCGCCCTCAATGATCATATATGACTTGAAATGTTGACATTCCAAGTTCAGTTCATCTCCATTAATGTCTTTATCGTAAAATTTTGATATTTTCTAGCACGCTCTTTTAATTTCTGTCTCGTCCAAATAAGAAATATTTTCAAAAAATCTAAACATTTCAAAAAGCTCCTCATATTTTTTTCCTACGCGTTTGTATATTGCAAATTAGAGAGTCGATTATTGGTGAAAAGGTTTCTATTTTAATTTTCTGCCTGTGGCTGTTTTCAAATGTTGTGTCGGTGTCTATTTCTTTCAAGGCAAGTTACTGCATTGTCTTACACACTTGTGAACACTTTGATACTCCTTTATAAAAGATACTTCCTCGGCTTTTGACTCATAATAGTCAAAAGAATATCTTTTGTTTTATATATATATATATCATTAACGATTTTAATAATTTTACACCTTTCGACTAATCTATATTTTTACTCTGGAGAAATAAATTTACTTTGTCAATACGTGTCAAAATGTCATACCAAAGGATAGTTAAAAAAGTAGTTTTTAATTTTTTAGCTGAGAGTGGAGTATCCGCTGCCTGTAATTCATCATTAATTAAATAATCCAGGCTCATGACAATTTCTGAATATCCGGAGCTTAAAGCTCTAATTGTATCTGCGCGTGCTGACCAACGAGTTTTTGAAATTTGGTTTTTCAGTACATTTTGATTTCTTACACAGCTCAAATTTAATAGTATATTCCAATGATGGTTTCACGATGAGAAAAAATTATAAAGATTTTTAACAAAATCTAAGTAAATTGTTACATTACAGTTACATTCTACTGCTTGAACGCCAATTAAATTCAAAGAATATCCTGCGCATGGTACATATATAGTGTATTTTTTCCCCTTGAAGTCGGGCTTGCAATCCTGAATATTTCCTTGACATATTCGAAGCATTGTCGCATGACTGACCTTTACAGTTATTCAGGGAAATGCTGTTATTTTCCAAAAATGAAACCACACCATCCATCAGATATTCTGCAGTATGTCCATTAATATTATTAAATTGCAAAAATCTCTCAATGGGTGCACCATTTTGGACATATTGTAAAATAAAAATTATTTGGTCAGCAGGAGTCACATCTTGGGTAGAATCGAAGCAAATAGAATAATATTTAGCTTTCTGTATTTCAGTGATGATAGCTTCCAAGATTTTTGACGCCATGACTTCAATGAATTCATCACAAATTGTAGCAGGTAGATAAGAAAGATTATCCTTTCCAGAATTGCCATACTTTTTAATATGTTCTTTTAAAAATTGATCAAACTTACTTAGAAGTTCTAAAGTTCTTAAATAATTTTCGTTATTCACTGAAACTATAGTTTCGTTTTCCTCTCCAAAAGGCAGTCCTCTTGATGGTAAGAATTTTATAACAGCCACTATGTATAGCCAGTAAATAATTTCTTCTTAAAAAGATAAATTAGATGGTTTCGTTTTCTTAATTTTTATTATTTTCTTGACTTTGAAATAAGCACTTTTTTATGGTTTTATTTTTCTAGGTTTTCGTTTATTTTATTCCATTTTCTGATGATTTTATGTTGATTTTTGTTGATGATTTGCAAATACCTCTCAATACCTTGCTATTTTTGTTCAAAATTAAAGATAAAATGCTTCTACCGAGTCCTTCACAATTGGAAGGGTCCAGTTTGATGTTCACTTTAAGGGAAAAAAATTGTAACACTGTTTCTATGCCTTCTCTTTCATTGCCCTTCCCTATCGTTCAAGTACATAAAAACCACCCGTCATATACAAGTTTTACAAAGAAACTGCTTTTCTCGCTGTTTCAATATGAAGTCCACTTTCCTGTTTGAGGACCATCAGTGTTGGCTTCTTCATTTTTTAAATCAAATCATTTCATTTATTAAAGATCTACAGTATTAATTAAATATTTTTAATGAGTACGAAAAACAAACATTCCGAATTTTGTACAGTGACTATTACAAAAATATAAATTTTAATAAAGGTGGAAACTGACTCAGAATAGTTTGCGGTGATATATATCAATACGAAATTGCACCAAAACCTTATTTTTTTAAAAAATTTAATAAGAATATTCAAATTGCAAAATTTAAACTTCAATGCATCATGTGTTTCTTAATACTATAAAGTATTTCTTAGTACTATAAAGAAAAAAGGTATATAAAGGTTTTGCATAAAGTCATTTTTGTTCCTTTCTATTTTATTGAGGAAAAAAAATATGTTACATTATTCTGAATTATTGTTATATTTTAAGTTTAAATCTAAAGCGATAATTAAGTGGTTAGGATTTCGAACTAGTAGCCACAGTTTTTTCTGTAGTATCGTGGGTTCGAATCCTCTTGGCACCTAAGACCCATCATGTAGAAGTACTGATACACGTTAAATCTGTAGAATACATGTTTGTGACTATACAAAATATTTTTATCCATATTATTATGGTTATTAAACGAAACAAAGAATTATGATAAAAAGAAGTTATAGGTTCCAAAAATTAAAGAACATTATTACATAAATTATTAATGAAGAAAATTATATTCATATAAATAATTTTCATTAAAAATATTTTATACTAATATGTGATAAAGTATTAGTAAGTAATAAAGTATTGATAAATGATAAAGTATAAATATATTATAAGTTTTAAAGTATAAGAGCTAAAATTATATACATAATTTCCATTTCCTACAGAAAAATCTGATTAAACATACACACGCAAATAGAAAATTTCTAGTGAGGGTCTTATATATTAAAAATCTCTTATTTTGTACTGCGTTGGATAAGAATTTCTGCACTTTTTGTTTACTCTTAAATTATTAAATTATTGTACAGGCATTTATTTATCTAATTATCAAATCGTACTGTAGGATTCCTATTATATGATTGTTTCTTTATATTTATACAACATTGCAAAAATCTGTAGCAATGTAATATCTTCATTTTATAAATGTTCTTTTTTATTTGGGTTTCTATAATAATAAAAAGGACAGTCATTTGAATTTTTAAACGAATAAAAGAATACTTTCCGTATTAGAAGCAAATAAAAATATTTCTCTGAATTACAATACACATTGGAAACTCTTTTGGAAGACCATAGTGCATTCAAAAGGAAGGGAGCGCGCACTTATCCATATTAATCAATATAAAAGTATTCTAAAGAGTTCATTGGTATATTTATATAAAATTTTATAAACAGTTAAGAGATTATTTCTTGTTGTTCAGAGGGAGAGAGAGAGAATTTACAAAAAGAATTTTTAAAACCGGTTATTATATTTATAATTCTCTGTATAAAAAAGCAAATACAAAGCAAAATTTTGATTTGCAAATTATTTTACTTTTTTGACGCGACATAAATATTTATATATTATCTTAAATCTCGAAAAAACACAATTCAAAAATGAAAACATAATTACCTTTTGCTGTTTCAAACAAATTAAATTTAAAGAAAGGAATTGCCAATTTAGAACTGTAGGCCACTCATTTCTTCGAAAAAGTATGATTCCCTTCAGGGTCATTTCAACCCTCTTTTTTATTAGCCCTGACCCCTGTCATAAAATAGGGAACGTGTTTTTGTCACTTCTGTTGGGGGGTTAAGTGTATCTCTTGTCCATTCGTGGGCGATGCTTAACTCCTGTGTGCAAATAAATAAAAGATCCCTGGACAGAGTGTCTATGACTGTCCTTCCCACAGCAGTATTTTTATCAATAGATTGGACATAACTCGCTATAGAAATAAACTAATATTTTCCTTGATTCTCAGCAAACATCATAAATAGAAATATTTAATATCAACCAGTCATGTCTTCAACCAGTCATGTCTAGGAATAACATTTGACGATTGAAATTATTCTGATCATGATCTTATTCAGGCCGAGTAGAGAACGAGACGAGGCCCCCTCAAAGGCGAGGCCCTGGGCCCTGGCCCAGTTGGCCCATGCCTTAAGACGTCCCTGCATATAAGAAAATGTAACATACTAAAAAATGTATTAACACTAGAAAGACGAGAGTTTTTCTTATACTAAAAAGACAGAGGACCGTCAAAATGACGGGTAGAAATAAAATCATAAGTAAAACATATGGAACACGTTTTTTAAAAATATTATCAAAAATATAAATATTTCAAAACAAGAAATAGTATTTTTTAGAACTTATTGAATTTATTTTTGAGTATTTATATAAATTGAAGTTAATAAATACATATCATTTTAAAGAAGAAATTACAAACAAATAAAATAAAATCTTACTAAATTAAAATTTCTTCAAAAACCAAGCGTGGCAATAAATAAAAGTCACTTTGAAATGTGGAATATTATATTTGATAAAGTTGAACTAATAATATAAAGGATATAATTACCATTTTGTTTACCTCTAGTAAATGGCTAAATAAGTGAGATATCATAATTACCTATAATCAGTATGATATCATACTGAATAGTTAAATACCATTAAGTCAAGAATGTCTACACGATACTTTATAGAATTATAAAATGCCACAATTTTGGGTACTTTCTTTTCACTATCTATTATGCTAACAGTTTAGTGAAGATTGCTTAGAAGCAAAACATTCTTGTTCTCCTTACATTAGATACACAGTCAAGGTAGAATCATTGTGTTTATAACATGATGTAGAATAAAGTGGGTGCTTTGAATATCTTGTGGCATCTGGAATTCCTTACCCTGATTTCTTCATTGTACCGATAATGCTAGTATTTTTTTTGTCTTCAATTTATCAGCAAGAGTAAGGGAAGTAAAAAAGTTATTAGTAGCGACGTTCTTGCCTTTGCCCAAGAATGGTTCCATCAGATGTAAAACAACATAGTTTGAAAGTAATAAGTAGTCCAGTCTAGTATAATCTTTTCCTAAATATAGAATCGCATTTAGCATGTATTTTTATTATATGTATGCTGCAATCTAAAATTTAAAGAAACATTTGTCAGGTTTACTTGATATGTATTGTAAGAATAGACATCTAGTTTTAGATGGAAATAACTATTCATCAAGTGTTAAATTTTCTTCACGTTGGAAGCAAGAAATCGAATTTTCAATGAATAGATCCCAAACAGACGATATTGGAACAAATTGATCATTTTGTCATCTTTGAGATCTTGTAGATTTTTTTTTTATCAAATCGCATAAACCTCAATATTTCCTTAAACCTATCCTGTGGCACAATAGCATGAAAAAAAGTAAGTCTCCACGTTTTATTCCATAAATTACTGACAGAGATTCTTTGGCACAATATGCTCCTTGGGCATACGAAAGAGTTAAAAGAGCATCTAACTCATCCATTGGCATCGACCAGTTTTAATTTTGGAGTAGCCTTCAAGCTTCAGTTTCAGTACATTCCAGTATTATTTTCCCTATAGAATTATCTACCAATAGTTGAAAAGTGCTAGATATTCTGCTGCTTTCTATGTGTCTCTTTGTATAGGAAGACACATCACCAGGTCCCGATAGTAGTATATTTTGGCTTTGAAAGCATCCAGGTTTACTATTGGTAAGCATTCTTGCCCACATCATGCTGGTTTCATGCACAACTTCATTAATTGATGTAGGCTCCTCATCAGAATCATTTAGTAAAGTAACACTGTTTTCTATCTTCCTTCTTTTTCATTTATTTTTTGAGGCAGATTTGTAGATTTAGTTTTGGTTACCAAAACTTATTTTTGTGCTTCATTTTCAAATTCAGAATTAGTATGGGATGTTTCAATTTTCAGTGGAAAAAATTCATCTTCCTCCTTGGGTATTTTTCCCCCTTCTGATTCATTTTCATCCAATTCATGCAGAAGTTGAACAATTTCTTCATTACTAAAATCTTTACGACAAGTCATGTTACACTGAATATTGAATACTACTCAAATAATATTATTTGTTTGTTATCCTATATCTCTCTTTAGAGAACTAGTCATGTAACTGAACACACAGGTATTTCATTTGAAAACATCTGCTTAGTATTTCATATGAAAACATCTGTTGCTTGGAAGAGGAAAAGTGTAGGGGAGAGAATAGGAGAAAGGGGTTCTTTTAGTTCAAATAATAACCTTTTATGTAACCAAATATTTTTTTATTACATATTTTGTTTTTATTATGGTATTGTGATTTGCATTGTCAATTTTAACTAGCTTTCTAGACTGCTGTCAAAATGATGACTTTCTGTCTTTTTAGTAAAACAACAAACTTTTTTCGCCTTTTTACAGAAGAATAAATTTTTTTACATGTGTGTGTATGTTTCACATAAAATTAATAAAAGTCATAAAATATGAAAAGCTTGGGAACAAAATTATAAACATTGCACATAATGCAAATCGCGAAACCTTCAAAATGACGGCAGCTGTCTTTCTAGTGTTAAAAAAGACCTTTGGTCAAATCCATTGAATGAAATGAAATTTGACATATTGTTTGTTAAAGCTATCACAATTATGAATGAGAATATGTTGTACAAACATTGTGCATATGCCAGAGTAACATTGCAGAAGTCTGCATGGCAACAGCAGAGTGTAAATGTGAGCAAATTTATTTATAAACAAAATAAAAATAGTGTAATATCTAGACGAAAAAATAATAAATACAGCATAAAATCAGAATAACAAAATAATAGATACTTAGTCAACTTAACAAGATCAAGAGGGAAAAAAATTCTGAAGTAATAATAAATAAAAAACAGATAAAAACTTTTGTCAATGGAAGCCACACTAACTCAACAAAGAGATGCCTCTGTCACCACTGATGTATGTATATTTAATGAGAATTACATTAATTTACATTGGTTTAAATGAATTTATTTCCTTCATTTTCTTTTTTCTTTGGTTGAATTACTGTTTTGAATTGGTATTTCTATTTATTTTTGATTTTGTACAATTTTGTTATAATGTAATTCATCGAAAAGAGATGGTTGGATCCATAATACTAGTATATAAACATACTATTACTTTAGAATTGCTAGAATTACTTTATTTCTGTTTTTGAGTTCACTTTCTTGATTTTTTTTCCGAGATATGATTTGTATACCTTTGTGTAAGGTTTTAATATTTTGAACTTTATTACAATTTTTTTAATATTGTTTTTTTTTATTACTATTATTTACATGTTTAATACGTATTTTTGAAAATTCTGTAATATTATATTTTCAGCAATGTAATGACTTTTTTACATAGTTTTTTTTTTCTCATTTGATGACTTTTCATATGCTTTAATTTTTAGATTATCTATTTTTAACTTTAATGTTTTGTTTTTATTTTATTATATATAGATTTTATTGTAATACTTGCAATTTAAATAGCTTTAATATTAAATAATTTTGGTTTTTAATAGCTATAATGAGCAATTTAATATGGATTTATACACATTTAATATAATTATGTCTCTCTCTATATATATATTTGAAAGATGAATTATACTCAATTTAGTATATACACTTTTTTTCTTATAACAAGCATTCATGAATTTTAATGAAACTCACAATAAGTGACAAAAGTCATACTTCATAAGAATACTTTCATTTAAAAATAATAGTTAAATTCTTAACATAAATTTTTCAACAACTCTCTAGCCTTCACTGGTTTCAAAATTAACTAATTCACAGTAAAAATATTTCAATAAACATTTGAACAAATATTCAAATTATAAAAATAGTTAAATATACCTTTTTATTACATAGAATAAATAGGCCATAAAATAGAAAGAAAATACACATGAAATAATTTGTTAAACTTACTCTAAGTCCCATATTATGCAAGAACCATCAGCACCAGATGTAACACATTCTTTTTCATCACATTTCAATCGAATACAAGTAATTCCACCTTTATGTTCCTTCATTGTTCTCACTAGAACCTAAATTCAACATTTATATTCTTGAGATATATATAGCTGTACTATATTTATTTTACATTTCCTAGATCAATGTAACATATTTTCATTATGTTTTTGAGTCAATGTTTCACACAATGAACTCTAAATTTGAAAAAAAAAAAAATTCAAAAACTCAAGAATATTACAATTATAAATGAAGTTGCTAGAAACAATTTTTTTTCCTGATAAATAATTGTATGGATCAAATTTGCAAAATTGTGTTTATTTTTATTATAATATTAGTGTTATGTTAGATGTACCTAATGAATGATCTTCATTAAATGTGAAACAACATTTTTCATAGATATAGTGCGTTTTACTTAAATATATACATAATTTCGTTAAATGTTTAAGAAAACAACACACATACAAAAACAAAAACTATACTTGTATGCTGGTTGTAACATCCCAAACTCTGACTTCTCCTTCACCACCACCACTTATAATTCGTAAGCAGTCTGAAGTTGAAATAATTGCAGTCACACCACATTGATGAGCATTTTCTATAGTGTACAATGGATGACCAGTTTCTGGAGTATGAGCTCTAATTTTTCCATCATCCCATCCTAAAATATTTATAAACTAAATAATTTATAACAAGTTTAGTAATTAGTAATAACTGATAAAATACATTTATGAAATTAAATTATAATTCAATGGTTTTAAATTTCTGAATAAAGCAGCTCAATATATAATATACAGAAAATTTACAGAAGTAAAAGTAATATTTCTATTAATTGTTTTTTTTAAATATAATAGTACAAATAGTACAAAGAAAACAGAGCAATAAATTTAAAACATTTTAAAAAAAAAAAAAAAAAAAAAAAAAAAAAAAAAAAAAAAAAAAAAAAAAAATCAAAGCTTAATGAATATTTTAATACAAAAACAAACATTGCAATTAGTAAATTAGTATTAAAGTTTAAGAATACATGCATACACTTTGGAAGCAATTTTTCGAAATTTGCAGATCCATCATTGTTATTAATAATTTCAAATACCCCTTTTATCTAAGTATCTAATTTCATGAAAAAAATTTAGAATGCAAAAAAATGTTATTCTTGTTGGCAAAATCTTCTTAAACAGTTACTGCACCTCTTTATGTTTTTGATATGGATGCCTTTGTCAATAACAAATTTTGAATATTATTGGCCTGGAATATATATGTATATAAAATCAAAACATAAATAGTTAATTTCGCAAATATTTAACATTCTAAGAATATTCAAACCTAAAGCATAACAATTAAGAGAAAAACTATTTATTTAAGGAAATTACAAATAATCAAATTAATACTTATGCAAATCAAATAAAAATTTACTTATTTAGTAAAATAATCTAAAATTTAGAACCCGAAAGCCGAAAAATTCGAAACAACTCTTTGGGAACAAAACAAGTTAAAATACAGCAAAGTTTTTTTTTTTTTTTTTAAAAAAAAATGGAAATAATTTTATTAAAACAGTTCCATAATTTGGAAAGGAATAATGTGTGTTAATACTGACTACCAATAATTACTGATTAAAATGATTAAAACACCATACTTCAATGATTTAGGTTATATAAAAAAAAAGAAATTAACAAACCAAAAATCAGCAAATACAACCAGAGAAAAAAGAAGGTAAACATAGGAAACAATTTCACTACAAAATACCAATTTAAGCTTAATTCATCATCAAAAATATTGTATCATCAATTAAAAACCTTAATTAAAAAGAGTAAAATTCATTAAAACCAAAAAATAATCACAAAGTTAAGCAATCTAAAACATAATGTAAATAAATATTTACAAATGACAAATCATCATCACAAATAAAAAGTTGAAACTTTTTAAAGAAGAAAAATCGATAACAGACAGAAATTAAATACCTGATCTGGAAAAAATTTGAACAAAATTGCAATAAAACAAAAACATTACTGTAAAAAACACATTTACAAAAAAGAAACTTTACATAATTTCAAACCTCTATGTACCTTCTCATTGCACGAAAAGAGTTCCCTATCAAAGTAAAAAATGATTGATTTAAATAAACGAAAATTTTCTTACTTATTTAAAATTACTAAACAAAAGTACCATAAAAAAGATTTTGGAAAAAAAAAATTAAGAAATTTAAAATGTCAAGAATTTTAACTTAAAAAACTTCTTTTAAAAAGAGAAAAAATAGTTCAAAAATAAAATTAAAAATGTGTCCCCATCTAGAGTGATCCTCCCCCCAATGATTAAAAAAAACATTTAAAAAATATAAATAAATAAAAAATACAAGAGAGAGAAGGGGGATATCGAGTCAATAATAAAAATGGGATTTTCTTTAGTGACATTTATAACTTATATATTTTAAATTTCTTTTTAAATAAGTATAGTATAATCAGCCTAAGTAATATAAAAATTATTTAAGTTATTTTGAAAATTGAAAGGTAAATTAACTAATTTGATATTTCTCTCAGTAAATAATTATACAATATATTTCTAAAAATATTTAAGCTTAAATTACTATCAAAAGAAGGCACTTCATTAATTAACTTTAAAAACAATAAGATCATCAACATATCTGAATAATTTGAAATTATTATCTTTAAATTTATATTCAAAGAAATGTAGATAAATATTAGCTAGACTATTACTTACCCCTTGAGGTGTACCTTTAATTTGTTTATAGTTTTTACCATTATAACTAGTATATTTTCTTTTAGGAGAAGATTAAAAAGAAATTCAAATTTTTCATAAGACATGGAACTATTAATGTTTAATTCTTTATTATTAGCCAAAATAACCTTAATTAAAATATTTAAATCTATGGAGTTAAGCAAATAATTGTCATAACTATAAATAGAGTAAATTTCTTTATCTTTTATAAAGTTGATAATTTCATAATTTTTTTTAAAAAATAATAGCAGTCAGTAGTATTTTGTAAATTTTTTCCAGCTACAGTAATGTAAGTATTTGAATCATTAATCACAGTTCTAAATTTAATAGCAAACTTTGTGAAATTTAGGAGTTAGAAATAAGTGAGGAAATTTTACCAAATTTAAAGTGTAACCTATTTTTTACACCCAGCTTTAATCCTATTAGTTATATTTCTCTATCATTATTATTAACATTAATAAAGGCATTTTATTAATTACTTGCTTATACGTCAAATCAACATTAAGTTTCTCATAAATAATTGCATAATTCTCTGGTAACTTATCAATATAACAAATAATTAATTCATCTTGCAAATTTTTAATAGAATTTTTCAAATCTCTAATCTTCATACTATCATTTATCTTAAAGTTCAAATATTTCAATTCTTCATTAATACAAAATTTATATCCTTAAAAAGCCTCAGTAGATAAATTATACTTCATAGCTAATTATGTTAACAAATTATCAATGTTTTCATTAATTTTCCTTTAGTATAATTATAGTGATTAGAAGTAATACTGAAAACAGTACCTAGATTCATAATTTCTCTCAAATTTTTATCCCTAAACAATATTTAGATTACCTGTAATCACATGTTGGTGTTTTTCATCATAAAATTTTTTATATACCTAACAATTACATTTGTTATAACCCAGACAAAACTTTACAGTTATTATAGTTATATAACATAAATATTTTTAATAGAAAATAAATTTTTATGTTTATCAAGAATATTGTTAAAGTTTATTTTATCAAAAGATTTATTCATGAATCTAATACAACAAATATTTTACATTTTGACCATTATTATTACTAGTATCAATATTATATTTATTAACTAGATAATTATATATATCCATAAAAATATGAAAACAAGTACTATCTATTTTATTTACATTAGTTATAAAATCTTTCCGAATTTTAATTTTTGTCTTCTTCATACCAAAAAGAAAATATTTAATACTTTTAATATTGCATTCCTTTTCAAATTTATCATTTAATATATATATATATATTTTCTTTGATAGCCTCTAAATCCAAACATTTTCTCATTTTATTTCTTTCCTTATATGCTCTTTTCTTAATAATTTTACTTAAACTGTTGAGTTTCATGTAACATTGATTTATACAAAATATCCACTATTTTTTTTTTTTTTTTTTTGGGGGGGGGGTATTTGCATGGTAATTTTATTAAAAACTAAAGTAATAAGACCACAAAGGTATATAGTATTTAATGCCCTGATATAATAATTTTCAAGCTATAACCTTCTTTTAGTGTTATATAGGCACTATCTTAATAATAGATAACTCAACATTTTAAATACCGAATTTCAATTTTAATGTAATTTTTAAACCCCCTAACATTATTAATATTATGTCTATGTTGGTTAATACGTATTATTATTAGTTTGACCAACATATTTATATTCACAAATTGTACTCTTAAGTAAGTAAACACAGTTATAAGTTTCCCAGAAAATAAATTTGGAATTAATATTAAATTTTGTTTATTATTAATCATTTTACATGGTTTGCACTTCTTGTTATTACAAATATTGTCATTTATTAATCTTAATGTTATAACAGTATTCCAAATTTTGTGAACTAAATATATATATATATATGTTCCATACTATCTTGAAATTTATTATGAATACCAATATTATTATAATCTTTCTTACACTTATATTAATTACTCCAAATAATCCTCATATTATAATTTCCACAGTCTTGTTAATTAATCATATTATCATTCATCAGAACATCTTTAGCATACTTATGACTTAAATCAATGTTGCAAGTTTTTCATTTCAATAATAATCAATGACTTCATGCACACACATTGCATTTCATATTCTTATTCATTAATTTAACATTGCCACAAGTCACATGCTTATCCCATTCAACTAAATATCAATACAATTCAATATAACTATAATTTTCACTACAGTTTAAATCAAAAGTTTTTTTAAATCACCACCAATCATGGTCCTATAATTTGAACCATAAAAATTATATATAAATGCAAGTAAACTTACACAACAAATCCCCCAGCAAAGTAAAATTATACATTTTGAAAAGCCAAAATACAAAACAGATACTTTTGCATCAAAATTCTCAAATCTTCATATATCAGAATAAATTCTAATCTTAAAAAAAGACAAGGAAACAAGTATCAGATATCAAAAAACAAACAAACCCCACTTTTGAAAAATAAAAGTTAAGCAAGTAAACCATCACCAAACATAAAATCTTAAAGAAATACCAACTATCTATCACCACAATAATAAGAAACAAATAAAAACAAAAGCAAGTATGGTAAAGTATTTATGATCTTGCATATACCATAATAATGTAAAACCGAACAAAAACTAATTAAAAACTATTAGTTTAACTGCCAATCACTAAATTTAAGAGCCTAGAGCCTATTAATAAAATAAAGTAAAAATAAAATAGTAATTTTGAAGAATAATGGATATCTTATTCAAAATTTATAAGAAGTATGTAACAAAATATACAAAGTTGCATTAAAATCAATACCATAAAATATTAAAACACAAAAGAATAATATGCAAGTATAAAAAAAATCAAATAAATGTAAAACACAATAAAACTTAAAAAAGCAAGAACAATTAATATTAAAAATAAAAGAATTAAAAAATACCACAAAAACAAGAAAATATTAAAATATATATAAAAAAAAGTCTTGTATAAAAAGAAATACAAAATCCAAATCTACATAATTATATATAAAAAAAAATCTAGAGTTATAAATAAAAGAAGTAATATAAGAAGAAATAACAAAGACAAAACAGATACAATTATGATATAACTATATTTGTCTTAAAAAACTATTTGTTTAATAAACAGAAAAATCATTCATTATTAAAATTTTACTAAAGATCAACACAATATACAAACATACATCAATCTATTTTATCTTTTTTGAATTGGTTTAATTGAATTATGATACGTAATTACAAAAAGTTTATTTATTAATCTGGTAATAATGACAATTTTTACTTGTTTTAATTTTCCATTTTAAATTTAGTTAATTTATATTTTGCTACAGTTTTGTAATTTATTGTTAGTTTATACACGTTTTTTTTTTTATTTCATAATACAATTCAACATTAATTATATTTGCACTAATATATATTTTTTATGACTTATATGAATAAGTACAATTAATTTTTTTTTTGTATCTGTTGTTACACAATTGGCAAAAGATAGTGATTAATATATATATCAGAAAAAAGTGCTTCACTATTCAAAAGAAAAGAAGAGGGGACACACATTTTAATCATACCAGATGTCTGACTTGATCAAGAGTTTGAAAAATCCCCCTTCCCCTGTTTCTTTGACCTTGCTAATAAAATTCAAAGTTATCATAGATATATAGATGCCCTTCCTTTCCATCAGAGAAAGTGATTTTTAACAATTGATTATCTTATGTCCTTACTTGTCACACAAATTTTCAAAAGTGAGTTATATAATTGAGGCTTATACAAAATTGCATCATGTTGGAAATTATATAGATGAATAATTAATGTTGCAAGAGATTTTTTTTTTTTACAAATGTTTAATTTATTTATTCCAAAAGTGACGAACACAACATTTTAAAGTAATCTGCCTGAAAAATTTTCTTGTGATGTGTCTCTCAAAATTTTTCTATCATATCTGAATGGAGAGAATTGTCTTCTCTGGCCTATTTTTCTTTAATTGTCTTTTAGCTTCACGATACAATTGATTGCTTCCTTTTTGTTACTCTGTTTTTATTATATTATTATAGTGTACATTTCATCTTATTTCCCATAAGGCAAATGCTCAAATGTGTTATCTTAAAAATTTAATTAAGCTCTTCCACTTTGCACTATCACAAGGGATAAAATTCACAATTAAATGCCAAAAAATAAATATCTTAGTAATCAACAAATTTTCATTAAATTTTTCAGCATTAAACAAATTTAAACATGGAAGAAAAATAAATTATTCTATATTGATTGAAAAATAATAAACTAAGACATGAAAATTAAAGCAGTGCTATAACAAATTATAAGCCATGTCATAATATTCACAAACCACAAAAACCTATTTCCATTTATTGGTTGCCTTAATATATTTTACAAATATTAAAATGCACATTTTTTTTCATATTTTCACTTTTAATGACCTTATTAGCCTGAATATAATATAATACTTTTTAACTAATCATTTCCCTTTAAAATATTAACTCGCACTAAATTTGAGTTCTAGGTAATGGAAGTAACAACTCTTCTTGTTACTTTTCTAATAATACCTAATTTGTTCCTCATTACTTGATTTTATTGTCATGAATGCAACTTGTGTTATTAATTATTTCAAATAAATTCTTCTAAAATATAATTCTAATAAATTATATTTTCTTTGAATTCTTTAATGTAAAATGAACGAATTGCATTAAAATCAACCCTTTTTTTCTAACAATCTATGTAAGAAATTTGGTTTCCATGTTAAATTCACGCTAATATGGTATTTATAACCTGAATTTCTGTAATATTTATGTTTATTATATTGTTTCAATAATGGACATAAAAATCACAAATTCAAATCCTTTGGTACATTAAGTAAATATTCTCAGTATTTTACAATAGCCCATCATTTTTTTACAACGTTTTTCTGAATTTCACTTGGTGTGTGTGTGTGTCATCAAATTTTCGATCGTTAATTTAACCAACTTCCCATCAAGCTAGAGCTTTGAAATTTTGGGAATCGTTCGTACTCGCCTAACAATGCAATATTTAGACGTTTGCGACAAGTTTTAACTAATATTTCAATAATTTTAATAAGTCAAAATATTCTTTCCTCTCGGCGCTTTTAGGATTGAGGAAAAAATTTCTTTCCCCCCTGGGAGCACCGGGCATTCCCCGCACCGCATGAGGTACCGTAAAACCTTTGTACTCACAAAGGGGAGATACTATCTCCCCTTTACTATTTCAGAGATAGTAAGGGTTGCTGACTTTTAGTCAGTAATCATTCACAAGAAAGAAAGTTTCCAATATTTGGCGCCGTGTCTTATCACAATAATTTTTTCTGAATTCTGGTTCCCATTCTTTTTTTAATAGAATGACTTACAAACTTTCAAATGCATGTTTTGATTTTATGAGTATTATGAATTTTTTAATACTCTCACAAATGTCTCTTTTTAAGTAAATTTTAAAGTTAAAAATAACTAAAACAGTTTTAACTAATATTTCAATAATTTTCTCTAATAAACTTTGCCACCATATAAAAACGTTGTTTTTAAAAACGTTGGTTTTTATATCGAATTATTTCAAAACGTTTTTCTGAATTTCACTTGGTGTGTGTCATCAAATTTTCGATCGTTAATTTAACCAACTTCCCATCAAGCTAGAGCTTTGAAATTTTGGGAATCGTTCGTACTCGCCTAACAATGCAATATTTAGACATTTGCGACAAGTTTTAACTAATATTTCAATAATTTTAATGTCAAAATATTCTTTCCTCTCGGCGCTTTTAGGATTGAGGAAAAAATTTCTTTCCCCCTCCGGGAAAACCGGGCACTCCCCACGCAGCATGAGGTATCGTAAAACTTTTGTACTCACAAAGGGGAGATACTATCTCCCCTTTACTATTTCGGAGATAGTAAGGGTTGCTGACTTTCAGTCAGTAATCATTGGCAAGCAAGAAAGATTCCAATATTTGGCGCCGTGTCTTATCACAATAATTTTTTCTGAATTCTGGTTCCCATTTTTTTTAATAGAATGACTTACAAACTTTCAAATGCATGTTTTGATTTTATGAGTATTATGAATTTTTTAATACGTTCACGAATGTCTCTTTTTAAGTAAATTTTAAAGTTAAAAAATAACTAACAGTTTTAGCTAATATTTCAATAATTTTCTTTAATAAACTTTGCCACCATATATAAACGTTGTTTTTAAAAACGTTGGTTTTTATATCGAATTATTTTACATAAACTGTATTTCATATTTGAAAATAAAAGTCTTGGAAAAGCATAATAGTTACATACAAATATCTTTTATATTATATATAAAATAACAGAAAGGTGATAACATAAAGAGTTCATAATTTTTTAAATTTTTCTAAATCATTTGAAAGCATGAAGCCAATGAGATAACTTCAGTGATTGAATTAAAATTAAATATAATAACTTTTATAAAATATACACTAACCATTTAAATCCAACAGCAATAATTTTTTAAAGTGAATTAAGTTGAAATTTTAAAAAAATTAAGATTACACCATTTAATTTTACTTGCTTTCATTTAGTTAAAACCATCATTTTCACTATGATATATGATATTCACATTGTTGATTGTAAGGATATTTTTATAAAAAGCGAGGTATTTATAACATTTACATTTATTCTACATTCTAACTTGGATATATAAGAATAATTTTCAATCTGAGAGAATTAAAAAAAATGTATATCATTACAATTTTTGATATTAGAAAATAAGAGTGAAAATAAATATATTGTAATAATAATTAATTAAAAATCATCAGGAAGAAATTCTCAGTGTTTTTAATTAAAAGGATAACATTAAGAAATAGAAATTCTGTGACTCTTAAAAAATAGTAATAATAATTTTACACATTTTTTTCTCAATTAAATCAATATGATTGTTCCTTTCATTTGGAAAAAACATTTCTAACTTGTAACAAGCAAATAATATAATGACAAATATTACAAGGATAGTATTCAGACATAAAAATAAGGACCTGTTAATAAAAAAAATATCAAGTTAAATCTTAAAAGCAAGACCCTGATTAAAAAAAAAAAATTAATTAAAAAAAAAAGTGAAAATTGTCACTTAAACACATACAAGGTGTGGCTATTAAACAGCAAGACTGAAGCTGTAAAACATTTTATTTTGATTTCATATACATATTTAATTCAATATACACCCCTCCTTTATCCCTGCAATACTCCATATAAATCCTCCATAGTTCATAACAATGCTGGAAGTCTTCTTCTGTCAGTTCCTTCAGGATGCCTGCAGCTTTCTCTTACAGCTTCAGCAGACCTTCATCTTGCTCCTTTTAATACAGATTTCACTTTAGGAAATAGATATGTCTCATGAATATCGAAAAAAAAATCCTCATTGCTTTGAATTTTGATTTGCTCATTCAAGCTTTTTTGGTTTTCGGTGGAGATGGGCTCTTCCAGTGCTTGGATTGGTACTTCGTTTCAGGATCATAAGTAAAAAAAACAACCACAATTTGTCATGCATTATCGTTTCTAATAAGTTTAGGCAAAATTTAGGCACACACACTTTTTGCATGTTAAAGTTGTTATGTAAAATTTGCCATATGAATTCCTTGCCGATTCCTACAGTCTCAACAATCGCATCAGATCGATTGCCGAAATTTTCGATATTGCTATCCGTTTTTGACGCGGAAGGACAACACATGCCTGAAGAATCTTCAACATCTTCTCAGCCACCTTGAAAAAGCTTAAACCACTCAAAAACATGTGCACACGATAAACATTCATTGCCATACACTTTCAATAAATTATAAGTTTCAGTAGCGAAGAATAAGTAGTAAGAATAATTATTAGTAGTTCAGTTTCAACTATTCGTTTCTCTATTATTATACTTTTTTTTCCAGTGAAACAAAAAAAAAAAAAAAAAAAAAAAATCTTTAATGTGAATGAAGGTTACGTTTATATGGATTTGTTAACAGAAGTGAGAGGCACTGCATTTGAAAGAGAAGGCTTCATGCTAAACAGCTTTGGTCGCAGGCGTTTGGCGCATGTCTACCACTTTTGTAGCAGTGTCAGTCTCATTTAATATCCACATCTTGTATTTAAAAAAACCCTATAAAGTTTTTAATCACTCACTTCTAGCTTCCATAATAATTTAATTTGTAACTATGTACTAATTTTTTTGTTTCAGATTTCAGGATAGGAAGTTTAAAAATACTTCAAACCATTAAAATTTGGGTCAAAAGTGATTTGAATTTTATTTAGGTTTTTACAATGTACACAATTAGGTATTTATTTTCTAATTAAAATAAGCTCATTAATGAAGCATTGATGCTTTCATTCCCCAATTAAAATATTACATTTCATAACTTTTAAATCATAGTCGATTTTTTTTAAAAATTTAATTCTACATAGATGAATTTTCTAAATTTGTTTTAACATTATTTATTAAAGAAAATTTTTTTTTGAATGAAACATTGTTTTATTTACAAGCACTCTAATTATGGTTCAGTTTAACTTATTATAATGTATCATTAAATTCATATTTTAATATGGAAGACATTTAAAATACAATACCACTTATAATAGATCTACCATCTTGCATCAAAAATACTGCATTACAAGTCATATTGGGAACTTCAATGCGTAACAGTTCTTGTGAAGATGTAACATTCCATACTCGAATTGTTTCCTTGGAACATGTTGCAAATAAATCTGAACATTTGCTGCAAATATTAATCAGCAGAAAAAACTAAATTATAATTAAAAATAAGTTACTTAATATAAATATTACAAAACAAGATCTCAATAAAGATGTAAAAAATGAATTAAGTATAAATGCATTAAAAGCTTTGAGAAATTTTTTTAAATAATAATAAAATATATTTAATAAAACATTTGCAAATAATATATCACAACGAAAATTTGAGTCAATAATGCATGTCAGATTTTAAAGAATATGATACACAGTGAAAAAAAATTGCCCCAGGTAGAACAAAATATATGTGTCATATGTAAAATACTTATGTATTTACAAAAATGATGCTTTTAACACCATACATTAGGAAAACTAACTGATGTTTAGAATCAAATTTTGGAAAATAAATAGTATTTTATAAAGTATATATTTTACAAAAAATACAATTGGATGGATTCACATGGAATGAAATATTAAAATCTTCTTTAAGTCTTATAGTAAATAATTTTTGAATACATAAAAAATGTTTTTCAAAAAATTTGAATAGTGTTTTCCAAATAACTTAAAAATTTTCAACTTTTACATTTACTTATCAAATCGAATAGCATGCTATTGGTGTAATGGGGAGTAAAGCACAAAACTTTAAGCAAATAGGAATTGGTTATATGAAATTCTACTCCAAATTTTTATACAAGAGTTTATTAAATTAAACTGTAGTCTTAATTAACTCAGATTTCCTCCCTCATTCTGTTAGCCACAATTTTTCTCTATATTTTTAACAGTATCTAAATTGTTTAGAATAATATTTCTCTCTCTCTCTCATACACACAATTCTTCATCATGTCAATAAGACATAAAATACTAAATAAATAATTTTAATGAATTATCATCTTATGAATATTAAATTATACCTGCATATGGTTAAATTAATTATTAATAAATGTATTTTAATAGCCTTTTGATTAGATTACCTATTGATGATTAGCCTTTTTTAAAAAAAACTTATTTCATGCATTTTTACAACGTTTTTCTGAATTTCACTTGGTGTGTGTGTGTGTGTCATCAAATTTTCGATCGTTAATTTAACCAACTTCCCATCAAGCTAGAGCTTTGAAATTTTGGGAATCGTTCTTACTCGCCTAACAATGCAATATTTAGACGTTTGCGACAAGTTTTAACTAATATTTCAATAATTTTAATAAGTCAAAATATTCTTTCCTCTAGGCGCTTTTAGGGTTGAGGAAAAAACTTCTTTCCCCCTTTGGGAACACCAGGCACTCCCCACACCACATGAGGCCTCGTAAAACCTTTGTACTCACAAAGGGGAGATACTATCTCCCCTTTACTATTTCAGAGATAGTAAGGGTTGCTGACTTTTAGTCAATAATCATGAGCAAGAAAGAAAGTTTCCAATATTTGGCACCATGTCTTATCACAATAATTTTTTCTGAATTCTGGTTCCCAATTTTTTTTTAATAGAATGGCTTACAAACTTTCAAATGCATGTTTTGATTTTATGAGTATTATAAATTTTTTAATACTCTCACAAATGTCTTTTTTTAAGTAAATTTTAAAGTTAAAAATAACTAACAGTTTTAACTAATATTTCAATAATTTTCTCTAATAAACTTTGCCACCATATAAAAACGTTGTTTTTAAAAACGTTGGTTTTTATATCGAATTATTTAAAATTGGATATAAAGTGTCATTATTACTTTATACAGAGACTGTAACCATTTAATAGCAGAAAATTCATATAAAAAATGTTCAAATTAAAACTTAAAAAAATACCCACATTAAAATTAATATAAGTAAATGGTGAAAAAAAGGTAATTTTCTAAAGAAAAAGAATGGAATGTGAATGAAAATTGATACCACATATTACAGTATATAACATGCACTTTCAATACAAGAAATAAGATTGAAATTTATGGGTACATGTTACACGTCATATATAAAAAGGATAGACTAAAAAAAAGGAAAAGATGAACACAAAAATTTAGAATTCTACTTGTATCTATAAGCTGTTTAATTAAAAGAGAAATGACATATATCTTATGAACTGAAATGTGTTCTTTATCGGTTGACAATAAAAGTTCATCATATTCATCTTCCATTATATCTTCAGGCACATCATCGAATTCTGTTTCCTCTTCTCCATCACTTTCACTCTAATCCGTAAATAAATAATCATCTTCCCTTTCATCTAGATTGTTATATATATTACATTTATTAAATGACTTTTGAATGCCTCCTTTTGTAAATGTCTTTTCATCTTTGAACATCCATGTATTCCACTGTCATTGCAGGATTCTTTAAGATTCCAAGACACTTTTGCCAAACATTTCTTATCCACAATTTTACATCCTTTTCGTCCATTCATCCTTTCTCGTGAACATGAATAAAAACATCTTTTTGGAAATTACATTTTGTCATCGTCTCTCTTTTAAAAATAATCACGGTTTTTCATTTTATACTGTCCACTACACAGCACTATGGTGAAGTGAGATTTTTCATGACCTGTTGCTTTTATGTGATCAGTTTTTGTTTTTTCAAATCAATTGTTTCATTTCCAATCATATCAAACATTACAGAAGTTTCATCCATATTTCCAGTATGTGACAGTAAATAATTTTTTTTACCTTTGTAGGTCAATAACATACTTCTGTAAACTTATCAATTTGTTGTTTATATCTTTTGGAAGCCTTTGAAAAACTTTTGTTTTTTCCCGTAGAACTAAATTATTCCATGCCATAAATCAATTATAACAACTCAAAGTTGTTTTAAAGTTCTCACTTCCATTTGCCTTCTTTTTTGCTCACTTCAAGGCAAATAAAAGTATGCTGTTTCTTGTTACAATTGATCATTTCTGGAGATTTTCTAGGTTCCAGTTTGCAAACACTTTCTTCTCAGATAGGCTATTTCATTATTCCTTTACACAAAGATCAATTATTCTTTGTCATATAAATTATTGTGATTTCATTTCCCCCACTCACATGTGGAGCTTTCACAAACACCAAAAATCTTTGATTTCCATTTTCTTTTACAAATTGAATGACTTTGCATTAAAAACCAGCACCAGTTTTGTTATTTACTACTAAAAGGAACACTAGATCAACTGTATTTCGACTAAAAAAAAGGATTTATTAAAGCCTACAATGTTCACTTCAAAAGACTGGAGAAAGAGTAAAAGCAGTTGGTTAATCGCTGGGACTCTAAACATGTAGCATACTTGATGTTTTTCTGACCAGCCATTCATTGTGAAAAGTCCTCTGGCGGCGAAATGTAAAATGAGTCAGTGTTAATTGTGCTGTGAGAGAGTATGGTCACATGAAGAGCAACTGGCGTTTTGCCAATGTAGAGGAATAAAAATGTAAAAACCAATATGTGGAATTTATTGCGAGTGAAAGAAACAACGGTCCGTTGAATCACGAGAGTATGTGTGTGTGAACACATGTGACTCCTAATTCCACGAATTCCTGCAGGTCAGAAATATGCTCTTACCCCATATTGCATCTCCCTTTACTCGAAAATCTAAAATAATATTTTTGTGCACATCAGCTTTGAATAAAACCTACCCTTATTGCAGAATTATTTATTCCTTCAAACATCCCCCTTACACAAATTTTTCAGCTTATTGTTTGTCAAATCGGTACATAATTTTTTGAAAGACTGGGAAAATCCTTCAAATGAATGACTTAAGATAAGAGCATCGCACATGTACATTTCAGGATTCCTTGCAAAGCAAAGGATGTGTGTTAAATGGAAAATATATCTAAAAATTAAAAAATGCAATTTGAAATTATAGATGAACATTATATGATAGAATATGGGGTAAATATTTTTAAAAACCAGAGAAAAAAAAAATAGAAATTTTGTAAGTAATTAAAATTACTAGTAAAAATATTATAGTATTCACTAGATGGTAAACAATTAATTTACAACACTTAAAAGTATCGAATAAGCTGTTACTTCATTTAGTAAAATGTGAGGTTGTTTATGTTCCAAAATAATAAGTCAATGCTTCATATACAGCTATAAAAAATTATATAAATAAGAGGTATATGCAATATATTTCACTGCACATTTCACCTCTTATTTATGGCTGTCGAATGTATGATTTTAACAATACAAGACTTTTCTACTGTTTGTTTATCACAAAGTTAGCTTCTGCCAACATTATATATAAATTCATACAATGCCAAAAACTGGTATTTTCTGAATAACCAGTGTATTATTATGTTCCTATGTAGTTTCTTTTTATGATGCCCGATTTTTTTTATTCAAATAATTGAGGAAGTTCATCAGAAGTTGACATTGGTGAGAACTATTTTTTAGATAGGCAGACAGTAACAACTCTTTACAATTTGCATCAGCATTTTTATTTCATTATGGGAAACTTAGTATTTTCAGGAACAAAAGTGCACATTGCTCTAAAATCTACTTTTAAATTATGTATAATAGATATAGTACATAATTAACAACAATTTATAGCTCTAATTGGTTCAGGATTAAAATAACTTTTTATAATATATGCTCAATTTTAATAATTTATTTCAAAATCTTTTGGCTCTTGTTATTTTATATGTAATTATTTCTTCTGCATATCAAAATCCTTTGATTATTCAGCTAAATAAGATATGCACATGTTAGGTTTATCCTAAGAAATGACTTTGCAAATAATTTCTTGTAGCAGGTTAAAACTATCTACATTTATTTCTTCAAAAATAAAAACCATACTTCTAAAAGCATACATTTTGAACATTTTAAATGATAGCCATATCAGTTATAAATATACATACTAAGCTTAGTGAGAGATGTACTCATATTAAAATTGAATTTACAATGAGAAAAATCACATACATTAAAAAAAAAAAAAAGAATAAAATCTTACTATGGAAAAACAATATCATTAACTGCACTTCCGTGGCAAGTATAAATAGGTTCATTTTGGAAACCTGTTAGGGTTACTTGATATATCTCTGATTTTCCAGATCCAACAAGAAACTGCAAGAAAGGATAATAAATCAAAATAGGAAATTAAAAAAATTGTAGTTTATTAATATGCGACTTTAAATAAATGAAAGTATATAAAAAAAAAATGACAAAATAGAGCATTATTTTGCTATTAGATTTATCCATATCTGTCAAACATTATATAGCAATTAAAGAGATGTAAAAATGTTAAATAAATTACTAATAAAAGTAACATTACACAATTGAAAATACCATTTTGATACATTAATTATTGTCTTTATACTATTTTTTTAATTTTAAAACTGCTTCACTATGATATATTTCAAAACATTTTAAAACCTATTATGCCAGATAAATTTAAATACATAGAAAATAACAAGATACTGGAGAAAATTTTTAAAAGTTCATATACAAATTAAAAAAAAACAACAACAGGAAGCAGGGAAAAGAAATTCAGCAAATCAAACTTCAAAACAGTATATGAGCAAAATATATGAAGTTTTGTTATTAATTTTCTATAAGGGCCAAATATATGAGATATATATAACAGTACAATAGTGAACATGAAAAATTAAAAGGAAATCAGATTCTAAGCATATAGTAAATTTATCTAAGTGTTACAGAGTCTCAAAGACAACAAGTTTTGAGTTGGTAAAATAAATAATAATCAAACAAGTTATAACAAATAACACTTAATAACAAGCAAATAACACTTAATTTTATGGACAATTTTTTTTAAAAAAATTGTAAAAATATTAAATTGCTTGATACTTTGCTATGCTTTCTTATAGCAAAATATATCAAGTACTTCAATAATTTTCATAATTAAAACCAGAATTCACAGCTTTGATTTTAAAAAAACATTGATTTGAATTTATTTTATAATATTATCTTGAGTCTCTTTCACAATACTATCCTGAATTTTTTGTTGACTAATTTGAGTTAAAATAAATTGTGTATTGAATAAATCAAAACACAAGAAGATATTTTTAAGAGAAAAAATTATTGCAAATTAGTGCTTAATTTTTGAAACATCTCCTAATATTAACATGACACAGTTATACTAAACAAACTATTAATATTCTAATTTCACTAATAATTGAGAGCAAAAATAAATCTAATGTCAATTACAAATAAATTATTAACAGACATTTAACAAGTCATAATACAAACTTTACAAAGATAGTACTTCTTAATAATTCATTAATACTACAATATATACATAAATTATTTAAATATAAAAGATAAAAGGGAAGAAAATTATATTTACAGCCGAATATCTCACAGAGCAACAATGAAGTAGTTACAATTCAAGTACTTTTTATATACATACACGAGATGTAGATAATAAATAACGAGACTGACGCTGCTACAGAGCAAGTAAGCATGCCCGAAACGCCTGTGACTAATAGCTGTTTAGTGTGAAACCTCCTCTTTCGAATGCAGTGCCTCTCGCTTCTGTAAACAAATCCGTACATCCGTAACGTTCGTTTGCATTAGTTATTTTTTGTTTCGCCGGAAAAATGGTAATTTTTTATCAGCAAAATAAAGAAAATGCAAAATTTGAAGCATTTTATTAACTCAAATATCTTAATGATCATTGCTCAAAGCAGCTTAGGATATGCAGTTCTTAAGATCTCAACCTTTTTTTTTTTTCAAAAAAAAAAAAAAAAAAAAAAAAAACTTTTTTATAAATGACAGGGTAGAATCTTCATTATACACAAAATAATAAACAAGTAAGATATTGATATACAAAAATTATCAACATTTAAGAAGACATATAATTTATGCTCTTTTTTTACACCCTTTTTGTAATTATTGCTCAACATTTTCATGATGCATTGCTATGTTGAAAAAAAAAAAAAGCAATGTGAACACATTCTATCCTGCTGTATGTTTAGAAACTTTCAGATCTATTAGGTACTATATTAATGACTTCACAATTTTAAAATTTAAATGCATGCATATAATTATAAAAGCAAACTGAATGCTTAATATATAACAGAACTAGATACACATAAAACCTTATACATGAGCATTGTTCTTAATAGTATTCTAATACATAACATACACTTCATTAAATCAACAGTGTTATAAACTTTTCGGTACAGTAATCTACAAAATTATCGTAATTTCGTAATCTGTTAAAATTATCGTAATATTCCTTTACCTGGTGACCATCACCTCGTAGAGCAATCGATGTAACATCACCTTTAACAATAGTTTTTCTGAAAAAGGAAAAAAAATTAAATATTTTAGTCTAATCAAAAAATAAAATACAATTTGTAAATACATATAAAGCTTAAAAAAAATTAAACTTAATTTAAAATTAAAGTTTTTTAAGCTTTGCACAGTTTTGACGTTACAATTTTTTTTCCAACAAAGATTTCAGGTATTGAACTTTTTATACAGCACATTTTAAGATTATTAAAAAAATTATAATTGGTTCTTTATATTGATTACCAAATTTTGCTATTATTCGATGGAATTTCCACTTTAAAAAATATTTAACATATATAAATATAATGATTTTAAATATTTAAGATATTTTTACTCATAAGTATGAATGGTATTAATAAATACGGTTATTCTAAGACGTTTTCAGAAACCTTTTAATGATCCTCTATCATAAACTATGTTGATATGCTAACATTTACTTTTCTCTTCACTTAAAATTTTAAAAAGCATAATAAAAATGTGCAAAGCAGAATGCAGAAATTAATTTACATATATTGATAGTTTTCAAATTGTGATATACAGGGTGTTTCGAAACTCACGGGCAAAAGTTTAAAGGATGATAGAAAACATCTAAACAAGCAATTTTTACAGTACAAAGCATAGGCGGAGAGCAAGCGGCGAACCGCTACTGTCACATGAAAGAATGAAACTCTAAACTGATAGAAGAGCTACTAAATAATTTTATTGACAGCATGTGTTTCAAAATTACAGAAACTGCTCAAAAGAAAGACCGCCTGTAGTAATGCAGGCGCTACACTTGTGATGTAGTGAGCAGCGCACTTTTTCAAACAGTTGGCATTTCTCGGACGGCGCAGGCAGCAACAGAAATTCTGGCAACTAGGTCCTCGTCGGATGGGCTTTCGTAGATGAGACTTTTCAAATGACCCTACAGGAAAAAACCCAGACAGGAGAGAAAGGATGAACGTGCCGGCCAAAGTGTGGGTCCTTCGACCAATCCATCTTCCTGGAAATTTAGAGCCTTAAGTTCTTCGCACATCTAAGCTGAAATGCGGTGGTGCTCCGTCGTGCTGGAATCACAACTGTGGAAATACCTCTCGTAAAAATATGAGGTATGTTCTACCCTTCAGAAGAAATAGCAGAAGATAAGGAACGTTCAAATGGTCACACCCTATTCCAGCCCAAACATTTACGCTGAAACGTTTCTTACACCTGAGGACGTGTGTCATGTGGTTTGCTAGATGTTAACATGGAGGTTGTGCGTATTAGGAATGCTCTCGCGAGTAAAGGTGCATTCATCCGTGAACAACACATGTGCAATAAAATCAGGCTATGCAGATAGCTGTTGCAAAAACCAACGTGCAAACTCTACAAGAAAAGCATGACCGGCAGGTATAATCCGTACATGGTAAGGGTGTAATCCTCCGTCTTGCAATACTCTCCAAATAATTACGACATGGGAACCTCTCGCTTGCTAATATTTGGATAATCTTCCACTCTTTGCAAATGTCCTCTTCAACCTGTGACGTCAGCACACTTCTGCCACGCCCTGTATCACGCATGCCGGTGACAAAGGATTTCGTTTCACACAGGCACCGATGCAATTACTCGAACAATTTTCTGTTTGCCCCGTGTCTTTTCGGGAAACGCTGCCTGTACATTCTTTCAGCTTCCAGAGTATTACCATTCGCAAGACTATACATAATATGCATGCTCGCCCTTTTCTGATTACTGTACGTCACCATGGCTCCTGATATTCACGGTAGAAACAACGATGTGTAAGAAAACTCGAGTTTTATGCTTTCCATTACAGCGCTGTCTAGCGGTTCACCACTTGCTCTCCGCCAATGCATTGTATGATAAAAATTGCTTGTTTAGATGTATTTTTTTTATCAACCTTTACATTTTTGTCCATGAGTTTCGAAGCATCCTGTATGCATAACTATATAGGCCTACTTATGGGCATTCAAGTCACTGTAACAAGAAATAATTTTTATGAAAAAATTCCCAACAAAAGTAACATTGAAAGATTAAAGAGGCAATACCATAAGTAAAAAAGATACATTTAAAGCTTATTGGATTATTACCCAGAAACAAGTAAATAGAACAGTAACTAGCATTTTAATAACGGAGAGATGTTTTCATTAGGGCCATAAATATCTTTGTCATTACAAAGCTAAAATTAATCTTTTTTTTAATTTTAATATGGATAAGGTTTTCAGTGTAAAAAACTCATTTGAGTAAATATAGGGGACTGAAACAGCTCTTAAATTTGTTAATAATTTTATTTAATGAGATTCCTTTTAATATTTATATATTATATTTCAATACTTTGACTTACTCATAAAGGGGGGGGGAGAAAGAAATGTTCTAAAATTTTCAATCCAAAATATAATTCTAGAACTTTGGAGCTTCGCATTATGGAACAGGATGAGAAAAATTTGTGTCAATTAACAGTTTCGCCACTCATTAGTGCATGGAAATTGTTAAGAGACTGGGCTTGCATGTCCATATTTTTTCGGCGCTTCTCTAGTTCATGACATTAAACGAAATGTACTCTTAATAGATTCCAGCTAAATACATACCGTTCTTCCATAACAAAGAAAAAAAAAAAAAAAAATTGCAGGCATTAGAAAAATGGTTTTTTAAAATTATTTAATATAACTATTTCAAAAATATTTTAATTTATTCTTTAATTTTCAACATGCCATTACAATTTAGTTAAAACTGCTTACAATCTTAACATTAAAATAACTATTTGAGGTTCTGTTTGAAATAATGTAAGAATAAAGAGAACATTATATTTAAAAAACACACACCTTCAGAATCCTTTTTTTTTTTTTTTACATGAATGTATTTTTTTAAATATTTTAAATTTCCTCGGCATAAAACTAATAAACTCATCTCCAGTTTTTTATGGACATAGGTAGGAATTTTACCGAAATATATATTTCTGCAACGACTTTTCATAGATTTTACAATGAGACAAAAGCTATTTTTGTGACTAAAAATCCAGTGTTAGAAATTTTACTATTTCAATCTAAATTTATCTAGAGACAGACAGAATCGCTTTTGAGGGGTATTTCTTTACAGTTTCATTAATTAACAAGATGAAAAGATAAGATCCTCAAATTAATTTCTGATTTAAGTAAGAAATTCTGATTCCAAATTTGAAATTAGATACATGAAAAGTACAAGAATCAAATGAGGATGTTTTGGTAAAAAAAAAATCTCTTAAATCCGAAAAACAATTTTTTTTTATTAACTCTGGAAGCAATCACAATCAAATAAATATCTTTTTATCAGAATAGCAATTTTTTTTAGCTAGAAAAAAAATCACACATAATTATAATTTTTCAGCATTTTTAAGAAAACATTCCTGAAAACAGAACTTTTATGAACATTATTTAAAAAGCTTTCTTAAAGTGCATTTCCTTAATATATATATATATATGGCCATGATCATCTGAGAGGAGTGTATTAGAGCAAGAGCGGAATGAGAGCATAAGAGAGAGAATTTCCTCTTACCTTATACACTCCTCTCAGATGATCATCAGATTTTTATTGTTTTCGCTTCGGCTTTTGGTGGCCGAAGCTCGACTAAAGTCTGAAAGAAATAATAAAATCTTTTCGGCCAGTTATGCAGACTATGTCATTATTCTGTTTAATTGCATAAGTAAAATCTTAACAGTATTTTTTTTTCATAACAAGAATATTTATTGATGCTAGCATAGAGAGCGTTACGTACTGATGGACTTAGACCGGCTTCCGGCCACTAAGGCCGAAGCGAGAGAACATATGAAGATTACAGCAGAGGTGAGAAGAGAGGAGAGTATAAGAGAGAGAATTTTGTTGTGTAAAGTTATATAGTAGGGATCTTTCAAAATAAACGTCATATAACACGTGGTACAGGATTAGGGATTCTGGAGAAATATCATAATAGACAAGGAAAGAGGAATTGATTTGACAGATTTATGATCGTGGGAACACGAATTTAATTAGTTTTATGAGCGCGTGATCTAATAAATAAAGAGATAATTTGGAAGGAGATCAGGTAATAAGAATGAACTTTTTACTTTTGAATTAGGGAATGGAATAGAATATATAATTAAATTATTATCAAGAGAAATTATTGAATTAAAGTTAAATCATATATATATATATCCGGAACGCGGCTACAGTCCCAGATCCGACTCACCGCCAAGAAGCGGCTGCTATCGGCAGAGTGATATCCCGTTATGTTAGAGAAAGCGCCAAGTGTGTGCATACAGGAGATGAAATATTTTGATATTTAATGAATTAAATGAATATTTTACAGGGAATAATAGCCTTTGTTCTTCTATATCCCATGAAACCAAATAATCAATGGTACGCGTGTGTGGATGGCATTAGATAAGATCAGCGAAAAGAGGGCATAATTCGCATTAGGTAGTAAAACAACCATCTTAGACTTTTTATGCCTCAATGCAAAGAGTATAACATCAAAATTGTCTGACTAAATTGTTGTCTATCAAAATTGTCTTTATCTCATTTGTGTTTGTAAATATCGTCTACATTGATCTTAATGAACTATACTTAATTATCTGTCTGTAATTAATCTGATTATTGTTGAGCTGAAGTGATCATTATTTGATACCTTAATATTACAAGTGGGTGTGACCTGAATATACCGATTAGTGCAGACCGTTTTTTGTGCGTGGATAAACATAGAGTTAATTTTCAAAGAACCTATGTATCATTTTACCAGTGAATAGTCTGAAGTGTTATTAAGGAACTGTGACAAAGAGTTCACATCTTTTATTTTGCCAAGGAAGTTACATGTTATTTCAGGAGTGAAAAATTTGAAACGTAAAGGAGGAATTGTTTACACCCTCAACAAGTGGTCAGGTAGAAAAATATTTATATTTTTGAAAATGTATGTGCAGACAATAGAAAAGAAGATCTTATCGTCGTTCCTAAAGAATTAAATGAAGAACTGCCCCATCCAATTGTGCATACTCAACTCTTTGGGCTGTTTTAAATGCCAAAGGTTTGGGCATTTTATAACAGCTTGCCGAAGTCAATAAACCTGTGCCCGATGTTCCGTCGTAAGGCACTATAACAGGGACTGCGTTTCGGAGTCTGTCTGTTCGAATTGCAAAAAAATGGCCATCTTGCTTACTCCCGCAAATGTCCTCGATGGATCATGGGAAAAGAAATCCAACAGTAAAAAAATCAAAATTTTTCGTCTCCTGATGTCAGCAAAATTGTTAATGAACGCACCCCTACAGTTGGTTTATCGTATACATCTGCTCTAAGAATTAACCAAGCTCCCCTCGTTTCTAACCCTCCAAAAGTAAAAGAACGGTTAATACTGGTACATAAACGATAAAGATACACATAGCGTAACTTCTGTATCCAAACCCTCTACCAGCAAAATTCAAACTCCAAATAAAACTGTTTCGTCATCTTCAAAAAA
This sequence comes from Nephila pilipes, assembly GCA_019974015.1. Taxonomy (NCBI): domain Eukaryota; kingdom Metazoa; phylum Arthropoda; class Arachnida; order Araneae; family Nephilidae; genus Nephila; species Nephila pilipes. The sequence continues at coordinate 178,695 of BMAW01023678.1, read as the reverse complement.
ACACAGGCTCAAATTCTACCCAAACTAAACCCAATCTACAAATTAGTAAACGAATTCCATTAGTCATTCTACCTTCAGAAAACGCAGATACCCCTGGGAGTAAACAGTTAAACACTCTAAATACAAAAAAAAAAAAAAAAAAAAAAACCCCATAATAAAACAAAAAAAACAAAAAAAAAAAAAAAATAAACAATCAAAAAAAAAAAAAAAAAAAAAAAACACCCACCTATGTATTGCCTAAAACAATTCTCCTATAAAAATGAATTCAAATTTACTAAAAAACAAACTAAAAATACTAATAACAAATCGGAAAGTGATGAAGATGCTATCAAAGTTTATCTCTCAGACGAAGACAAAATGCTAACAGATGATGAATTTTCTTAAAATTAGAGAGATCTGTTTTTCTTTCTTCTTTTTAATGGCTTATTTGATTTTGTGGATTTGTCGAGAATACAAAAATAAAATTACAGAATTAAAAGATATCATAGACAAATATAATCTGGTTGCATTTGCCCTCCAAGAATCTATTTAACCGCTAGACGTAACGAATATTCACAACTATAGAATATTTAGAAAAGATAATTTTACCCAAAAAGCAAGTGGGTTGTCGCTTTATTGACACCCCTCGCTTTTCCGGTTTTGAAAACCCTACTTCAAGGAATTGCCATCAGAATTCATATTCATACCTTTTACAGTCTAATTTATATTTGCTACCAAATATCCACGTAAAAAACATGCATATGAAACAACCTCATCAATCAACTCACCATGCCTTTTATTTTGCTCGGGGATTTAAATGGACACAGCACTCTTTGGGGCAATAAATAAATAAAAGAAGTATCCTATCCGACAATATTTTGTGCATTTTAAACAATAACCAGCCGACTTACTGTCATTTACCACAAGGACCTTTCATAACAATAGGTTTGACAATATGTTCTCCTTTAATTTTACCTTTACGAACATTTAAAACAGACGCATATCTTTACAATAGTGACCATTTTCCAATTATATTGGATTGCGATTAATCTCATCCAACAAAACGCTTCTTGTAGCGATAGACACATTTAGGAACTGGTATTTCTTCTCCTCTCTTGCCAATATACCCGAATAAATATACTCACAAAACATTAATCAGGTTGCAAAGGACATCACTGACCTATTAATAAAAAACGCCAATGCATGTATTAAAATAGCTCTAACAAACCAAGAAAACAATCGAAACCGTAATGGAATGACGACTGCAGATATTCATATATAAAAAAAAAAAAAAAATCCAAGGTCATTTAATGTTTTTAAGAGATATCTTACACTTGCAAATTTCATTGCTTACAAACAACATAAAGCGATTTTTAGAAACATTCAACGACTTAGTCAAAGGGAATCTTGGGCGAAATAGGTATAAAATATTAATATATGTGCAACATCGATGTTTTAAAGGTTTTATCACATGTGGTTTTGACCGCACTTGTCTCCTCCGCATTTATCATGCTCTCATCCGTTCGAAATTAAATTATGGTTGAGTGATGTACGGTTCAAACAGAAAATCAAACGTACACCAAAATTAGTTTTAAGCAAACTGAAATACCGTACACCATACCGCAAAAGACTTTCTTCTGGAGCCTACCGAACATCTCTCTCTCTCTCTCTCTATATATATATATGGATTGTTACGAGCCTTCATTAGACTTAAGGAGACAGAGTTTGTCCCTTCAATATCATTTTAGAATTTCTTCATCTTCAAAGTTTTTATCTTTTCCAGGCAAAAGTTTATTTTTGGATACATTATATCGTGATAAAAATTGTCCATACCTCCATTTCATAGAACAGTCCATATTTTAATAGGGGATTATGGACAATCTAACATCTTTGTCATGAAAGCGGACGAGGAGTTTTCACGAGGATATAGTTCAAAATATTTTTATTTAACTTTTCAATGACATTTTTCAAAAATAACCTCATTTTAAACAAAAATACACTGACGGTTCTAAGCTCTACGCCCTATTGAAGCTTCATTTTTAATTAACAATCCCTCAATAGTTTTAAACTTCCTTCTTAATGTGTAGGTTTTACAGAAGAGATTTTCGCTATTCATAAAGTGTTATAAAGTATGTCCAGTCGACTCAATGAAAGTTTTTTTTGTCTTAACAGATCCCATGCGTGCATTCGAATCCTTCTTCCCTCCCATTGATCCTACATATGTTAAAAAAATCATAAACTAAAGTCGGACAACATTCAGGTGATATTTTGCTGGATTCCTTCTCATGTGGGGTTTAAGGGCAATGAGACAGTGAAATTTCTCCGTACATTCCATGTTGTAATATATATATATACACACACACGCACCATGTGAAAACCATCATTTTTCATTGGGAACCATTTTCATGTAGAAAATAGGATGTAATTTTAGCTAGTCTATGTAATGGATACACTAGACTTACGCATAAACATCTGTTTCTGGTAGAATATCCCCTATATGCAACTACTGCATTTGTTTTCTCAATGTGAGGCACATTTTAAATGTAAAACACTTCCTTAAATTGATTTGGTTGGGGATTTTCCTTAACCAAATATTTTTAATTTCTTAAATGACACTGGTTTTACTCCATATCCATATAATTTTGTTAAAAAAAATGCTCCTTCTAAAATATTTTGTTGTTGCTCTATAACTTATTGAAATATATTTACCTTGTATTTGGCACATGATGTCCCTAGAACACTCAATGCAAGGAATTCTAAACAGCCAACCAGCCACCAAATGCAAAATTATTGATTTAAAAACATTATTGAAAATAGACAATGCTTTAAAGCAGATTCTGAATTTGTAAAACATTTAATAAAATCAGTGGTAGAATACAGAAAATCTCGAACTGCTCTGAACAACGAACCTGAAAGGGAATTATCTGCTGACATAATTAAAGAAACCTTAGAGCACAAACTAAAATAGAACTCAAAAATTTAAAATTATTACGTTTAAACTAAGGAATTGAATTTAAAAAAAAAAAAAAATCTAAATAAGTAAGTTCAAATGTCTCTTGACATGAATTGACCAATGCTTATGCCGAGTCATTAGCTCAAAGTTTAGAAAATCTAATTAAATCTATGACAATATCAATGAAACCCGTACCATCAAGAGCAGAAAAAACACGGCGTTTATAGCCAAAAATATTTCGAATTTCTAAAAGTGTCATTTCGTCTAATGAATTTCCCAGCGATATGTTTTTCATGTATTTTAAGATCTTGCTAACGAAGGAATAGTTTCCATATATTTAGATGGCTAGATACTATAATTCCAGCGGCTGATGAAAAAGAATACTTGAATGTTTGAAACGCGTGTTGGAAACAGCATTGAGGTACCGTCTTGAACTAAACCTTATCATTTTCTCAAGAGAAAAAAAGAATTTTCAGGGCATGTACTTGAAATTTATACGATTCGTCCTTCATCCACTAAAACTATAGCGGTGAAATATTTCCCCAAACCAAGAATGCTAAGACAAGTGCAAATTTTTTAAAATTTATGTGGCTTTTTTCAGAAAGCACGTTCCCAAATTCTCACTAATAGTGAAGCCACTAAGTGATCTCTCATGTGATTCAACACCTAATGAGTTTGATCCAGACTAGAAACAAGCATTCAATAAACTGAAGGGCCGTTTGTCCCAAAATCCAGTGTTACAATTGTACAGACAAGGAGCAAAATTAGAATTACATACCGACGATTTAAAATATGGTCTAGTCGCAATTTTATTCCAATATGCTAGTTATAGAAAAAATACACCCTATTCATTATCTGAGAAGAAAGGTTAGTGTACTAGAAGAGAAACTTTCAAGTTATGAATCAGTTATTTTTGCACAATCATCAAAAGTCTAAAAAATTTCGGGACAATCTATTAGAAACAAAATTTACAGTTGTTACAGATTGTTCGGCATTTCAAAAGACAATGGATAAAAATCCATCATACATTGTAGAAAATGGATAATTATCTATTAAAATCGAGAGATGGGAGCTTTTAGCAGACCACTATGATCACGAAATTAAACATAGTCACAGTAAGAAAATATTACATGTTGATGCTCTTAGCAGAAATCCATATCAATCGCAATAGATAAAGTAGCTCAAAAAATTACAACGTTACAATTATCTGAATATTAAATCTTTGATAGTTCTAATCCATCAAGGAAAAAACTGTGAGTTTATCGTTAGAAACGGTATTCTGTATAAAATCGAAAACAGTAAAGATTTGTTGGTGGTACCCCCTAATCAATACAAGTATAAGTTGTTAGAGGTGCACATATTTAAAGAAAACACGAGATATTGTAAGTCGAGATTTTTATTTTCCATATATTAAAAAATGCGTCGAGCGAGTATAACTAATAATTGTGCCGATTACATCCTGATAAACAGAAAATGTGGAAAAGCCGTAGGAGTTTTGCATTCATACCTAAAGAAGACGTTTCTTTGAGTACTCTTTCACATCGAGAAATAAAAGTTGTAATCATAATTTTACTGTGGTGGATGCGTTTACAAAATTTGCATGGATTTACCCGGTGAAATCGACTACCACACAAGCAATTATGGAAAAAGTGAAATTTCAACTTATCCTCCCTAATATTCAACTTATCCTGGAAACCTAGTAAGAACAATTTCTGACCGAAATTCAGCTTTCACATCGAAACAAATTACATTTCATTTAACATGTCACCGCTGTATACCAAAAGGAAATGGCTAGATAGAGAGAATCTTGATTCCTATTCTTGTTAAACTTACGATTTGAGATCCTAACAAATGGTAAAAGAATGTTGCCGCTGTACAGAGAACCATCTGCAGTACAACAAGTAGAATCATAAGGAAATCTTTTGATCGAGGTGAAAATGAAGAACAACGAAGATTCGAGAATATTAGAAATATTGCAATGGCATAGGTGCCACCAGTGCGAACTCTAAATTTGCTGCCCCCTATAGAAATAAATAAATAATAAAATAATAATACCATGAATACATTGCGCACTCGTACAATTAAATTACTTATTGTTTAATACGATTAAAAACGAATAAATAGCAAACGAATAAATAAATTAAAAACGAATAAATCGAATAAATAACGGTAACGAAAAAATAACGAATAAATAACATTCTACGTAGGTAAAACCGCAGAGTCAATGGAACAAACAGACAAAAAAAAAAAAAAAAAAAAAAAGAACCATTTATCTTAAACACTATTATATATTTGACTTAACAATAACTAACAAATTTAGGTTTTTTATACTTTATCAAAATATGAAATAAACAATATCAACGCTGCACCACTATTCTAAATAACTAAAAAATTGAAGAAAGTAAATGTCACCTCTTAGGTGTCACATCTATGAGTTATTCAAGGACAGTAAGAGAATAATTCAAAAAATCATATCGGACATATTAATTGAATTTGTTATGTGGCCGCTGGCTGCGTCCGTTTCGAAATTCAAAAAGTGAAATTTATTTTTTCTATTTTGAACAAATTGGCAAGCTTTTATTTGGCAAGCTTTTATTAAGCCTCACAGAAATAAAGTATATTTGTTTATGCCAAAATTTACAGCTCTGTTTTCAGCCATTTCAACTCGTCCACTTACCTCGAAATTCTGAAATAAGTACCTATGTAGTCAAGATGACAGTACAATTATAAGATCTAATGACCATGGCCTGATACTGCAGACAGGATTTGCCACTCGGCCGATCCTTGTAAACCACACGTCTGCACTGCCCGGGGCCATAGCCCCCTCTGCACTCCCTCACGCAACGCAACTGAAATATAATAAGAGAAAATAGATACCCTGATGGAAAAACGTCACGGAGTTAGACAAGAAGCAAGACAGAATATCTTGAGAATTCAAGAGGAAAACAGGATATATGACAAGAAAGGGAAGAAACATACGAAATTTAGAATTGTTGATGTTATCGCTATTCAAAGGACACAATTCAGCAGAGGTCTAAAGCTCAGCCCCAAATTTTGCGGACAATATAAAATACAGACTGTTCATCCCCGTGAAAGATATGAAATGGATAATACAGGAAATCACGAGGGACCACAGCAAATGACTACTGCCACTGATCACATGAAACCTTGAGCAATGGACTTTTAAGCTATTGCCTGCGAATTATTATTATTATTTTGCTTTCATCTCGTTTGTTTTTCCAAGTAAATCCAGATACACAAGGTTGGGACAACTGGTTATAAATCCGGATCTGAGCTAGGGAGAGCAGTTACCGTAGGAGCAACACTGCGTTATGCAAGAGAAAATAGTAAGTGCTTGTGTGGAAGCCATTAACAGCATCAGTGAACACAGGGAGTGTCAAGAGTTAGGTAGTAATATTCTACCTTCATAAGCATTTTATGCATCAGTGCAAGAAGCAAAAATGATTTACATCAAACTCTCTACCTGAATGAGCTTTATCTTATTTGTGTTTGTACATATAATCTACATTGATCTTAATTAACAATACATAATTATCTGTGTGTCTGTATAGTGATCACTGTAAATAAACTGCTTAGTGTTGGGACTGAAGAACTCATTATTTGATGCCCTGAATATTACACATGTACACACACATACAGTACTCTCCTTGTAATCCAGCAGATATTAAACTAATGCACAGCTTGTTTACAGGTAAAACAGTAATAGTAACATATTTAAACAGCAAACACAATGCATTATATAAAATGTAATAAATTAAGCATCAAATACATGAAATAACTAAAATACAAGATAGCTTGATTTTTACATGATATTAAGTATTTTTTTGCTCTCAAGATATAAAAAAAAAATCCATTTTTAAGTTATCTCATTATTCAACTTTGTTACCTCTTTTTTGTTTATTGTATCACTTTCTTTCAAATGAGTCAGGGAAATATTGGATAATTCAGCAATATTTATTTATGTATTTGACTTTGGTATTTTACTTACTAGATCATTCTTTTCTTGGAGTTTAATTTGAAGTTAACTTAAAATTACTAAAAAGTTTATTGAAAAATTGATCCTTTTTTTTTTTTTAAAAAAAAAATTACCTTTCCACCTTGATGGTTATATTTTCAAAGTGTCCTGTGCAAAGAACCAATATATCAGCCAATATATATATATATATACAGAGAGAGAGAGAGAGAGAGAGAGAGAGAAAACTAATAACTTAATTATAGATATGTTTGATTCTGATTATAATTATATAAATTATAAGAAAATTTATTTATCAATATACATCATTACAGTTTGAAACTGTTTAAAATTTATGTAAAATTTAACATAAAAGAATATGACTTAAAAAGAGAGCGAGAGAGAGATTTTATTATCCTATACATATATTAATTTATGCATCACAAAACAATCTGTATTAGCAAAGAAGGGCTTACTCTAATTCTTTTAATTTTGTTTCCACTTTTATTTTGTTTTTATTTCCAGCAGATTTATTAGTTAATTTTTTGGAAGGACCTTTTTCTTCAAATTCAACTTGTTTAGCACGACACACAATCCCATCTCCAGTTCCAATCAAGAGCTCACCTGTTTTTAAAACTGCTATTGCAGTAACACCTAAAATTCCAAAAACTTTTATTTTTACAAAATTTCAAAATTTGAATTATAATTTGAAACATTTAAAAGCAATTTTAAAAAAACCCCTTCAGATGATTCAATAGATTCCAAACATACTGATACATACACAAAAGAATCATATTAAAAGTGTATTCCTTTATTTAACCAAGTTAAATTGTACTAATTTTATTTTTTAATGAATAAATTTCATTAATTTGTTTCTTCAACTGGATTAAGATATTAAGATTAAGAATTTTTTGACTATATATATATCAGAGTTTATTCGAACCCTGGACCAGTGAGTCCGAAGAAAAGTTGATTTTATCATGTCCTAACCAACTAGGCTAAAAAGACGTCTGATCGGGCTAGTTAGTAAGGCATTTTAACCTCTGGCACTGCCATAGAAGGGAGTCGCTACACACTTCTCCTCCAATATCATTGCAGCGTGATGATACAAAATGGAGATAAACATTGGTATTTTGTACAGAAGGTTGCTTTTGTTTTCAGCCATTACTGAAATAGATATGCAACCACTCCGTGTTGAAGAGTTTTGCTTGGGATAGTTTGCATTTTTGAATCATCAGCTATCTCTTGTTGAGTGGCAGGTCTCATCAACACGTGCGCCAGAGCCAGAATATCACTAGTAGTGATTTGTGTGCGTTTGTCTTAGTTAGACGTACAGAGGCAAGTGTTTTTACGTCAGGAGCATATGCAATCAGTAGGTATAGGCTGTACTGCCATCTAGTGTTCCATGTCTTGGGTCACTACTGCTGTGGTCAGGAAGTGGCAGCGTTAATTCAAACCCTGGACCAATGGGTCAGAAGATAAGTTGATCGCATTTTAACCTCTGGCGCTGCCGTAGAAGGGAGTCGCTACATATACATATATATATATATTCATGCTAAATGAACTACTTATGTATTTACATATGTAAAATTTGGTAAGTAGTTTTTAAAATTGTTTAACTTTTTATTTTACCTGTTATATTTATCATATTTGTTATTATGCAAGCATACACACACAAATATATACGAATGTGTACAGGAGTCAAATGCATTGATGTAAACTTATTTGTAAAAATATGTATTATTATTAACTCTGCATATGATTATGCATGCCTTAGAAACTATTTATTTCCATGAATTTTTATAGAAATGTAAGCTATTTCAACATAATTGAAAAACAAAATTTAAATATACTGTTAAAAGTAAAAATAAAAAAACAGATGAATATACGAAAACATTTTTATGCAATTAAATCAATGAAGTAGTTAGAGTTGCTTAAACACAAAATAAAATCCTCCCCCCCAAAAAAAATAGAATTATAACAATTGTAGAAGAAATCGTACTAATATTTTTTTTCAGGTTTCACCCCTCATATCACTAACTGATTTTATAATCATAACTTATTTAATGTGTACAAGTCAAACAAATTTCAATTGTTGACAAACTTGAATATTACATGACAAAAAAAATCTTAAAAAAATATTACAAAAACATTTAATTACTTAAAAGACAATTTTATGAATTCAGAAGTTCCTACGTGATTTCTCTTTGAAATTTGTAGTCTTTTAGATGATATTCAATCGCATTCAAAAAAATTTCCTAACATTTCACAAACATACTGTAGATGCAGTAATAATATTGATGTACACATATTTAACTTAAACTCAGAAAATTATCTATAGAATGGTATTTGGAGCATGAGTGAGCTGAGAATAGCACACACTCATGTAATGGAATATCTCAAACAATTAACCTTATGCTTGGAAATGTATTTTTATACTAACTGATATTTCTTTCAAAGTTGATTTATATACTCCTGTTAGAATAAAACTTAAATTATATGATTCATGGTAGAAAAAGATATCTATTGGTCTAATACACCTCTTGATTTTTTTCTGCAGGCAATATAAAGATCCAATTTTTTGAGGCATATAATATTAATAAGTGGTTTAAAAACAATATTATGCTTGGCATAGATTTCATTTAATGAAGTTTAAATTATAACCAGAAAAAAGCAATACATTACATTTTTTTCATAAGGATGAGATGAATGGGTGTTTGTTACTTTGAGAACTAATCAGGCCTTAGAGATGTAAACGGAAAAAAAAAGTAATATTCTCCTAACTAAATATTGAAAGTTATAATGGAAATTGACATACTACAATAGTATTTCAAATCTAATGTTTTTTTTTATTAGTTTGTAATAAAAAGCTTTATTATTTTTAATACATAAAATTATCAGATAATCTTAGTTCAAATTGATTAGTTTCCTAAAAAGTAATGTAATATATTTACCAATACATTGTATATAGAAAAATAAGACACCACTATCTAAAAAAAAGATTATGAAATTTTTAAAAAGTATTTCACTTATGTACAATGATAATACAAAACACTAAATAATTTTTTCAATTACAACAATACAAAATTGATGTTGACAAACTAATTAAATTAACTCAATTTCTTAAAAAGAATTTTATTATGGATGCTGTTTTTTTTCTTGTAATTTATTTTGTACCATAAAATAACTTAAATTTTCAAATTTTGCAAATTCTACACAAAAGTCTCTGAGTAACGGAGATTTAAAAATATATCCCTTAATGTTAAATGAGTATTGCAAACATTATTCTTTTAAAATTTCTAACTCAACACTTCTGAAAAATAATTATTTTTTTTGGGGGAAAAAAATACATAATTGAAAAAAATATTAATTATTAAACACAGCTACAAAAAAAAAGTAAATTTTAATGAACTGCCACTGCACACACACACACAATAATTTTATTCTTTTACTTGGTGCAAAATTAATCTCTATTAAGATCTAATTTAGCAAAAATATAAAGATATAAAAAAATAATTATCAGAATAAAAACATTAGAAATATCTCAAAGTAATTAATGTAAACCATACTTTATAATTCTAACAAAATAATGCAATTTGGATACTTAACCACTGTGAGTGGTATCTCCAGAATTTCTTTTATTACTCTTGTTAAGCAGCTCAAGGTTTAGCTCATATGCCAAATGTTCTCTCCTTTTAACATAGCTTAAGAATATCACCTGATGCTGTAACAGAATCAAATATGAATCGAAATCAATCTAGAAATATACATAACATTTCATTATCATTTAAAACTGAAGTCTTTTTATTTGTCAAAGCAGAAATATTTAATTTTATGAACAAAAATTCTTACATCAATGATTTTATTTCGTCACTCCTATGGCTGCATTTGTAGGTATCCTTTCTGCTTTGAAATCAACTTTCCATATCGTATGAGTTATTACTGTTAAGAAAATTCCATGTATCATTAAGTAATGAATATAGTACCACTTTTTGCATAGATTTTCAAAGCATAGGTATTTAAGATCGATTATTCTTACAAAATTTAGAATTCATCAACAATAATTTTAATGAAATATTTCTTGGAAAATAAATAAGATTATTTATGTTATTTTTATAACTAATAATCTAAATAAATCTGATTTTCCCAAAAATAAACAGGAAGGTGATTATTACATGAATAGATCAGGGCTATGGAACAACAGTGTTTATATTTTTAATATTAAAACAGTTTGAGCTTTATTTATAATGATTAACATTCCACGTGTTACATTCTTAGATTTGCTTTGATTAATATACATTTATGAAATTATATTTATATTATATGATTTTGCTTTTATTCCACACAACACATTTACATGAGTTAATTCATTCATTAAAATACATAATCTTTGCTCTAGATTTAATGAAAGAATGTAGTGTTTTTGTCACAGAACATAATTTAATTTTATTCATAACTGTAAAATAAATTGTAAAGAAATTTGACACTTTTTACATATATTATTGTTTTTATATCTTCATTTTTAAATGTATATTAGCTAATAGGCTAAAGTTGTTTGGATATTAAATATCTTAAAGTTTAGATAACATCTTAAAAGGTTTTAGATAAAGTGAAGAGAAGATTTTGAATGTTTATATGATATTTTTAGATAAAGAATATAAGCAATGATGCTTTAATAATATAAAATACTTTTAAAGTATACAAATTTAATAATGGAATTAATATATAATATATATATATATGTTATATTATATATTATATATATTATACCTATATATATATATATGAGAAGAGTATATATACATAAAAGAAAAAAATTTACTCTCATGGATTAAAAACATAATAAAATTTCATTTCATTTTTTTTCTCAAATAAAATCAAGAATATTATGAAATTTTTGGTATATATAGCTTATTTTAAAGTTGCTTACAATAAAATATAACAGATTATACTTAAATTATTCAATAAGACCTCTATATATTTGATTCATTTATATGCTTCCAGATGGTCAGTAAAAATGTAAAATTCCATCATATTTTTATTCAATCACATTGAAAACTTGATTTTATTCAGTTCTATCAATTTTTCTTTCAATGAGCTCAAATTCATCACCTTAACTTTATACAAATATGTAAGAATTGAAGTGAACTACATATATTTCAGTCTTCCATAAAATTACTTTCTAAACAGTCAAAAGAAGAGAGACAGATTAAAACATCAAAGAGATTAAAAATTAGATAAACAAAGTGGAGGCCATGTAAAGAGATACTGCAATTCTGTTATAAAATCACTGATATTCATACTTATAAATAGAATCAAGATTTATGGTTAGATTTAATGATAATTGCAACTTGTATCTTATATCCTATAATTATCTTAAGTACCTTCAGATATATTAAGTATCTTTTAACAGAGATTTTCTTTTTCCATTCATTTCAAGCTGAGAGTTGCAAATGTATTTAATGAAACAAAAGAACCATTAAGTCTTAATCCTGATTTCTTAGCGTGTTTCTGGTGAGGGACTCCTATTGATTTATTTAAAAATTTATCAAAGAGATTCAACATGTACTCTACAAAATTTTTAGATAATTTAATGGAAGTATTTATTTTTAATTAGAAACCGAAATTTTTTTAACAGTTAAACAATTGACAATTCAAAAGACTCAGCAGATGGAGTAAAAACACTAAAATAAATAAAATATTTTTTTCCCACTTAGGTATTAATGAATAACATGTTAGAAGAAAAGAATAAAAGCAGAAAAATTAGAAACACTTAATACATTTTACAAACACATATTTGCTTTTATCTATATATATATATATGTATGTATGTAAATGTATATATGTATATACATATATGTATGTATGTAGATGTATATATATGTATGTGTATATATATGTAAATGTATATATGTATGTATATATATATATGTATGTATATATATATATGTGTATATATAAGTAAATGTATATATGTATATATATATATATATATATTAGTTTTCTATCAAAAATAGGAAGATGGATAACTAAAAGTTACTTAAAATTTTATAATTCAACTTTCAAACCTGCTATTCAAATGTAGGAAAGAAACTTATAATTCATGGTAGGGTATACATATATTCTGTTGACTTAGAGTCCTTTTCAACTCTCATATGGTTATGATGTTATTTAATTTTAATTCACTTGCATCTTTTGAAGAATAAAATTTAGAGTCATGTTTCAATTGAAAAACTATAATTTTTAAAATTATTTTTCTACAGTTATATTCATTTTGAATGATAATTTTAATAATAATTGTTTCTCATATTTTATGTACCATCTTGTCTCTGTAGTGTATGCATGTGTGTGGGTGAAAATGTCTACACTCAATCCATTTTAAAAATTTATTTCTTTAAAGCACATTTTTTTTAAAAAAAATTATTGTTTTGTACCCAAATTGAGTACCAAATCTTGTGTAACTACTTAATAAGATGTAGTTTTCTATCTAAACACAGACAGACAGTTCAACAAAATAGTTTCACATAATGTATAATTCTGACACAAAGAAAAAAAAACATTGCCCAGAATGTCAATTTTTTATTATTGAAGTAAAATAGATAAAACAATCTACTTTTTCTGAAACTCTGAATATACAAATGCTTCAGAAAATTAATAGTTTCACAACAAAAAGATTTTTCAAAAACTTTTTTTTAAAAAGAAGGACATTGTGGGGAATGCTCATAGCTAAACTAAAAATTAACAATTTAATACAAATAAAAGATAACCATACTAAAAATTTGATAGAAATTATTAGCAACATAAAAGCTTTCTTAAAATATTTGGATGATAAAATGTAAAACTATAACATATTATTTTCAAACAATTTCAAAGATATTTTACTCAGAAGTTGTCACTAAATAAAATGATACTAAAATAAGGAAAATATATACATGTTAAAAATTAGGAAATAATTCAGACAATTTAATAACTAAAATTTAAAAGACTGAAAATTGAAACTAACATTAACAAAAAAAAAAAAAAAAAGACTTTAGTGTCTAAGTTTATAAATGAATTAATAATTTAAGACAGAAAAATTTAAATGCTTTTTTCCCCCTTGAATATTTTAAAAATAGAAAAAAGAAAAGGCTTTAGAAGTTTCCCCCTCAAATTTCATTCCATGAAACAAAATTACACTATCATGTCAATTTATGTACTTTGCTTTTCTTTTCCATATAAAAAGTGAATTCAAAATGTTATCATACTTTCAAGTAAATGTTCAAAAAATTAAAAAAAAAAAATATTTCAGATAATAAATTACTGAAGATAGGAATCCTACTTACTTTCCAGCAGATATAAAGATATCATTTCTTGTATTGGCACATTTTAATATATTAGCATAACCTCCAGCTAGAGGAGCAGCAGTATTCCCACAGAGTGGAACTAATCCATCAATATCATATACTACTACACTAAATATAGAAAACATTTTCTTGTAAAATTTGCCTATAGTTAGTTAAAAAATATTCATTTTAATGTAAACACCAATTTTAAAAAAATTAAAAAATAATCACAAAAGAAATATATTAAATTTTCTTTTGAAATTAAATGAAAAATATTTCAAGTAAAAAAACAAGAAATCATTAATTTCATATCTTATTCATAAGAATTTTTAGAAAATATTGTAACATTAAACAAATTTTTTATAAAGTCCTTAACCAGATTTATAAGTCTTAGGAAAGCTAAGCAAATTTAAAGGTATTGGTTTAGTTCCATTACAACGCACTAGAAGAACACGAGTGTTACTGGCGAAGGACCTCATAATTTTGAAACTTGGTTAAGTAATGATGATGACACATGAGATTGCCCCTCCCTCTCCTTACCTGCACACTATACCAATGGGAGAACTTTCAGCCCCGGCTACAAGGCAGGTCTTCAGTGGCATGAAGGCTCAAGTACGTGACTCGACAAAAACAGCCAGCAGCTAGTCCACAGCCATGACAACCAGGCTATCATGGCCACCAAATTTAAAGGTAAAGGATTGATATTTATACAAGAATACTACATATTTAAGCAGTCAGACAAAAATTAAATAAAAGAGATAGTTTTTAAAATATGAATTATGTTGAATTTAGCTTCAAGATAAATTTATTCTGAGAGAAAATTATGATTTATTTAAATTCACTTACAAAAATATCAAATAAAATATTTATGCTTCTATAAATACAATAGTAAACACTATCCAAAACAAAATTTTCTTTTTTGCTTTACAAAAAGTTTAATATATTGAAGGTTTTTCAATACATTGAAACTTTTTCCTAATAATCTCAAGAACAAAGAAAAATCACTACATAACAGAATTATTTAAGGTAACTACTAAGTAAACTGAAAAGAAATATCAACAAAGGAATGAGATAAATATAGATTTAAAACAAGCCCTTCATTTTATGCATAGTTTTTTTTTGTTTGTTTGTTAAAGAAAACTATGAGAATGAAGTCAACTTGTAAAGGTGCTCAACTTTGAAATTTCTACTGCACAGATATTTTAAATAGAAAGAAATTCAATGCATGAGAGTCTGAATGAAAATAAAACTAAGGAAAGTAATTATCGTGTATTTTAAGTAATTAATTAGGAAATAAAATATTTTAAAAAGGAAAAATTTGTCTTATTTATTCATACATTACAATAATTTATTTTATTTCATTTAATGAATTAGTTTAATTACTCATATAAATATTAACCAGTGCCTAAAATTTAACGTAAGATTTTATACAAAAATTCTCCAACAATTCAATTGTAAGAAAGAACAACTATTTTCTTGCAATATTAAGTCACACATGTTTGGCAAATTTCATCAATTGAGCAGTTATACATTTAATTATATTAACTTGATATGTTTAAAAATTTTAAGCTCAATTAAACCAAAACTGATCATTATCAAGCAGATTAGAAATTTATTATAAACAGCTAATTCACAAAGAAAAGGGAAAAAAACCTATTACACAGCTTCAGTTGGTAATTAAAATAAAACTACCATAAAAATGCATGCAGTACTTTGATTAAATATACATAACATTTAATTTTTACAATAACAACAAGTATTAATATGAAAAAAGGAACCATATTTTTATTTGTTTTATTAATTTGATTGAAAGAGACAAATCAATTTAATACATTGAATGTCATTCTCTTTAACATGGAATAAATAACAGAATGAGATGCATAATACCTTAAATATATTTGACAAATTTAGTAATAACTTATAAAAAAATAAGCACATATTAGATTGCCTATTTAAATCAAAGACAAACACTTATGTTTATGGTTTGGTAATCTATACTTGAAACTAATACAATAATAGAAAGTGCTAATTACAAAATGATTAAAATTTGAAAAAAGAGTAGCTACGTAATAATTAAAAAGCAGAAAAATTATATAAAAAGAATAAGAATAAACAAAGTAAATTTTATTAGCTCTATTATTTTTACTATTGTTTTTCAAAGTTATTTTGAAAAATGCATGGCATAAAGCATTTTCTATAACTGCATTTTATATTTGAGAGAGAAAGAAAAACAAATGATCAAGAAAACTAAGAGTGCAAATTTAAATAAAACAAAAAAATGAAGAATTACTTTCCACAATCTTGGCCACCTAAAGAAACAACATATTTTGAATCGCAAGTGAATGCTACGGCTTCTACTTTAACTCGATGAATGGAATGTGATCCATAAATTCTTTTTTCTTGAAAGTTCCATATAATTACATCAGCCTGAAAAATTAATACAATTATTCAACACATATAAATAAATTTGTACAATAAAGGTATAACGTTACATATAATAAATGATACAGAAATAAAATTTGTAAAAAACGTAAATAATGAAATTTGTGAGAACCCTCCCTCTCTCTCTGTTTGACTCTGAATTCAAATAATAAATTCCTGATATTTATATTAATGACTACAAATTTTTAATTTTTTTAATATATATTTTTTGATAATCTGTTTCAATAAACAGGAAACCTATAATTTGATTTTTTTCCTTTCTTTTTTTTTTAGTATGTAAAAAGATCTAGTAAAAAAATTTCCCCCTCTGAATAATACAAAGCCTAAATTATAATTTTACTGTTATTGAAATTTTGAAAAAAAAAAAAAAAAAATGCTGAATGCACATATTTTAAATTTTATATGAATCATTAGTTAACTAGATTATTTAGTTTTTTTTAAAAAAAAATCGTAATACTTGAATGGAAATTTAAAAAACAGTTCTAAAAATTTAATAGTAAGAAATTTTATTTAAAAAAATTTTATGTGCCGAAAAGCATTTTGATTCCTTGATAATATTCATGAGAAATTGTTATTAAATTAAATTATAGATGTTTGAAATGTACTTATGTGCTTATTAAGATTAAACCCTCACTTTTACACAGAAAATTTTTTCATGATGTTTGAATAACTTTATGAGTTACAATTTTTTTATATGCATTAAAAATAATACAATGCATAAATTGAGAAAGAACTTTAAATTATATTTGAAATTAAATATTTATAAAAGACAAAAATTTTGATGTAATAAATGAAACATTGGTATTTGGGTGGGGGTATTTTTTATATACATAGAGCAGATAAATACCTTCTAAAATTGTAATGCTTTTAAGAGTAAATTTTCAATAATAATTTTTATTATTGATTTCATTTCAAAAACAAACAAAACTGTTTAAGGGACAATAGCCTTGTTGCTCCATGTCTAACTATAAAATGATCACCAAAACTGTTCATTTTCTAGTTAATCATATCATAAATATTTTTTTGGGAGGTTTATAAACAAGTTCAGCTTGTATTTCAGGTTCCTACAGAAATGATTCATGAACTGAAAACTTGCCTTAGGGGATTTTACCAGTTAAAACTCCCAAGCCCTCCTGCACAATATATTTTTGCCTAAATAAGTGTGGTTGAGTATAGAAATATTTCAATGTCTAATGAATAAAAAATTATTTCTTGCAATCATTGATTGATTTGATAAGATAGATATTACAAGTTTTATATTTATACTTTTTTTGTACAATGAGAATTTATTTCATTTATATATTGTTGTGTTTTTAATTTTTATCATTTTGACATTAATTTTAATGTAGTATTGAAATAAAACTTATACCCATAAATAGATTAATGATCATTATTTACATAAATTATGAAAAAGGATAAGTTTTAATAAATTTTGTTTTGTATGGACAAAATTATATTGAATTACAGAAAAAGTTTAACATAAACTCAGAGAAAGTTTTAAAGTGAATCATATAGGTAAAAACTTCTTTCATAAGAATGTAATTATTAAATATCATCAAAATAATTCCTTAATTTATGGTTATATATATCAAGTACACTTTGATTTGTGATCTATTTTATTCAATATAAATTCAGTTCCTTGGATAAGTATTTGGCATGCATTTTTTGTATTATGTTTTACAAGAAATTTTTCATTATTTATAAGTATGATTCCATTTACCTCTGACACACAAAAACTTTAGGTAAGATTTGCATAAAAAATAATTTTTTCAAAGTTTCATGAATAATATTATTAATTATATTGTAACTTCTTCTCTAATATTTATTTTATTACATAAATTGTAATTGGATTTTATATGCTTCAAATTAGTTTAAAATAGTTATAAAAATTAACATGTCTTAAGCATTTTTCAAATTCATTTATGTATAAGAATGGATCAAATGAAAATGGAACAAAGGACACAAAATGAAATGATCCAGTGTATTCCAAATGCAATCTCTAAAGCTATATAGGCACATATATTCCTCTGTAACACCAGGTTGTTGATATTCTCCCCATAGATGTCTTTTGGCTGAGATTGGAACCAGTTTCAAAAATTGTCCATGACTTCCCTGTCTGAATAAAAGCAGTGACCCTTCAGTGCCTTTTTAGAAGACCAAAAATGTGAAAGTCACATGGCAATAGATCAGGGGAATATGGTAGCTGCTCCAACATTGTCCACTGAACTGCAGCAAAATCATTTCTCAGGTTAACAAATGATGTTATTTAGTCTTGATTGTTGCAAACAAAAAGTGCAAGCTATTGCAATATTGAGCAACATTGATTGTTTGACCACAATCTAGGAACTTGAGAAGTAGTCCTTTTTATTTAAAAAAAACATGACTTTTATGTCATCTTTGGCTTGTTAGTATGACTTTCAGTGTCATCTTTGGTGGTAGGGAGCTCAGATATTTCCTCCCGTTGACTTTGAAATTTTCTTTACCATTTGAAGTGATGATAGCAAGATTCCTCACCAGCCACAACCCTTTTCTGGAAAATGCCCTTAGAATAATATCTGAGAAAATAATGCAAAAACAATCCCAGATGCTGTAAAGACGATTGCTTGCTGGACACGACACTGTTGATAACCACCATTCCTTGGCTTCCATATGACTGTATAGAGTAAGTCAATTCTGCAATATGAGTTTCCTTCATTACTTCCTGCTCTACCTATACACACACTTGTTGCAACACTCATGAAAATAAATAAAATTATAATCACTGTTCTATTTTCATTTGATCTACCCTTATAAGATTACTGAATACGTTATGTTTTTTAAACATAGCATATTCTGTAATGTTTTACATTTTCATGAAGGGGCATTTATTGAAAAGGTTACAGGGAAGGAAGGCGATATTCATCATTGCTGCTAATCCTATTAGTGCAGAATCCAGGGGCATGAGCCTCCCTAATCATAATTTCATGCAGAGACAAAATAATATACCTGAGCAGGAAATCCCAGCCAAATTGTCCCAATCATATTTAAAAGAATGTATTTTGTTGTGTTATTTCAAAGTTCTTTATTGTTCCCAAGGACAGGACTGATCTATCTATCATACTGTAAGTTTTTGGGTCTCAATTTGAATTTTATTCCTGAGTTAATATTTAGTTTATTTTTAGATTTAGGACTAAATAAACATGGATTATTTTTTATATAATTTTTTTTATAGATAAAGATATATAAAAAAAAAACAACTGTGACCCTTTTGTTTTTAAAGGATAAATCTTTATCTATAAAAATAAATATCTGTAACTATTAAAACAAATAACATTTAAGTTACCTTATATCCCATAAAATTTTCTTGACCAGATGCTAGTAATGTACCATCTCTAGATACTGCAACACAAGATACCGTATTTGAATGACCACAGTATCTATATTCTTTTCCAGTTGCAACATCTTTTACAATTACTGTCTGTCCAATACTATAAATGATGTGTTTTTTATCACAGTGAAATACAAGACCATTACTGATCTTACCTAAAATGAATTAAAATAGTAGAAATGTCACTATACGAAGCAATATTAATAGTTATAAATAAATAAATTCTTTAATTCCTTTAAATTAGATAAAGTAATGTACATCAGTAATTAAAAATAAAATAATCAATTAAAAATAGGAGAGTAACTAATTAATACATTTTAATATTTAACAATATATCTTAATAAATACATAAATTATTAGAGTAATTTTAACAAGTAAAAATTCTATCGCAATTTAAGACTTCTCAAGAGTACAAAAATACAGTTTTATAAATTACAATTAATTCTAGAGCACAAAATACTAAATTTTTAATTACTGAATAAAAATCATTTGATAATGTTAACTTCAAAAATCCTTTGAGAATAAATCCAGTAACATTATTCAAGCAGAAAGGAAAAAAAAAAAAAAAAAAAAAAATCGACAATTTACTAAAAGATTCTACTTAATTTTATCAATCCTAAAATAATTTTTTGATTTAAGTGAAGTATTAGGTGTCCTTTAGTGATTGGCAACTTTTGAGTGTGATAATGATATAAAAATGGTAATTTACATTATGTAACCCTTCATTATTTTACTTCAATACGTATCATTACTTTGAGGATCTCTATTCTAAGTCCATTTTTTCTCAAAAGTCTCCAAGAAGTACCTGATACTTCACTTTAACCTAATGTTCTTATATTATTAAATGAAATTTTTTTTTCTTCTCAAGCATGTTTTATTTTACAAATTTAAAATATCATTAAATGACTACAAAAATGATACCTACTCTTATGATTACAGATTAATTTTAAGGTTTATATCAAAATTCAAAGATAAAATACATTTGGACAATCCCATAATATTTAAGGATAACTTTGATAAGTGCATTCTAAAATTACATTAATCACATAATGAATTCAGTCAGCTAATATAGTTTCATGACCACTCTATTATGCATGTACACTAAAACATTGTAAAGTCAAATCAATTGGTACCAGTATCAATCCAGGATATTGAAAATCAAGGTTAACTAGAGAATGGAAAAATGAAATAAAATACAACTTACAAAAAATCATTTTTATATTGAACAAATCAAGTATGAATCATATGTACAGAAGATAGACATCTACTTTGAGAACAATAGAGGTATGCTTAAAGTTGTTTTATTGCTTTTTCCATTAGAGAATATAGGGCTAAAAACCCTTTGTCATTCATGATAAGAGGTAATTAAGGTTTTCATAGACTTTGCACAGAATATTTTTAAAGTCTCCCTACCTTCTCCCTCTTTTTTTTTTTTTTTTAATATATTCATAACTTCAGAAGATTTCAGTAAAGAAAATAACTTTTCAGAAAAATAAATGTAATTATGGAAATTTGCAGACTTTTTCTCAAATTACAAAAATAAATTCTTCATGTAGGCCTGTCCGGGTTATCTGGAGGTCCGAGTCAAAGGGATCTGATTTAATGCAGTTCTATAGGATATTGAGGAACATATCCAAAAGATGAAAATTTAAGAATTTATAATATATATAGATGGAATAGTTTAGCAAAATAATATATTTTATACAAAAATATGCTATTTACTACACTTTGTAAATACTATTTTAACTTTAGAAAAATAAAAGAAAAAAAATGAATCAATATTATAATCTCTTGAAATGAATTAGCAAGAAAATTTCATCAGTGGTGTAATTTTAACATTCCAAAAGGAGTTAAAATAATAAAGAATTTAAAAAAAAAACACATTAAGGAAAATAATATGAATGTAGAAATTTACTCAACATTTTTCACATATCGAAAAAGGGGAGGGAGAAGCAATAATTTCAGAATTATTTCTTAAAATATCCATCAGTGTATTTCCTTACATTGTAAAATTTCTTTCATTAGTCATACTACAAATCAAGCATACATTTACCAAAATTTAATAAGCAAATTTACTTTCATAACATAAGAAATAAACTGTAGCTTTACATAAAGAAATGAAAAAAGCAAGAAGAAATTTCCGAAAAAAAAAAAAGATGTTTTCATGCATTTTTACTATAAAAGGTACATTTCTAAACATAACTAAAACAAACAAGCATTATACTTTTCCCATCTTTACATTGTAATAAAAAAATATTTTATGCACACTTATTGGATAGAGAATTCAGTGGAACAATCATAAAAAATTAGTAGTAGAAACTTTAAGTAGAAAACCCAAAGCAGAATAGATAGCTTATCTGCAAAAACTTTGAATTTTATAACTGCTACAAGTCTTTAGTAAATTTGACAAATTTAAAAATTTCAAAACGTTTATTCAAACAGCAGTTTATCAGTTTTATTAACTATTATTCAAAATTTAGACTGAGCCAGATATAGAAAAGAACATTTGGTTGGAATGCAGTTTAGGGTAACCACTTAGCGACAGGAATTATTTGGCGATA
>BMAW01023678.1:45994-156088 GCA_019974015.1 Nephila pilipes | reverse complement strand
ATGCTTTCTCTCCACTGAGGTGGCTTTAGCCGTGGCAACCCTTTCGAATAAGGCTTCAGGCTCCGCCATAAAAATCGCCAAATTTAGCGATTTTTCAAATCTCGCCAAGTGGTTACGCTAAACTGCATTTTCACCGAACATTTAATTACGAAAAGTGAATTTTGCATCGTTTCAAAATAACTCCAAAAAAAAGGGACTATCTGCTAAATATTTACTAATAAAATAATTTTTTTTTCATTTCTTTACCCTGAAAAGCCAATGTTGACAAAAGTTCAAGACGAGGTAGTTTATCACCATCACTCATTTTGAAAAACAAGAAGCTCTTCCGGTTTAAAAAATTATGTGAAATGTATTGATGAGAAGGAAACAATTCAAAAGTAGTTGCTATGACAACGGAGTTCATCTTCTTCTCAGAATATTTCAAGTCATTTCTTAAAAATATTTGCACTAAATGTTTTCTGCAGATTTTAAAAATATTTTAATATTTTTTCTATTTATATTTTCAAGATTTATATCCCATTTTGCCTTATTTTTATTTTGAAGACTGATTCCGAATATTTTTCGTACCATATCCTAATATTTTCGATTAATAATGATAATATAAATTCAAAATTTAAGTTTAATATATGATTTATTAATAATTTTTTTTTGAATTCCTTGAGTTTTTCAGGATAACATAAACTAACTTTTTTTGAAAATAAAATTGCAAAGCTCTCCTGTCGCGATTACCCTAGTGGAACTTAAATATACTACAATATCAAATAATTTCTTTGTCATAATATAATTTCTACTTTTACTTGATCATACTCTTTAATTCTAGGATTTTCGTAACCATTTCTTGTAAAATTGAGAGTGGTATTGAACGTTTAAAATGCATGTTATGATTCGGATAAGACTGTAACGTTTATTGTAGTTCTTGGTTGTTGAAAAACTATTATTAAATACTAGACTTGATTTCATGTATCGTGAAAAGGTTTCTTTTAGGAGTTAAGATGCTTTCATCAGGGTTTCGTACTAAGAAAGATGTTGAGCGGCATGTGGCTGATACATTAAGTAGACTTAACAGTGAAAATGAGGTAACGATTTGATGTATTTTTAAACAGCATGTTATGATACTACAATTAGTATTATTTGCAAATAGGTCACATTTGTTTGTATTTGTGTGGTGTCATAAACTTCATAATTTCTTATCAAACATATAAAGTGAATTTTAATGTTAAAATAATTTCACAATGTTGGAAGTATTAAAATATTAAAAAATGTACCTTTCCAAGTGTTATTATTTTCTTCAATCTTTTGTTTTTTTTTGTCTCTTATATATGAATATATTTTAAACTTGTACAGCATAATTTCAAATGTGACCACCTCCATAACCATCTATTTTTCCATTTTTCTGTCATGAATCATTTATATTCAGTGAAAGATCACACACATTAAATTTTTCTGTAAGTTATATGTTTGTTGGACAATGACACACAATATTTATCCTGAATTTCACTTTTGTAAATTGATCAGTTGAGTTCATTTTGCACAGGGGTAGGAAAGATAAATTTTGCTATTTAATTTTATGTATTTATGTTCTAAAATCAGTGTCATGTCATATTAGTCTGAACATCTCATTTTCCAAGATTGGAAGATTTATCAAAATGAAAGGTTTCAGGAATTATAGATGTATTCTCTGTTTATTCTACAAATAAAAATGAACTTTGAATTGTAGAACAGTATTCAAATCTGTGTTGAAATTTCTAGTTTGATTTAAATGTCATTTGGGTACTAAAGAGATAAAACTAAAGTCATTTGGGTACTTGTCTATTATAGTGGCGCCGATGATTAATCGCCAAGTAAGTTACATCAAAAGATATGCTTCACGAGTTTGCCGACGACTTGGCGTATTCATAATTTGACGGGCACCACTATGATAGAGAAGTACCGTCATCTGTATCGAAAAAGCTTCCAAGTGCATATTCAGTTATAGTGACCTTTTTTACTACTTACCATTTGTAATTAAAAATAAAAAAGGAACAGAACCAAATTCATTTTGAGTTTTTTTCAGAGAGAACTTTTACTGATGCAAGAATTCATGTGTTGGTTTTGAATAATATACATATGATTTTTGTTATATTTTAGTGATGTATGGTTTTGTAAGTTTTCTGAAGCTTTGAGAAAATAAAGTATTTAAGTTAATTGATACAGTTTGTACGTATTTTAATGTTTGTTTATTTGGTGCTGTTCCATTTTGTTGGCAAAAATCTCGCTAAGCAGACTTTATTGGTAACAACATATAGTATACACATATTCCATTTGGCGTTGGTTGTATCATTTTTTGGCAACTTTATCGCTTGTACTGGCTAAATGGAAAAGTACCCTTTATTCCTTTGAACTTAAAGATGCTGATGTTTATTAATGAATAAAATGATATGTAAAAATGTTTAAAGGGGAAAATAACATTGGAATTAATTGTGGTTAAAGCGAAGTATTAGGTATCCCTTGGTGACTTTCAAGAAAAAACAAAAACTTAGGAAAGAGATTGCCAAAGTAGTGATATGTATTGAAGGGTTACCATATCCTAAATTGCCTCTCTTAATCTTTATTGCACCCAAAAGTTTCCAATTGCCTAGGGGCTCCTGATGCTTCACTTGATCTAAATTAAATTAATTGGTGTTATAAAACATTACTAAGAGAAATTTTGTTTAAGACTTTATCAAATATTATTACTATTTTATGTGTGAATTGAAATTTGTGGTACTTCTCCTTTTCGCCAGAGCAGGCAATAAATCTGCCAAAAATGATACAACCAATGCTAAACGAACTATGTGTATACTGTGTGATATTGCCAATAAAGTCTGCTTGGAGAGATTTGTGCTGACGAAACAGAAAAATACTATTGGCAAAGAACAATAATCCAACAAGGAATAGAGGAGAACGATTCTTTTCTATGACATTCATTTACAGTCTCTACGGGCCAATTATACATTAACAACTAATGACACTATTTACAAAATATACAAGACTTCGAAACAGCCCACACTTTGACTTAACCCACTTTTGTGGTCAGGAAAACAAATCACCTCAAAACAAGGAAACCCCCACCTTACATGGTCAAGATCTAAATGTACTCTGTAAATATTACCCATGAACCTGTGCACTCCCACTTGGACAAGACAAGATACCTCCTGGTTGTATCCATATAAATTATTTGTGACAAATACCAAATATGTTTATTACTAACAATGATAATATCATTATCCCATCATTTCAAATTCATTACTTTGTGTAACACTGCAGAATTTAACCTAATTTCACCTCTTATTTTCAGATTGAATTATGTTTGGAAATTTAACTTCAGCTGTTATAAAGTATAAAAACTGATATTATTCATAAGATACTTCAAAACTTTTAAGGACATAATGTGATGGACATATTATGTATTTCAACAAAATATGATAGAAATTTTAATATTTGGTCATTTTTTCTATCCAATTTCTAAAGTGTTCCAAATTTCAATCATATTTCATGATATTAGGTATAATAAAATTCTTAAAATAATTGCAATATAGAAATTTATATATTGTATATTAATTTGTTTTAAGCTCATTTTGTTTCAAATTGTAATGTGCTATGTAAATGTATTAATATCCTTTTTCTATGATTGAGCAATTTGATATAGATAAAAAATTAAGAAGTTATTAAAATAGAAAGAAGTAGATTCTATTAAGAATTAGTGCTCAAGAGTTCGATTATTTTTTTGTCTATAGCTAAAATGCCTAATGGAATAAAAAAAATTAATACAGGAGTTGATTATTTGAATTTTAAGAATGGACAAGGACAGATTTGTTAATTAACTTAGTTTTTAATGAGATATAGATGGATGGATTATTTTTGTTTTCGTTCTAAGGAATGACATGCATTACACATGGGGAAGTAAATATATACTGAAAACTCAGGTGTAGAATTCAGAGTTCTTGAAATAGTTTAATCTTGAGAGCTTTAGATTATGAAGATAATTTATTTATTTTTGATATATCATCAAATGTAGTGAAATGGGTGATTTAAAAAAAATTAATATATGAATGTAATGAGACATGTTCAATCTAGAGAGGTTTTGCTGGATGACCTATCTTGTTTGCTTTTATTAGGATCTTTTTTTGGTTCAGCTAGCATTTTGTGTGCCTTTTTGTTTATTTATGTATTGGCCCATAATTATAGATTTAAATACTTTTTGTAGTTTGTGAGCCAAAGTAATTGTTTCTATATTGAAAAATTACTGTTGCATTAATGAAATGTAATTTTTTTTTCTAGTTTTATAATGTAAAACTTTACTCTTATGCATAGTAAATATTTTTTTTCTCCTTTTACCTCTCTAACTTTTGTGTTCTATTCTGTTTTGGATTGAAATACCTGAACTTGAAAAAAAAAAGATCTTTTATTTTTGTTACAATAAAAGACACCTAAACTTTTTCTGCAGCAAGAAATGGTTTAAAAAATATGTTTATTTTATACAAATAAACGATATGCATTTTATTACTTCAATCAAGTATCTATTTAAGTATTATATAAATAGGTTATTTTTATTTAGAAAAATCTGCGAGGATATACTTTTGCAAGATTGTTCTTTCAAGTAAAAGATTATGAAGCTGCAAAAAAGTAAGTTTTATTTCTTTTAAAAAACCATTCTAATATTTATGTTGTCAAAACTTAAATTTAAAAATGTTAACTAAGCATTCTTTACTTTTAATTGTTAAGAATTCAATATTTAGAACCATTTCATATATATTACTTAAAACATCAAGTTTCTATTTGAAAAATAATTTATTTGAGAAAGATGATTATTTTTGCTGGTATATTCTGCCCAAGACTAGCACACTTATAAGTCTTATATTTGTAAGTTGGTGTATACAGTGTGTTAAATAATTTTTAAAATTGGGAATGTGTAAAAAGAAATACAAAAAACTCATTTGTTTTGGTTGTATATTCACAATAATGCACTCAGGTTTTAATACACTTGTTACAATGTTTTAATAATAATTTAATTGTCTGTACGATTTCACTTAGTAAAATTATCTCCAAAGCACATGTCGAAGCTGTTTGTATGGTGGAAATATCATCAAATAACGTCTCTTTTAACCTCATTTTAAGTGAGACCAAAGAGAAGTTGTGGGGTTCAAATAAGCATATATAGTGGAATGATTCAGCTTACTGACGGATCTGTGTGGTGACCAGGAATGGCAGAATAGTGCAACTGCAGCTCATGCATGTCGTAAGAGGTGACTAAAATGGGTACCCAGTGTCTGGGGGTATAACCAGGCACCCTGCCTCTAGGGATTATATCAGGGGACCTCAGGGACTTGCCTTCTTTAGGTAAGTATGGGCATCATGACCCCAAGACACCCTAGTTATCTTTTTCTTTCCTATGGAGTTTACTCTCTTTGGTAAACATGGGTAATGCGCCTCCGGGTTTCCCTAGCAATCCTTCTCTGTTTTCGACCCTCCTCCTTGGCAATCAATTTTTGACCTTTTCAGTTTCTTCCTATGTAGACCACAGTTAAATCTTTTTTGGTGCAGCATAGCCATAAGTAGCTCTTGTGCCAATAAACTTTACATTCACTCACTCAGCATACAGACAGTATTTTATTCCAGAAATCTACAAACAATGGGTTGTGACTAGGAGCATTATCGAGGACAAACTCCGACTGTTTTCAATCTGCTATTCTGGATGAAGGCAATGAATTCTGACCACTAAACACTTCAAAAGATTAAGTAGAACTCACAGTAATTTTTTGTCCAGTTGGAAAAAATTTTTGTGGATAATATCTATGGAATGAGCTTTTTTTTTCTTAAATTTTGGATGGAACTTTCTTATATCTTTTGGCTTATAGGGAGTTAAAACTTTGTCTCTGTTTTAGGACTATATTGAAAAAAATCATGTTTCTTGTGTAACTATTGATATTAAAAAGTTTGGATCATTTTCAACAACTGAAAATGTATCTGTAATGTACACTTATTGTTGATTTTTGTTCACTGATTAAAGTGTATGGAACAAATTAAGTGCTGTCTTTTGCTTGTCCAGACCTTCATGCAGGATGGTTCAAATTGTTTCTTTGATTTTTTAAGACTTTTCATCATTCTCAATGACACACAGCAGTTCAGTGAAATGCTGTTTAGCCCACACCCTTGGGACAATTTTAAAAATCATGCCAATTGTTTAAACTCTGCAGAGCACTAAATGAAAGAATACAAAAAATTTTTACTAATTCATTTTGCTGGTAGATCTGATAATTTTTTTTTAAAACTTTGTAATCATTTTCATGAATTTAGATTCATTCACCTCCACAAATAATAAAAGTAGGAACAAGACCTGTTGTTGCTTTTGTCACTTTCTGGCAAATCAAACTATATTTCACATTATTGCAACTACAAGTTTCCATAAAACCAATCCATTTGTTGATTATATTACATCAAAATAAGTTTTAAGAATATTCTCTTGTACTCTACATGAATGAAAAGTAGTGCATACAGCTAGAATATTATAATTAAGTTTTATTAATCCACATTTTTTTTTTCAGGCATTTGTCCAGTTTTTTGAGTTTGCGAGATAATCATGCTCCAGCTCACAGATTAATGGCCCAAATTTGTGAAGCAACAAATAATCCTGAAAATGCTTTACAGTCATATAAGCGGTAAAAAACTAATCCTTTTTTTTTTTAATTGGTTTGTTAAAATTTAAGGAATTATTTTTTTTGTAATTAATCTGTATATTCTTATATTGTAAAATGGCTCATTTGTATTGAAAGAGACATTTAAACTTATTTTAAAGTTCACATTTGGTATAAAAAAAACCAGTATTTGTGTAAAATTTTGACTATGAAGATTGCCACAATTCCTTTAAACCATGAAATTCGCCTCAGTTCCAATCAAACACCAATTTGGTGGCCTAAAACTTAATTTATTTAAGATGCCGTGAATTGGCCCTTTTTGTTGTGAATTTAACATGACATAAATTCACTAATATATGAATCGAAGTGGTGGTGAGTCTTTCCGTGGTGTTTTTATTGAGATTTAGCTGAGTTCCCCTGTTTAAATTTTCTATGTATACATACCTGTCTTCAGATAAAAAGTTGTAATGAGGCTTTTGAAATTATCAAATATTTCAGCTCTCGACTCTTCAGTTTTATAAGCTATTCAGGAGTCTAAAAAAAAAAAAAAAAAGCTGGATCATTCTTTAATATATTCTTCATTATTTGAGAAAGGATGTTTGCCATTCTATCCTAAATTAACAATGGAGCACTCATTGCTCTGTCTGTAAATTGTCCCACACCCATTGCTTGGGAGTATTCATCCTGGTTAATTCATTTTGATTTTTTTTTTGTTTTGATTAATGGATTTTCATTGATCTCTTCAAGTGTGGCGTGGCCCTCTAGAATTTTTTCTTTGGAATTGACAAAAGACTATTGATACATCTCTAAGTAATTGTTCCAGTCTGAAACTGTCTTGTTACTCAAATCTAAATGTTCTTTTCCCATTGAATAGTAATTTATTCTTTGTATCAACTATAAATAAATCTGAGTGTGGTCAGAAATTGAATAGTGGAATGCTCAAACTATGTTACTTTCTGAATGGGATATTCACTTGTCACATTCTTTAACATTACAATGCCAATACTTGTTTTTTTTTCCTTCCTATTATGATACATCGTTATTAATTAACATACTTTTTTTAATGTGAGGATTCCATATCTTTGAAAAAAAATCTACTGCGATCTATTCTCTATTAAGCTGGTCTTAAATTATAATTTTTCTAAAATGTAAGGTGGAAAAACAGAAATAACTCTTAATAATGATAGATCATTGACCTCTTGCTTAAAATATATAATGACTAAACTAGGTTATAACTATGTGTTTGACCTTATTTCTTTATGGTGCAAGCTGAGGCAAAAAGTGAGAAAAATCTTTTTTGATTTCTCCCTTTCCATGAGGAATAGCACATTGTTAGATGACATTTTCTGATATGGAGAAAATGATGCTTTTTTATGCGAGTATTAAATAATCTAAGGCCTTTTTCCTGTTTATTTTCAAAGTAAAATTTTATGTAATTTTTTTAATGTAAATATTTATTCTTTTAGTTGTAAGTTTGTTATAAACAATAAAAAGTTGCAAAGGAACATTTTCTTTTTCATATAATAAAGTATTTTTAACATTAGATTTTATTTATTATTATTTTTTATACATTTGTTTTTTAAAATTAGATATTTGATATGTTATAATTGCATTCATTGAACAAATGTATTTCAAGATGTACATATTTATATTATATTTGCATATATTCATTGCTGTAATGACTGAAATATTTAAAAACGTATGAACAGCTCATTATTGTAAGGGATACTTATAAATTTTCTACTCTTTTGAATTTCATTTCTGATACAACAAATTATATAAGTGTTTTATACAAACATACAAGTTTGGTTCTTATAAACAAATTATATTTATAATGTTCAATTTTTTAAAAATTATAACATCCTTATATATTCTGTATAGTTTTTAAAACATGGATTATATTCTAATATCTCATTAAGTACTTTGTACAGTTGTAAAATTCTGTTTTTGGTAATTGCAATAACATATTAAATTTGGCATTTAAATTATGTTACTTTTAATGTTGCCATAATAAAAATTTCTTCAAAGCAATTATAGGCTGATTGTTTTTTAAATTTTTTTTTGTAAATTGTTATGTTGAAAAAATCTTTCATTTAAAAAATCATGTATGAAAGAATACAATTTTTTTTTAGCTCTCTAGAAATTGATCCTCATCAAATTGATATAGTCCTTAAAAGTAAGTGCATATGAATATGTTTATATATATTTATCCATTTTTGTATATTGTGGAATACAATTTAAAACTCATCTGCTTTTTTTTTTAAAATTTTAGTTTGTGAATTATATTGTCAGCTTTCAGTGGATCATGAAACTGCTAGGGTAAGGATATTCATTTTGAATATTTATTGCTTAAGAATGATAACATATTTCAAGTTTTGTAATTTAATTTTTTTTTTTTTAGTATTGGGCTGATAGAGCTGACCAATTATTTCCTCATAATGAAATAGTTTTCAAATTACGGGTATGCTAACTCATTAATATTTTTTAAACCTTTTAGAGAACTGCAATTTTGTGGATAAAATGCTTAATATCTAAAATTTTTTAGGGAAAAATAATGAATGTATTCATTATACCGCTTTTTCTTATATGAAATGAGATTCTGTTTTGGTAAACTTTTTAAATTAAAAAGTGTTTTTTTCCCCTGCTTTCATCTATGCCTTCTCAAAAAATTCATGAAACAATTGATATTTTTTCCATATTGTATATAAATTTTTTTATAAGCTTGAAAAATATTAAATGTGTGTTGTGCTATTTTTGTTGATTTTTTTTCCAATATTTTTTATAAATATAATTTTTTTATTAATTTAATTATATTTAGGAGTGTATGGTATCTGCTGAAGGAGAACCTGATCACCAAGAGCTTGAAAATCTAATTGCAGCTGAACTTGTAAGTATAATATGTTATTTATATATTTTAAATAGAGCGTTGTTTAAAAATTGTTCAGTTATTTGTTATTGAATTAAATTTTTTTTAAAAAAATGAATGATTTTAAAATTCAATATTTTTTTTTAAAAAAATTCTTTTTGTTTAGTTTTTCACCTTTTGTATGTGAGAACTTAATTTTATTAGCATTTTTTTGGTGTCGTTATAAATATTTAAAAATGTGTAACTAGTAATGGATGCAGGATAAACTTGTGAAATTTCTGAAATGGTGTGGTGTAATTTAATGCAATTTTACTTTAATATTTTTTTTTATTCTTTAAATCTTTTCTGAGCAGGAATGGGCCACGATTTTTTTTTTTCTGGTGGGGAATACATCACCTATTTCTATACTTAAAATGTATAAAATTATGGTTGAATTAAAGTTATCATTGGCAATGAGTTCATATTGTTTTTGTCTTTATAATTTAAACTGAGCATGGAGGAAAAATAGATATATGTGATGAAAGGTTTAATGAATAGACTATGAGTTATTTTAAACTTATCTATTCAAACAAAGAGCTGTGGACTGTATACTAAAAATGAATATTTATTTGAGCGACAGTTGGTATGTCATGCTCCTTGGCTGATGTTTACAGGAATAATGATACAAATTGTAAACAAAAATGACTACTAGCTCCATCTGCATACGTGGGTCGTAACAGTCCTCGCCATTGAAATGAAATTTCGATACAAATACACTCACACATATGTTTACAATACTTAAATACAAAATACATAATACATTTTGCAATACTTAAGCGTGATTAAAGTTGAATTATACTCAAACAATAATTACTAATTATAAAATTTCATACAGGTAATATGCAAAAGTTTGTAATTGTTCTCTTCAATATGTTTCCGTTTGGCATTCGCAGGTTCACAACTCGGACCTTACCATCTGTGCCGGGAAATACTTCTGTTATTCTACCCGAACTCCATTTCGTACTAGGAAGATTTTCGTCTTTTATTAATACTAAGGATCCGACAGGAACATTATTTTTTTTTAATTTCCACTTGTGGCATTCTTGCCACATTTAGATAATCACGTTTCAAATTATTTAGATAATCACGTTTCCAAAGTTTATAAATGTTTTGAGTAAATTTTTTTACTCTTTTCCATCTCGACAACCTATTCTCGTTTGTATTAGTTACTTGTGGTTCAACTATGGATGTTAGGGGTCTACCAGCTAAGAAGTGTGCAGGAGTCAGAGTTTCAAAATCATCGAAATTTGATATCAAAGGAGTGAGTGGTCGAGAATTTAGCACTGCCTCAATTTCACAAAGTATGATAATGAATTTTTCAAGAGTTAAATGTGCATTCCCTACAACTCTTTTTAAGTGGAATTTAAAGGATTTTATCCCTACTTCCCATAGTCCCCCACAATTTGGGGACCTTGGTGGGATAAAGTTCCACTCTATGGATTCACTAGCAAAAAAAAATCAGCTAATGTTTGATCAGGCGATTCAACTCTTTTGAACAATTTTTTAATTTCTGCGTTTGTGCCAACAAATGTTTTACCGTTGCCAGTGATGATTTTTGTGCACTTTCCTCTCCTATCTAAAAAACGTTTTAAACTTGCAATGAATGCTTGGGATGTAAGATCGGTCTCAAAATCCAAATGTATAGCCTTTGAGCATAAACATACATATATTACCACATAAATTTTATTTAGTACTTTTTTTGATTTTTAAATTATATATGGAATGGGCCTGCAAAATCAATGCCCGTGACATTAAAAGGGTAGTTTGGAGTTACACGATCTCTTGGTAGATTAGCCGTAATTTGATTTGATGTGATAGGCTTATTTTTGAAGCAAATTACACATTCATGAATAACTCTACGACAATTATTTTTGCCATTGAGTGGCCAGAATTTCTGACAAACAAGATATAAAAGTGAGTGGGGTCCTGCATGCAAATATTTTTTATGATAAAAGCACAATATTATGTCAGTTACAATATGTTTACTCGTTAAAATCATTGGGAATTTAGCCTTCTCATTCAAATTTGAATTTGCAAGTCTGCCTCCAACTCTAATAATGTTACTCTCATCAAGAAAGACATTAAGAGAAGTTAACTTGCTTCTTGTAGGAATAGGCTCACCTGTCAACAGTTTTATGCATTTCTTCGGGGAACTCTTTTAATGTAATGAGTGGACCAGCCATTTTCAGCATAACTTACCTCTTGTGAAATAAGGGGTCCTTTTATCTTTGCACTTCTGGTTCTGCAGTTATGTATCATCCTGTTAAGAAAACTTATAACTCAAATTTTACATAACTGTTTGAAACATTAATTATGTTCTCAACAAAATCATTTTGAGTAATTGTCACTGTCAGGGAAATGCCATTTTCTGGATTTGTGTTCTTTTTCATTTCTGCTGAATACAATCTTTCTGGGATGGCTTCATCTAGTATATTGGTCTGGAAGTTGGTTTGACTCAGAAACAAGGGTCCATTCCACCCCTTGGAGTTAGTTGCAAGAGCTTCGACACTGATTCCTCTTGTAAGGGGATCTGCTGGGTTGTACTTGCCTGAACAATGGAACCACGAATTCGGATCGGAGAGGGATTGGATTTCCCGAACTCTGTTCGCCACAAAGGGTTTCCATTTATTGCTGGGACCTTTGACCCAATATAAAGTGATCTGAGAGTCCGTCTAGAAAAAGACTGTAGGTGGACATTTCCGATCTATTATTTTCTTAACTTCCTTCATTAAGCGTACAGCAAGTAGAGCACCCATCAGTTCTAATCTGGGCAGGGATAATTTTTTCAAAGGTGCAACATGGCCTTTAGATGTTACGAGATCAATGCTGATTCTATCCTTGTGCTTAAGTCGCAAAAGGTGGAGACTCTATATGCTTTTTTTGCTAGCATCGGAGAAGGTATGGATTTGGATTTCACTTGAATCTCCAGCTCTGGAATCGAGGATCATTCATGGAATCATTATTTCTGACAAACGAGGAAGTTCTGACCACCATTGTGACCATGTTGCATAAATATTATAATTGCATAATATCTGGTGGTAGCTTGTCATCTCAGGCTAATTTCCTTAGCCACAATTCTTGTAATAAGCATTTGAGCCTGATTGTGTAAGGTGATAAAAATCCAACTGGATCGTATATTTTACCAGCTGACTGTAGTACAATTCGTTTTGTGATAGGTTTTGATTTATCCAATTCTAGCAGTCCTTTCACATCAATTGTGAAATAGTCATGAATGACATTCCATGGTATCCCTAAAACTTTTTGATAACTGGACTTGAGAATTGTTTTCCGAGTGAGGAGAATGTGACTCAAGGCCTTCGTATTCCCATGTTTTCATTAAGGTTTGATCATTTGAATTCCATTTGCGTAATTTCATGCTAGCATTTTTCATGATTGTACCAGCATCCCTTGATATTTTTGAAGCTTGGGAGTTGTCATCAGCACCACTAATTAACAGGTCAATTGAAAAGTCCCTGGCTTGACACATAGATGGCGCTACTAGAATTAAATCCATATGTTTTTTTAGTTAGCCCTAACCCTCAAAAGATGCGTGTATAAATTGGACAGCTGTCGGATCATTAGTTTGTGAATTATAGCATTTTGAGTGAAGCAACTTTTGTTATTGTGAAAAAAATTGATAAAAAGGAATTTCGCGTATTGATAAAATATTGCTTTTTGAAGGGAAAAAATACAATTGAAGCAAAACCTTGGCTTGATACCGAGTTTCCGGACACTGCCCCAGGAAAATCAACCATCAAGGATTGGTATGCTAAGTTTAGACGTGGTGAAATGAGCACCGAAGACGGTGAACGCAGTGGAAGCCCAAAAGAGCTTGTTACCGACGAAAACATTAAAAAAATCCCCAAAATGATTTTGAATGACCGTAAATTGAAATTGAATGAAATAGCAGACACTCTAAAGATATCAACTGAACGTGTACATCATATCATTCACGAATATTTGGGTATGAGAAAGCTCTGTGCAAAGTGGGTGCTGTGCGAGCTCACTTTTGACCCAAAACAACGACGAGTTGATGATTCGGAGCAGTGTTTGAAGATGATCAAGCGTAATAAACCCGAGTTTTTGCGTCGATATGTGACAATGGTTGAAACATGGGTCCATCATTTCACTCTGAAGTTCAATCGACAGTCATCCGAGTGGACTACACACGATGAACCCGTTCCAAAGCGTGGGAAAACACAACAGTCGGCTGGCAAGGTTATTGATGTCATATCGCGGTAATGCTTTGGAATTATGTGTTGCCGATATGACGTCATCCCACACATCTGGCAATGGAATCGGGAATTTGCATTTGACGGTATTTTTCTATTACATCATACAAAGTTAGTTTTCATTGGATGGCGATTCTTAACTGTCGAGTTGACGGTGTCGAATGCAAATTCCGGAGTATATATATATAAAGGAGATCTTTGTAGATAACTGGACTGACTGGCTTGCTTGCTTCTTGGATGCTTGGCGGATAGTGTAAGAGCCCTTGGCTGTTATAGAAGCTTGTTTGCTTCTTGGATGCTGTATGACAGCTGTTTAGATGGCCAAATGGACTGACTGGCTAGCTGGCTTCTTGGAAGTTTTGCTGTGATTGTATTAGACCGTAACTATGATAATAGAGACTTTGGCTGATACTGTCTTGTAAATAATGTAAATATAATAGTGTAAATAAAATGGTGATTATAAATATTAGAGTTTGTCTTTATCTGTTGATGTGGCAATTAATATTAAATTAAATTATCAAAGGCCTACTCTGAGGAAGGCCAACAATTGGTTATGGGCCCAGACAAGAATCTGAGCGCCTGCATTTAAATTATTTTTTAAAATAATAAAGCCACATTAACAGAGTAAAGTTTGGAATCAATCACGAATATCATGGTGTTGATGATGGAAAAGGATCTATGGCAGTTTGTTGTTCAGCACAAGACCAGCGATGACGATGCCACCGCCAAGAAAGAAGTCAAAGAAGATCCAGAATGTGCATCAAAGAAGATACGAGCTTACTGCCTCATCTATTTAAATGTACAGAAGGAGTTTCGCCCGCTACTTAGCGGCATGGAGGACCCAAAAGATGCATGGGAGAAGCTCAAAACCCATTTTGAGCCGAATTCAAGAGCCAGAATTGTGGAGCTAACCGACGAATTCTTCAGCTGTCATCTCAATCCCGGAGAAGGAATCAACTTATATGGTGCGAGATTGAGGACTATCATACAGCAGTTGTCCGAAGCCGGTCAACCTATATCGAAGTGGTTGCAGCCATTCCAATTGATTAGACGACTACCTGAGCAATACTGAGGTATTGTACAGTTAATTTATCGTTTTGAGGACTCTAGGTTTACCTTTAACAATGTATTAAATGAATTGTTGTCAGAGGAAGCTCGACTAAAACTGTTTTGTAAACAGAATAATGTAAGTAGCAATTTTGAACATGCTATGGAAGGTATTAGTGTGAAACCTAATTTTATTAAAAGTAAAGATCAGCAAAAGGGGAATTTAAATAGTCAGCCAGAAAATCCCAATAATAAACCAAATGTAAAGTGTTTTAATTGTGGGAAAATGGGCCATTTTGCTAGAAACTGTAGGATTAAGATTAGGAATCAGGCTAAGGTAAGAGCTAACCCCAATGTTAGTTTTTTGGCAGAAGCCAGTTTGGGAACAAATGCTGACAATACTGCATGGGTATTTGATACCGCTGCAAGCTCTCACTTCTGTAACAATCGTGATCTATTTACAACATTTCAACAAACTTCTGGGGTAGAAATGAATGCTGCAATTAAAGGGATGACCTGTGAAGTTCTCGGTAAAGGGAATGTAACTTTTGATTGTAAAAATCAAAGAGGGACTCAAACAGTTACTCTAACCGATGTTTTGTATTCACCCAGGCTTCGACATAATTTGATGGCGGGCCACCACATTGAAGCGAGTGGATCCTATTTCGTAGGGAAGAATGAGCGAATAGACATTTTTTCTAAAGAGGGTAGAAAACTGTTTTCAGCCAAACGAAATAATGGTCTTTATTATGTGTTAGCTGATTATCCAAAAATGGATAAAAAGCGTAATTATAAGCAGGAAGATTATCCGAAGATGAGTAAAGAGCATAATTATAAACGGGAAGAAATAAATCAGATCTCTTCGGAGAACAGTCTTGAATTATGGCATAAACGATATTGTCATATTAATAAGGATTATATTTTGAAGACTGTAAAGAATGTTAGAGGATTGCCCAAAATGAAAGATCAAGAATTAAACTGCGAGCCGTGTTTAATTGGAAAAGCTAAAAGGGTTTCGTTTAAATCAATAGGAAAGATTAGATCACGGAAACCTTTAGAACTTTTACATCTGGATGTGGCGGGTCCGATCCAAACTACATCAAGAGGCGGCGATCGATATTTTTTAACTATCATAGATGATTTTTCTAGAAAAGTTTGTGTATACTTACTGAGGGAAAAATCGGAAGTTTTTTTATAAAATTTAAAAATAGAGCCGAAAGATTTACCGGTAACAAAATTATTAATATTCGTACTGATAACAGGATGGAATTCTGTCTAGGGGATTTTGAAAGGTTCTTAGAAGATAAAGGTATCAAACATGAAAGAACAAACGTGTATACCCCAGAACAGAATGGAGTTGCTGAACGCTTTAATTTAACAGCAATGGATGCAGTACGAACTATGCTTAGGGATTCGAAATTAGGAGAGGAAAATTGGGGTGAGGCAGTGCTATGCTTTACATACGTTTGGAATAGAGTAACGCATAAGCATTCCGAGAAAACCCCGTTTGAATTGTAAGGTGGAAGGGTTCCAACCGTATGTCATTTAAGAACTTTCGGATCAACAGTTTATGTAGGGATACCAAAGCAACAGCGTAGAAAGCTAGATATGCATGCTGAAAAAGGAATATTATTAGGGTATGGAATATTATCTTCGTAGCAGAGGATATCGCATTTTAATTCCGGAAAAGAATAAAGTAATCGAAACCATAAATGTTAAAATCTATGAAAATAATTTAAATGGTAGGGAAGAAAATGTAAGGAAAAATTTAATAATATTAAATGGTTATGATGATGAAACCGAATCGGATGCAGAAATAGAAAAACCGGTCAAAGAAATAACCAAAGAGGTTAAATTAATTGACGAAGAACCGGAAATTTCTGATCAAAACAATTCGGATCCAACCATTCCCTCCAAGTCGGAAATCAATTGGTTTCGAAAAGCAGTACCTCGACCCGATGGATCAAGAGTCGATATATATTACGGTATAGTGGGTACGAGCATGCGTTTAAGATCTAGGAATGACGCAAAGGCTTACTGTGAAGCAAATAAAATCCCTTATGACCCAGAATTTTTTAATTTTAGTGGTAAAAATTCATTTACCGGTATTATAGCACAAGAAATATAATTAAAATTTTTAAATAATCGATAGTTAAAAATTTAAAGACGTAAAAATCCCAGTTTCATTCGACGAAGTATCTAATTCGATGCTTCGATCTAACGAAGCGGACATCAAGGCAACGTAGTGGCTCTTTATCCACTAAGGAGGCGGAATGCGTTGTTTTGATGGATGCTGCTGGGGAGTTACAATTCAATGCTGTATATAATATAAGGTATATCAAATTATTTCTGTGTAAATATAAATTGAGTTTTGTATATTTTTAGATTTTGATATACTTGCATTTGAAAGTTGTTCGATTT
This sequence comes from Nephila pilipes, assembly GCA_019974015.1. Classification (NCBI taxonomy): domain Eukaryota; kingdom Metazoa; phylum Arthropoda; class Arachnida; order Araneae; family Nephilidae; genus Nephila; species Nephila pilipes. Next base: position 138,830 of record BMAW01023678.1, on the reverse strand, counting down.
TTGTAACAACGCCCAGATGTATGGGAGGCGGGCCAATTGTTGTCATATCGCGGTAATGCTTTGGAATTACGTGTTGCCGATATGACGTCATCCCACACATCTGGCAATGGAATCGGGAATTTGCATTCGACGGTATTTTTCTATTACGTCATACAAAGTTAGTTTTGATTGGATGGCGATTCTTAACTGTCGAGTTGACGGTGTCGAATGCAAATTCCGGAATATATATATAGAGGAGATCTTTGTAGATAACTGGACTGACTGGCTTGCTTGCTTCTTGGATGCTTGGCGGATAGTGTAGCCCTTGGCTGTTATAGAAGCTTGTTGCTTGAAGAAAGTTTGCTTGGTGCAGTAAATAGAATACTGCTCTATCAGTTGGCTTTTCAGTCTTTAGAACCTTTTCAATTATTTCTTGCGACTCATATTCTTTTGAAATTTCAGAATATTGAGCTATTTACGATTAATCTTTTGCTTTCATATCTTCTTTTTAAGGTGTCGAATAAAGATGCGTATGAATCATTAACTATTTGCAACAGTTTTGCATTGCCTTTGAGGGCAGATCGTAAATAATACAATTTTTGTGAATCTGATAAACAAGTATCATCAATTAGTGTTACAAATTGAGATTTAAATTGTAACCAATCAACATACTGTCCCGAAAATTCAGGTAAATAAATAGATTGCAGTTTTACGTTACAATTAGCAAAATCATTGTTTGCAGATAATCTAGAGGTATTCAAATTTAAAGATTCAAGTAAAGTATTGAGACTCACCTCTAAATTATTTGCCTCTTCCTCCATTTTATCCAAACTGTTTTCAAAATGAGGAAATTCTTCATCTGAAAGTATACTTTAACTTTTGTTTTCGTAAAATGTCAACTTTCGCTTATACCTGAGAAAGTGATGCTAGTTTATTTTTTAGTTTTACTTGATTCAATAGAGAATTCACACTTTCTAAAGAGTTTTTAATCCGAGTAATTTGACTGAGCAAATATGCTTTTCTTCTGCTCAACACTGTGAGCTCTGATAGTTCTTTTGGAGCCATGTTATCAATTTTCGGTCCTCATGCTCAACAGACCACAAATGTAATGAAAGTTATAATGAATAGACTATGAGTTATTTGAAACTTATCTATTCAAACAAAGAGCTGTGGATTGTATACTAAAAATGAATATTTATTTGAGCGACAGTTGGTATGTTGTGCTCCTTGGCTGATGTCTACAGGAATAAAACAAATTGTAAACAAAAATATGACTACTAGTGCCATCTGCACACGCAGATCGTAACAATATGTGTACTGAAAAAATTAATGTATATATTTCGAAAAAGGTAAAAGGTTTGGAATGCTTAATTAGTTGTATATATATAGATAGAAAGAGAGTGAGGGGAGTAGATAGTAAAGAGTAAGATTTTTCAGAATATTATCCATTTTCCAAAAATATTGAGTAACTGAGAAAATTATTTGATATGAAAGAAAATTGTTTGATAATATTTAACATCTACAAAACATAAAAAATAATTATTTGGAAAATAGTGTTCTATCACTCAATTTTAAAATATTGGCGGATGATTGAAAGAACAATAAAACCACAAAATAAAATAGTGCAACCTATCCTGTGTTTTCCTTTTTTTCTTTTTTTTTTTGGTATGTGCCCACTTGTCTTAAAAGTTGTTCAGTAATTGCATAAAGATAAGCAAATGAAACTAAATTTTAGTTATGAAATAAGTATTATTTATATTTTAAATTATAAGTATAATTTATATTTTAAAGTTTTGATGTTTTTTCATAAAATTTATTATCAGGCAGCACAACCAAAAAATGTTGGACTTAGAATCAGACTTCTTAGATTATATCTTGATACAGAAAGATTGAAAGAAGCATATGATCATGCTACTCTTATTGAAAGCAAACGACTGTTTCCTTATAGTGTTGAGTGGTATTACTTGCTTGGAGATATTTTTGAGGTGAGAACTTTTTTGTTATTTTGATGGTTTTATTGACGTATAATCTAATTAAATGATATTTAACAAGTACAGATATTAAAATGAGAAGGAAAAAGAGTAAGAATTAAATAAAAGGGTATTATGTAACATAAGGGTATTATATGCACAAAGTTTAGAATACTCTTTTATACAAATAAAAGAGTATTCTATACTTTGTATATGCATGCTTTTTAAATCTGTTCTTTACTATAATTTCATTTTAATGCAGAATCATGTTTTATTGATAGCAATAACACTTGGAACTTAAAAGAAGAATATTTACATTTGAATATATTTTATGTACGTGTTCATTTATTCCTTCTCCTTTAATAGTTTTTATATAAATTTGTTTTCAAGTTCCTAAGTTCAGTTTATTTTTAAATTTTATAAAATACTTTTGTTGTGGAATTTAATTTTAAAATTGCATTTGAAATCATATATAATGTAAATATCGCATTGTATAAATATTTTATTTGGCTGTTTTGTAGTTTTGTGCTTTTGAATTTTTATTTAAATGCTGCTTTTTTTGCTAAAGTTTTTATATGCTCTAGGCATATCAAGAAGAGTATGGGCAAAATCTTGAATCTCAATTCTACATACATTATTTAACTGCTTTGGATCGACTTATTCTGTTAACATTAGCTGAACCTCATTCTTTTTCTTGCGAGAATGGAAAGAAGCAATACAGTGTAAATGATGCTGCTGCTGTTTTGCTAATGTAAGCATGCATTATAAATTCTTTGTGTATGTTGTGCATTGTGATAACTTAGTATTAATAGTTACATTTATATTTTGATTGTTTCTAAGTGTGAATTGTTAATGATTTTTCTGTGTAAAATAGCAATATGATGAAATTACTGTTTAGCTTACACTCTTGGTATGGTTTTAAAAGTGTCCAATTTGGCAATTTTTGAAATAGCATCAATCACTAAACTGTGCAGAGAGTTAAATGAAAGAATATGAATTTTACTAATTTATTTTGCCTGTGGATCTGATGAAGTTTTAAAAGCGTCATAATCATCATTTTCACTAATTTAAATTTGTTCATTTCCACATATATGAATAGATGCAATATCTGTTATTACTTTCATGTTATTTTCTGGCAAATCAAACAACATTCATGTTTATAACAACTATATATTCCCATAAAATTAACCCACCTGCTGTTTAAACCATATCATAATGAATTTTAAAAATATTTTCTTGTCTGCTAGAATGAAAAGCATGAAAAAATATTTGAATTTGTATGAATTTTATTAAGATGACCTTGGTTTTTTGACTGTTGTGTCCAAGATCTCTTAAAATTCCCTCTGAGGCTTTTAAAAATAAATTTATAGAAATGCACATTCAAAATAAAAATTACATTTAGTAATTTACTAAAATAAACTTCTCAGGAACTTAATAAAAAAGTACTTAATATGTATAATAAAACATAATTTGCCTTAAAATGATGTATTAGAACTTTAGAGTGTCTGCTATTTCATTCAATTTCAATTTACGGTCATTAATAATCATTTTGTGGATTTTTTAAATGTTTTCGTCGGTAACAACCTCATTTAGGCGTCCACTGCGTTCACCGTCTTCGGTGCTCATTTCTCCATGTCTAAACTTAGCATACCAATCCTTGATGGTTGATTTTCCTGGGCAGTGTCCGGAAAGTCGGCATCAAGCCAAGTTTTTGCTTCAACTATATTTTTTTCCCTTCAAAAAGCAATATTTTATCAACACGCAAAATTCCTTTTTATCAATTTTTTTCACAATAACAAAAGTTGCTTCACTCAAAATGCTATAATTCACAAACTAATGATCCGACAGCTGTCTAATTTATACACGCATCTTTTGAGGGTTAGGGCTAACTAAAAAACATATGGATTTAATTCTAGTAGCGCCATCTATGTGTCAGGGCGGGGACTTTTCTATTGACCTGTTAGTAATACAGAACTGAAAATGTTATTGTTGCCATGTATAACAGTTATACATAAAAAGAAAAAAAGTGAGAATTGCAACTCTTGGCAATTTACCCCCCAACAAATATTTCCTTTGCAAGGGTGTGGCTAAAATGCTTTCCAACATAACAACTGAAACTATTGATGGATCCAATTTTTTTTCAAAAATTCTTGGATTTTTAAAATTTGTGATTATATTAAAATTATATTGAATTTATTCTAATTGTCAAATCTTTTTTTATTATTATAAAAGCTGTTTCCATTCATTTGATTAAATTAATATGCACCTTTTTTTGTCCTAGAAATATAAAGATTTGCATATTGTAAAATTTTTTAACATTTTTAACAAGCAACTGTATTGCTTTTTAAAAAATTGTTTTAGATTTGATCAGATTTTGAAGAAAGCTTCAGAAAAGGATATAAAAGAAGGTTCTTGGTTGTATTTTATGCATTATATGAAGGGTCAATTATATTTCTACATGGCTTCTCTTTTGCTAAAGCGTGCCAAGATGGTAAGTTGTATTTATCTTGATAAAACATTTTTATTTTATTTATTTGTATTCTTAGTTGGTGCTTTCTCCTGTCATATATTGAATAAATCATTAATAAATTATTTGCTGTTGATTGATTATATTTATGAATGTCATTGTGCATTCACCATATATGTAGATTCAATTGCAATCTGTTACATTTTCTGAGTATGAAGGGTGAATTCCTAAATAGGCATACTTAATTCAATGTCCTGTTCTGTTGGCATTTACTAAGCAGGTATAATTTATGAGTCAATGTGACCCGAATGTTAAAAATTTAAATTACAAGCTCTTTGTGTATCAAAATTTTCAAAAAATGTGCATATTTTTTTATTGTTAAATAAGTTATTTTGTTGAGAAATTTTATTTTTTATTCAAAAAATTAGTTTGTATGTATGAGTGTGTTTGTAATAAATATTTATTAAATCTTATATATATCCTGAAATCCTGATATATCATTCCTGCATCCATTTTTCTCCCACATTGATCATTTTATTTCTATGGTCCCTGCACAAATTTTATTTAAATATTGTTGACAAAACCCGCATATATTGTTCTTCAAAAAGTCGTTTTCCCACACTCATCTTGGAAACATTTTTCTCATATCCAAAATGAAATTAGAGGTCAAGCGGATCCATATGGCATACATATTGGAAAGACTTCTTCTATCCTGAAATAACTCGCTTATGCAAAAACAGGCATTGGTGCAGATATTGTCACATGTATGTACTTGGGAATTACTGAGTGCAGAACAGGTGTTCTTGTTTAGAAAATGAGTTATTCTACTCTGTGCAAGGAAGGGGGATGCATCCATTTCAGTCAGCTGCCACATTCTTTCTCATTCCTGGCTAATCTGTAACTGTGCATTTTTTGCTTCATTTTATGTGCTGAATCTTATATCATGTAAATTTTAAGAAGGGCAAAAAAAAAATATCTGAACATTAGAAGAGAGTCTTTACATCATAGATCAGATTGAAAAGAATCCTTTAAAAAAAATTAACATAGTTAAACGTTTAGGTATACCAACTTCAACCTGGAATTGGATAATTTTGAAAAAGAGAGGAGAAAAATTAGTGAGCAGGCTGATAAGTATGAAATTTCTGCAATAGTAGGAAAACTCACAAAATATCTGCTTACAGTGAGTTGGAAAAAGTTCTCTTCGCTTGGGTTTCAAATATTTGATGTGTTATAAGTCACAAACAATATCTAACTCTAGATCAGAAGGTAAGGGATATCACACAAGAAATGATCTCACAGACTCATGCCAACTGTAATAATAATTATTGTTTGAGAACTAATAATTATTGTACAAAACTAAAAATGTCCATTAGAAACTTCGTCCAAGAACAAAATTCTAGCCGAAGAGTACCATAAGTGGAAATTGTAGAATTGTTGACTGTATATAGTAAAAGATTTCGCTGTTTAAAGATAAGATTGCGCTGTGTAAAGAACTGCAGGAGGATATTTAAAAATATCCTTCAACTACAAGAGGAATTTGAAAAATATTTGTAACCCCAGATAGAAAATTTGAGGTTAAAACAACAATAACAGCAATGCATTTAGTCAATTTGCTAGTAATAGCTACCATAATAAATCAGGATTCGATTTTGGTTTAGGAGCATCCTCCCAAAAAGGCAGTGCTTCGATCACCTTACAGAAGTTAGGAGAGGGGGTGGCAGCTCTAGTGTCGTCCTTGTCATTTGACCGAGGTTCAAAATTACAAGGTCCGTACCCAATAGCCTTCGCTAATATTAACTAAACTTGAGCGCCACATGTGAACAAATACGGCAACACAGAAAAAGCAAAGTAGAAATTTAACTTTGAGAAATGAGTAAATTAAGAAAGGGCACAAGAGCCAAATCTGGGTAAGCAAAGAATAAAACAGACTCACTTTAAAAAAAATGAGCTGAAAAATGTCCTTCAAAAATTGACAAAAGTCCATCGTGTGAAAGGGTCACCAAATGTTGCATTATAAGTCACAAACAATATCGAACTCTAGATCAGAAGGTAAGGGATATCACACAAGAAAGGATCTGACACATTGATGCCAACCATAATAATAAATTTAAAAACCTTTTAAAATCATTTAAAAGAACAATTAAGGACAGACAGACAGGAGAGAACACAGTGAACATAGAATGCAGTTCCTCTCTCATTTCCTTCTATTTCTTTTCTTTCCAGTACTACCTTATATAGCTGTAGCATAAGGTATTAATTTCACTTTGACTTCACTTCGTTTACATATGCTTGTCTTGACAGAATAGCCGGCTCGTCCTCCTAGTGGTGGAATCATAGTAGGCTGGTGGTGATCAGCAGTCACTGCATATTCCTGTGGATGGAAATATTTTTTGATAGAAGGTGCTTGAAATAACTGCCTCAAATGGCATGGATACTTTTTCTGCACCAAATGGGTGGATTTCACATTTTAAAATTCGCCGTGGTGATGATAATGCAGATGAAGAGTGGTTGCGCTAAGCAGAGGATGTGTCTGGTGTGAATTTTGTGATTATATTTCCATTGATCAAGACGTTGTTACATGTGGTATCTTAAACATAGAAGAAATGTGTGATGATGTGAAAAATAAACACAATAGCGAAGAAATAGAGGATAATTTTGTTGCTTGTATAACTTTGCTGGACAGTATCAATACAGCAAGTCTATGAACCTATAAATTATGAGTCATGGCAAGGATTTTGAGGGTTGTAGCTTCATTAGATCCAAAGATCCTTGGCTCTATAGGAAGAAGACTGACTTTTGCCTTAACAGATGGCAGTACCGTCACAGATCGAATATTTGGTTGGCACAGGAGTCAAACTCGTGATCTTCCAATCACAAGGTCGACACTCTTATCGACCAGGCCACCACGTCTGTGAGGATAATGTCCATGCTGATAAAGCTAAGCCTACTCCAATGCCGAGTGTGTCTTGACTCAATTATGGCAATTGAGATTATATGTGTAAATAAATAGAAAAAATTAAAATAATTTAGCGGAACCTATTTTGAAATAATCACACATAATTATTCAAATGATCTGAATAAGATTTCCAGATGAATAAAAAAAAACTCTAATAAAAATAACGACTTTTTCTTTTTAAGTTTTTTTTACGAACAACCCAACAACATTTTTAAAAATTGACTCATCGAAGAAAAAAAAAACAATGTTGCCACACACACACACTAAAATAAAAACTTAAACAAAAAATCAAACGATATGAAAATCGTTTGAGATACGATACATACTCCCACCTTGCAAAGTAAAAGGTTACAATAGAACTTTGCAACTAAATTCTTAAATAAATTGAATTTCAAATATGCAATACAGATATAAAACATTAAGTTTCTCTTGCAATTTGTAAAAGTCAAAAAATATGTTCATGAGTTCACAAGTCTAATTTGCGAGGAATTCTTACGGTTCTTCCCAATCTAGTTTTTGTATGGTGTATCACCTTAGAATTATCAGTGTCCTCAACAGGAGAGTCTGGAATATCCTTAATAGGTAAGCCAGGAGTATTCTCAGCAAGTTCTCCGATTTCTCCTGAAGCTTTCAAAACATCAATCTCATTTTTAGCAGACATTTCCAAAGGATAAAGTCTTTGGAAAGGGCGTATCTTCTCACCGTTAGAGGTTTTTATTCTTGCAACTCTAGGAACACCATCTCTTCCAGGATAAACTTCCAAGATAACACCAAGAGGCCAGTCAATGCGGCGGACATTGTCATGCCCAATCAGCACAACATCTCCCACCTCTAAAACACTTTTCCTTATCCCCTCGTGTACTAGAAAAGCAAGATATTCATTTCTAAACCTTTGTCTAAGATCTTCACGTAATTTCTGCAAATATTTGATGCGTTTGATCAACGAAGTTCGATCCACTTTATCTAGATCTGGAGTTTCATTGTTGCTATTTCCGTGAATAAACATTGCTGGGGTCAAAGGTATTAATTCATTTGGATCATCTTGTATGTAAGTCAGTGGCCTAGCATTGATTATTGACTCACTGTCACACAAGATAGTTAAGAGCTCTTCATAATTTAAAATAGACTTCCCCAAAACTCGTCGAAGTAGCTCTTTTAGCATTCTTACAATACGCTCCCACCATCCACCCCACCATGCCACTGTGGGTGGTATAAATTTCCAAGTGATTTTCTGAGAAGTTGAATATACAGCAATTTTACTCCAATGTAATGCTCTCAAAGCATTATTTGCTCCAACAAAGTTCCTACCATTGCCACTATAAATTACTGAAGTCCTGCCTCTTCTGGCAATGAATCGTCTTAAGGCTTGAATGAAAGTATCTGTAGTGAGAGACTGGACTAATTCAAAATGAACTGCTCTGTAGACAGCACAAGTAAATAAAACAACCCATGCCTTTTCTTTCGACTTAAGGTATAGAGGACCGGCATAATCTATACCCGTTACCTCAAATATTTTTGTCTGAGTAACTTGCTCTCTAGGCAGGGGTGCGAAAGGTACTTCAACATGTTTAGCTTTATAACGCTTGCACGTCACACATTTATTAAGAACCTGCTTGACTAACTTTTTAGCTTTAATTATCCAAAAATTTTCTCTAAGCCTGGCAAGTAGTACATAAGAACCTGCATGCATTGCCTTTTTATGTTCTTCTCGAATTAACTTCACTACAACATCATTGGCAGGCAATAGAACTGGGAATTTAAAATCCTCCTTCTCATCACTGTCCACTAATTTGGTTCTTATTCTGAGAAGTCCTTCTTCATCTTTAAAGGCTTGCATTTTAGCAAAAAATTTCTCATCTTGAAAACACCTTAACTGTATGGACTTAAAAACCAAATTTTCTGCTTTCTTAAACTCTTCATAGACTAAATTACCTCTTAACTTGTTTACATTTGAAATGTTATGAATAAACTGAATAATCCATGCCACTACTCTGACGTTCCTACTGTAGGTGGAAAAATAATCGCTCATAATATCTGCTGTTTGAATATTTACCATACAGGATATTACAGTTCTTTTTCTCTCTTTGTTCACTTCTTCATCATTGACATCTACTTTTGCATCGTTACTTGGCCATTCATTAGGTGAAAGATACAACCAGCTGGGACCTTCCCACCATTTTGAACTGTATAGTCGCTTCGCTGAACACCCTCTGCTAGGACGATCTGCAGGATTCAAAGATCCGGGTACATGTCTCCAGGATTTGACTGAGGTCAGCTGTCGAATTTCTTGAATACGGTTATGAACAAATATACTCCAAGATTCTTCTCTCTTTAGCCAAGCCAATACTGTGGTTGAGTTAGTCCAGAAATAAACGTTGTCTGTGTGAAATTCTTTAAAGAGAGTAGAGGAAAGGCGAGCCGATATAGTAGCACCAAGAAGCTCTAACCTTGCGATCGTTGTTTCCTTTTTCCCACAAGGGGCAATCCTAACTTTACTTTGTACTAGTTGAATATGTACGGCACTTCCAGTATCCACTCGTAGGAATGCAACAGTAGAATAGGCAAATTTGCTTGCGTCGCTAAATAAATGCAACGAAATGTGTTCAAATCCATTATCACAGTGTAACCATCTTTGTATTTTTACATGCTTGAAATATTGAAGCTCACTCAGCCATTTTAGGAAATCTTTACGTGTTTTGGGATCAACTTGTTCATCCCAATCAATTTTAGATTTCCATAAATTTTGTAACCAGAATTTTGGTTGCAACAACACTGGATTAGTGATGCCCAATGGGTCAAAGACTTTGTGTGAAGCAGAAAGAAAATTCCTTTTTGCGATTTTTTCCTTTATTTCTCCCAAATCGGAAATATTTATTGAAAGAGTATCATAGTGTCTGTCCCAAATCATGCCTAAGATGTTTGTAGGATTTAGTATGGGAACAAATGAGTTAGAGTGCTCCCACCCTCGTAAATCAAACTTCCTTTCAGCCATGATTTCAGTGGCTACTTTAATGAATTGTTTTAGCTCTGACAGGTTTTCTAGGCTAGTCAAACAATTGTCTACATAGAAACTGTTCATTAATTTCTGTATAGTAACAACAGGGTATCTTCCACTTCCTTGATTGGTTTCTTCTAATTTTTTGTTCAAAAGGTATTGGATTGTTGACCCAAGCAAGAAAGGACTACATTAAACACCAAATACGACTCTGCGATGATGATAATGTACTAATTTTACTTCTTTATTGAACCACAAAAATCGTAGGAAATTTCTGTCCTTTTTACAGATGCTTATCTGCAGGAAGGCTTTTCTTATATCAGCTGTTATGCCATATTAATACATTCGAAACCTTGTTAGTATAGAAGGGATTAATTCAATAAAATTTAATCCCTTTTCCACACAATCATTCAGACTGACCGTTCCTTTTTGTTTAGACGAAGCATTAAAGACAGGTCTAATCTTTGTACTGCTGTTTTCCTTTACTACATGTCGATGGGGCAAGTAGTGACAAGGAGACTTGATTTCTTCTTTAGGAACCTCTTCAATTATGCCTTCGTGTTCCCATTCCTTAAAGATCTCGCCGTATTCTTTAAATAAATTTTCCCGTTTGAGATTATGGGCTGTCATTTGCAACCTTTTTCTTGCCAAATCAAAATTATCTGGCAAAGGCAAATGTCCATCAAGCCATGGTAGGCAGACAAGAAATCGTCCATCTTCATTGACCGAGACAGTCCTTAAAAATATTCCATCGAAGCATTATGACGTTCCTCATTAGTTTTTTGTTCTGAAGGATCAAGAATCCCTAAGGCATCTAATCTCCATAACTGACAGATATCCATTTCTTTTACAAAAAGGGAGGTTATCAGCATAGTACTATGTGAAGATCACTCTCAGGAACTTTACCTGATAGTGTCCAACCCAGTAATGTTTCCATGGCAATTAACCCACAGGATAAAACTTTACGCTGGCCAGTCATGAGCTTCCCGATTACATCAGATCCAAGAAGCACTTAACAGGTTGTGCTTCCTCACCTACATCCGACAACCTGATCTTCATTTCATGAAGCTCTGCAATCCATGAACCTGGACTAACAGATGCAATGTTATCGCATATAGATATCTGGTCCAATGCTTCCATGTTGCAAGTGATATTATTCTCGGGGTTTTGTAATTTGATTCTATAGTAAGTGTGTTCATATTTTTCTGATTCAACACCACCAAACAAGGAGTGCTTGAGGATTTCCTTTTTGATTGGAATGTATCCCATTTGTTCAACTAGATTTTTCAGAACGTATGTCGTCTTTTGTGACCCAGAATCTAGTATTGCTCTAACCGAGACTTCTTTACTTCCGCATACCATTTTTAATTTCAAAATTTGAAGGAAAACCCTGGGCTTGGAAGTGTTGTTAGACATACTGATTTGAAGATTTGAACTTCTACTCTTGTTCTTGTCTGGTTCTTTATTTATAGCCGCCAGATTTTCACACATAAGAGGAACATGTTTCTTTCCACACGCTATACACTTTAAAAATGCTTTGTAAGAACGAGCTGTATGAATTGGTTTTAAACAAGCATAACAGCATTGTTTGTGTCTTAAAATATTTTGCCTCTCTGACAAACTCATCTTCTGAGCAGAAAAAAAGTCTGAGCTCAAGTGTTTCCTAGAACAGAAAACACATTCTTTCTTCACATCTTTTGAAGTTGTAGTCAATAAATTGGCAGCTGTTGGTATTCTTTTATTTTTGGGAAAATCTCTTACCTTTTTCTTAAATGATTGTCGATTTTCATCTGCACACAAGCCAAAACCAGCCATAGCCAAATTTATTCTCTCTTCCCCTTCAGTTTCTGCTTTAAGGAATGTCATCAAATTGTTTAGTCGTTCTTTAGCATCAGTTGAGGCTGCTGAAGAAGTGCTTCTATCCCACGCCTTTAAGAAATCTTCTTGAAAACAAGATTCAACCATGGGATAAAGAATTGAAGCACACTTGTCAGTAGTCACTCCTAAAGTCTCTAAAGCTCTTAGATATGACTCGAGTTTATCATAGAGAGAAGTCATCGAAATTTTCTCATGTTTCTGAACCGAGATTATCAATTTTAATAACTCTCTTACATAAACTTCTACTAATAATTCATCTCTACCAAATCATGCTTTTAAACAATCCACTGCTTTTGAATAATTTGCTGCTGTGGCGGGAAAGCTTTCTACTACTTCTCTGGCTCTCGAGCCACTTACAGGCGCTTGAACAAGGTACTGAAATTTATTCTCTGGCGCGATTTCGTCATCATTATGAATATGTTGAAATTGGCTCCAAAATTGTAGCCAATCCTTAATATTGCCATTAAACTGTCTAAATTCCAATTTTGGCAGATTAAATTTCTTTCTAGCACCCGATATAATAGTATTTTGAAACTCAGCTACACTTGGCACTGTTGTGTTGATTCTCGCTAACTCCAGTTCGTGTTTTCTTATATTTTCTCTTTCTTCATATTCCCTTTGTTTTTGTTTTCGTTCACTCACAGCTGTTACAAAGATACTTGTCACGAATTCTGGATCATCCAGATACGCTTTGCTCTTTAAATTAATATCTTTTAATTCAGAAATTTTTACCTTTTCAGGTAGTATCTCACCAATTTCTTCTGCCACAAACAACTAATCCTCTTTTATAAAGCCTTTAGTACTTCTAAACATGTTTGGATTCACAGTTAAAGATCCTGCAATCTTCTGATTCGAATTCGAAATTGTCCTGTCGCGGACGCCAGAAATGTAAATAAATAGAAAAAATTAAAATAATTTAGCGGAAGCTATTTTGAAATAATCACATATAATTATTCAAATGATCTAAATAAGATCTCCAGATGAATAAAAAAAAACTCCAATAAAAATAACGACTTTTTCTTTTTAAGTTTTTTATCAACAACCAAACAACATTTTTAAAAATTGACTCATCGAAAAAAAAAAAACAATGTTGCCACACACACTAAAATAAAAACTTAAGCAAAGAAATCAAACAATGTGAAAATCGTTTGCGATATGATACAATATGAACTTTTATATATGCTCATGAAATTACAGAAAAGGACCAGAAAAAAGTTGTAAATTTTGAAAATTTGCTGCTTAATTTTTAAAATTGGATGTAAAACCCAGCAGAAAATTACTAATATTTTAAAATAAATATCACTAACTTTTCCACAACATTGATTTATTTCTTTTACAGTTTGATAAGTAACAAATTAGTATTTATTTGTATGTATTTGATTGAGTATGTATGTACATTGAGTGTATGTACATTGAGTATGTACATTGAGTGTACTAATGTAGAAACATTGTTTTCTTAGTGTTTTGACTTTAATCTGCATTCATCAATATCCCATATTCATTGTTTTTTTTTCATACACTCCATGAAAAATGATGGATTGAGTTCTACTGTCTTTTATTTATGTCTTGAACAAGAAAAATGATAATTTTGAATTTAAAATGTTCTTGGAATTGTTGCACCTATTTTTTCCTTTTTTATTTGATGAACAGAACAGGATATTCTCAAGTAAATCATCTATTGATGTTGATAACATATTTTTTCTTTTACCTTGAATTTTTTTCATTGTATTACCAAGATTTTTCATTATTTTGTGAGTGAATATATGGAACAATTAACTTACTTTTGTTTTGAAAACAATCTTTTTTTCAATTTATTTTCATGTAATTTTTTATTTATTAAAGTTCTAAGAGTAAATGTGTTGTATGCAGAAGGGTCCAACACACACAATCCGGTATATTTATTTGTTTTATTATATTTATTTTCTTGTAAACGTATTTGCTTAAAGTATATACAAACTGTTTCACAGGCATTGTAATCTAATTTAACACTTTTTATCTGTTCTGTTACTAAATTGACAAATTATGATCACAATATGCTCTTAAGAAAGACGTTTTACAGTATTCTTAAAAGAAAGACGTTTTCATTCAGTTCTGAAATGAAATAATTGACAGTTACATCTGCAAAAAAGTTGTAATTTTGTGCAAAAAGTAATCTCCTTTGTTGTTCCAATTACAGAAGTTTCTTTTCAAGTTGTTGGAAGTAATTAAGTTGTGTAAAGTAATATTCTTCTCTTTGAATTCATAAAGGAAATTATTTACTGAATTTGTACCTTTATTATTTTTTTTCTAATTTCGATCTTGGTTCTTTTCTAGTGTAATTGTAGAAATGTATTTTAAATCCTTATTTACATGTACAGTTGGAGTGCATATTGACATATTATGGCAACTAATTGCTCATATACTTTAATATTTTCATTGAGTGGCATAATTTTAAAATAATTTCCAGCCATTTTTTTTTCTGGATTTCGTGAATATCGGATATATATATATATATATTTTTTTTTTCTTGAAATTTCACTTTTTTTTCCAATTGCAGATATTGTTTGGTGTAGCATAACCAGATTTGACTCTTGTTCCATTAACTTAAACATTCACACACTGACTTCCATACAGGAGCAACCAATCGAAAATTTTAAAAAGTCATGCTTTAATTGTTTTTATCCTATTGGTTTTTTGTTGTCAAGTAATATTAGTACATTTCTGACATTGAGTGAACTTATTTACTCTAATCAAGTTAAATGACTAGAATGGTGATGGTAGTATAGCCAAGTGTGGTTGTGGTCATGTACTTGCAGCTGGTATGCTTTCCATCTAGTCATGGGTGTGAGTCTTGATACCAAGGTTTGCCATGCAGCTGATGCACAATGAATTTCTCAAGTCCTTCTGTTAGTGTAATGTGGAAGTTTGGAGAGGAAGGAGCCAAATCTCGTGTCATCCTCGCTACTTGACTCAGGCTCAAAGCTGTGAGATCCATTGGCAAATGTATTATATATATGAATAATTTCTGGTCAAATTGACTCTAAGGGAGGAGCAGTGTTAAACGGATAGATTAAATAAATTTAAAATCTGATCTTAAGTATTTCCTGATTATGAAAAAAAAAAAAAAACCTATTATTTTTATCAATTAATGATTGATGGCATTTTGATAATTTCAGTGAGATACTATTTTTATACTTTTGTGAGAATCTAATTCTATTTTTTAAGTTTAATATATAAATATCTTTATTGTGTTCCTTATTCTGTATTAAATTATAAATATATTGTTATAACACAAATATATTATTTTAATCTAATTTATAGTTTTGAAAGTAAAAGTTATTTTTCTTATTTCTCATACTGACAATATTAGGTCATGAATTTTGATAGTAGTTAAATGTGCTACAAGTTCTTAGTTGTTAAAGATAAAAATGAATTATTTTCCTATTATTTTTATGATGATATTTTAAAAACCAGTATATTTACATTATGAATAA
Source organism: Nephila pilipes (assembly GCA_019974015.1). Lineage (NCBI taxonomy): Eukaryota > Metazoa > Arthropoda > Arachnida > Araneae > Nephilidae > Nephila > Nephila pilipes. The sequence continues at coordinate 123,112 of BMAW01023678.1, read as the reverse complement.
ATTATAAAAACCCTTTAAAATTTTGATTGTTTTACTTTCTTAGGGTAAACATTTCACTATAATTGGCCTCAATTTCTAGAATTTTTAAAATTAAAAAATATGCGAGTTGAATTAATAATTTCAGAGTATCTTCCAGACACTTCTACATTAAAAACTGTTAATGGGATGTCGAATAGGATTCAGTAAAACATATTTACAGCTTTAAGTAAATTTTAATTTTGCTATAACAGACTTAATATGTTTTGTAAAATGTAATTTCCTTTTAGAGTCTTAGAGTTAAGTATTTATTATTGAGTTGTCTTGTAGCAAAATGATTTAAAAATGATGGATATGTTGGAGATAGTTGTACATTGTATTGATTTGGATCATATGTTTTGATAATAATGTATCAGAGGATTTGTGTTGTCAAATAGCAGTTAGGAATTGTGATATTCATTATTAGCTACTAGACAAAATTTTATGTTTAAAAGTGCTCAGAATGTAAAACTCACTTGCCCCCCCCCCCAGAAAGCTTTTTGTTACAGTTCATAGTTTTGTTCTGTGGTGAACAAAATTTGGATAAATGATCTTCATTATGCAACAGAAAGAAGCAATAAATGAAGTCTTTTTTTATTTATTGTTGCATAAATGAAGATCATTTATCTTCATTTATGCAACAGAAATGAATGAAAATATATATAGGAATTTCTTTAAGTAAATAACAATTTTCCTTAGAAACTGTAAAAGTTTAAATAATTTTTACTATGGAGATTAAGTGCTAAATATTAATTTAAATTTGTGTATAAATATATATGAAATATGAATTAATCAGCTGATCTTTAAATTAAAAACATTCCCAAAAACTTATTTCTTTCATGTAATCTTTATTTTTATTTCTGAAGTTTGAAATCTATTTCATTACAACTTAATTTTTGTGCATAGCACAAATTTTAATTTTTAAAATTCTTGAACTAGCTATGCAAATATTAGTTTCAAATTCAAATAATTTGACTTTGAATCAATGAATTGTAAAAAATACTAACTAATTTTTAGCAAGCATTTTAACTATTTTAGAAATTTGGACCTAATTTTTATTTATTGGCATATTTAAATAATAGATTAACATTACTTTATTTTTAATGTTAAGTAATAGATAATCTTGTAAATAATATTATTAATCATGTAATTTTTTTTTAATCAATGTGAATTAAATGTCAGAGGGGAAGAGCATAAACTAATTGCATCAATTTGTGCAATAAAAGCTGGTAGTAAATTTACTTTGTTTTTATTCTTAGTATATGTTTTAAAGGTTGCAGTTTTTTTAAGTTGTTTTTATGTAATACAGGTGATAAGGAGCTTATTTGACTTTCTTTACTTTACAAGTTCAATAAAGGCAACAATGCAATGGAATATGCTAGAAATATTAATGAAATATGTGAAGATAGGTAAAATCAAAGGAATAACCTCTGGCACTGGTTTACTGACTATAAACTCAGTAAGCCATTGCCAAAGGTTATTCTGGAAATTCTGTGTTGGAAAACTGCAACTGATAAGATGAGCCTCACCTGAGATGTTTGTAGTTTTCTATGAGTAGATAAACATTACGAAGGCTGGAGAAAGAGTTTGTATGGAAAACAGTGCCCCTAACCCACCTAATCTGAAGGCATTGTTGCATTTGATTATAATTTATTCTGCAGTTTTCAAAACCATTTTGGTGAGAAAAATAGGAATTCTATAAATAAGATCAGAATAAAATTTGTGATTATTTTTCGCCTTTGGAAAGGGAAATTTTGAAAGAGAGGTTTTGAAGGTCTGTTAGGAAGATGAGACTTTGAATGAAAGAGCATTATAGAAGATGGAGAGTATATTTTAGCATGTAATTTTTTTTCTTCTTAATTATAAAAAATAAAAGAAGTATAAAAGGTAGCATTATGTATAGGAGGATCATTTTTAAATTTTACTATACATTATTTGAATATATTTTCAAGATCTATTTCTGTAAGAGTAGCTGTTGTCATCCATGGGGTCATCACAAACATTGTTTCTAGATAGTTGTTGGTTCTAGGCCTGGTGATTCACTTAAAACCTATCTTGTAGGGAGGCTGATGCATGTGAAATATGTCAAGACTGAAAATCTCACATTGGAAAGGTGGGGAAGCTAGGATTGGGATGGCAATTCATATGTTGCTCTTGTCACTTGACTGAAGTTCAAAATTATGAAGTCAGTCTCCAATAATTGCTTTGCTTCTGAGTACAATATTAATAAAACATTGTGCGAGAGTAGCCTTACCCCTAAAGTTTTAATTATTAGAAGATCACAAGTAATTATAATGTATCAATTTATTTTTAGTTGGTGTATCCATTTAGTAATTAAAATATTATTCAAATTGCTTTTTTTTTAAAAACTTCTAGGATCAAGGAAATAAGAAAGAGGCTTTTAGATTCAGTGCTGGTCTAGCTGTTATTTGTTATACTTATAAACCCTTCAATTTGCTCCAAGAAATCTGGTTCTCCAATTTGGAAGATAATCAAAAAGCCTTCACTAATTTCTTCCAACAAGGTTCTTTGAGGACAAGTTTTATTGGTAATTTGTTTTTCTTCCAATAAATTGTTTTTAATGTAATGTGAATGTCATGTTTATTCTAAGTGTTTATGTATACCAATTAATGAAAGGTTTCAGAATCATAGTGTATCATAAAACTAATTTAGGTAAAGGGTAAAACACAGATGCAATACTAACCTGTAATGATCAGTTTCTTAAATTGCTTAGATTTTAGTCATACTTTTTTAAAGAAATTCACGACTTAAAGGTAATTAAAAACCAAGATTTTAAAACCTATCAGGGAACAATAAGTCAATAAATACAAATAATGCACGAGTATTTATCACAATTTTGGGTTTTAAAACAAGGCTCAGATTTGTTAAAAATCTCGATAGTGTAAGAAGTCTCAAAAAGTAATAAAATCCACTAACATTCCTCCTCTTGTTTTAATTCCAAATAATCATTAAAAATTTTTTTAACCCGTGGTTGTATAAATGAATGTATCCTGTTAATAATCCCATTTTTACCTTTAATGGACCTACGACTACAAACTTCATTTGTTGTAATTTTCCTTCAAAATTTTAAAAGGACTATCTGATTATGACAGTTTCAGTGATCAATACAGCATTACACATCAGGAAATATCAGATTCCTCATTTTGTCATAATTTTTCAATCTATATTCTTTGAAATTTCTTTAACAATTAAATACAAAAGCTATTTCGCACACACACAAAAGCTAAATTTAAAAAAGAACTGTCAGGCCTGGTGAATTTTCCAGTGAACTTTATAGTGCTGAATTGGATTTACAGAAAAAAACTTGATAAAATGAATAGTCTTGAATAAGTTTATAACTTGCACATGTGAATATTGCTAGTATTATGAGCTGTTATGAGGTAGCAAAGAGTGATTCCTGGAATATTTTAACTAAAAACTTGCCAAGCAAAAATTGCCAAAGGTATAAAAGGTATTTCTAATTCAGAATTTTCACACAAAAATGATTGACAAAGAGGGATATCACATTTGTGTCTAAAGGCTTTTGACTTCAAAAATTGTATTTGTTAAAAATTCATGAATAAAATGTTTCAATTTTTCTTTGATTAGTTATTAGTATAAATAGGGTTATTATTACTACCTAAAGTTACTAATTACTCTTTAAAACTTTAATCAAATAAATAACTGAAAAATGCTGTTTTTATAAGTTTTAAGGAATGTTTTTTTTTAAAAAAAGTTTCACGAAAAATTAAATGTTGCATGTACTTTGAAAGATTATTTGACTGCTTCTTAAAATATTAATATGTTAAATATTTTGTTAATTTGAAGAATCTCAAATTTATTATTTTTCATCATTTTTTTCAATTCATTTCTTAAAAATGTACATAAAATAAATATTATTTATAGGAGTAGACAACTTAATAAATTGCTTATTCCTTGACTAATGTTTAATGTCAACTGAATGTCAGGAATTTTATTTACTCAAATTGTTGGGGATAAAGGGGGAAAAATTGCTTTATTTTAAAATTTATATTTTTTCAGTATTGCATTTGAATTCTTAAAATCATTTCTCAAAAGTTACTTTCAATTTCGAAAGTAGTTGTCAACAATATGATGAGGCTATTTGTGAGTTCATATTGAAATACTATGTACACAATTTTGTATGTGTTGTTGAATTTTGCTGATAAAGTGTGTTGCGTAATAGCATTTGTTACATGTATTGATATGAAAATATATTTTCTGATTATATTTTAGGTGGTAGATGATCTTGTACTTTTTGTTTTAATTAATACAAAAGTTATAAATATATTTTGTATTTATTAATTACATATTAAATAGAAATTTGCTATCCCTAATGTATGCTATGCTAAATTTTAATTAAAATTTGTTAAATATTGATTTTACCTAAGTGTCCAATTTGTTATTGTCGGGTATCCAATTCATATAAAGCTAATCTAATAGCTTTTTAAAGTTTTGAGGCAAAAAGTTTTGTTTGATAGGCAAAAGTTCAAAGATGGTATGCTTATTATTAGAAGTAATGTAAAATTAGTATCTTTTTTTTTATTGTTTCTGTATTTTTGTAAATGCTATTCTCTTTATGTATGTTTCAATAAAATAGTTTTCTTCTTTTTTATTTAAAATATAGGACATGTTATAATAGACATGTGTAAAGAAGATAAGAGCAAGTGGCTTCAAAAATTAAAACTGGAAGTTTGCATAGCTCAGGTATTTTGTGTATTTGATGCTTTATTATTTGTATATTAGTGAAATCAATCATAAGAATTCAGAGCAAAAAACACATTCAAGCTTTATTTCTGAAACTCTTATCTCTAAAATTCGGTAAATGGGGAAAGAGGTTGAGACTTAAAAAAAAGTACCAATTAATTGGAATTCACTTATAATTTTTGTATTATTTTTTCTTCCATAAGTGTATTTGTGCAGACCTGTAAGCCAATACAAAATGCCCTTGTGTAGAATTTTTTAATTGAAATATTTTTCTCTCCTACATTTTAGAAATCAAGCCTAATTAATCCTTTTCAGTTAGTTTATATAATTACGAGGGTGCTTTAAAAAAGATAATCTCATCAGCTGGAAAAGTTATGACAATGAATTTTTGAGGTGTGAAAGGTGTCATGTTCATGAATATGAATAACAGATTTAGACAGCTGTCTAACGAGTCATGATACTTACTAAAAACAAAGCATTTCTGATTCTATGAGCATCATCTCTTTTAACTTCTTGAAGAAGAAGTCTTAATTTCTTTAGACTTCTTGAACCACCCTTGTAATAGTAATTTACTTTTATGTTGATCATAAAAAGTTTTATTTTTTTGTAACAGAATTATTGAATTTTAAATATGTTCACATATTTTGATATGTTGCTGTTGACATTTTTTAAATATAATTTACCTTTATTTTTTTTAAGCTTTAAATTCCTTTTTTTATACACATTTCAAATTATTCACTTCTCTATTTTTAAATGTCTGTTATGAAAAGTAATCACATTTGGTATATATAATCATAAAAAACATTTTAAAATTTATGATTTATTATTTGTAAAATGTAATGATTTTTGAAGAATGGTAATTTTTGTATTAAAAATTTAAAAACAAAAACAGGAAAGAAATTGTTATGGATATTAAATATCTTAGTTTAAATTTGGAATTAAATAAAAAGTGTCAAAAGGCTCTCATTTCTTCTGTCTGAAAATTGTACAGAAAAAAAAAAGTAAAAGAAGCGTGCAATATCCTTAATAACTTTTGCAATTCTCATTGCAGCTGGACTGGAATAATTTATATGTTAATTTATAATATTTATCAATTTTTTTATTATGCTGCATTTGTAAACCGGAAAAATATTATGAATTATTTATGCGAAATAATCTAGTAGTTCTTTAACAGTTTTTTCCAAATTTATATTTACCTAATTATTGTATTCAAATGAAATTTGGAACATATGCTTTATAGCATCCCCCCCCCCCCCAGCAATGATTCAGAAGCCTCTTCTACGTGGTGCTAGAAATGCTGCACATCAGAAGAAAGAAGAGGGATTTTGTGAGTCGATTGAAGGTTTGTTAGCATGAAAGCAGCAACAATAGGCCTCCCTAGAAGTGCTATACAAACCTTTTGGATTGAGAATAAATTTTTTTAATGTTTTAAATGTAACTCATTTCGCTATCTCTTTGAATCGTAGGGGGACATCACAGACTTTATTTAGATTATTCTCTACTTCTAATTCTTCATTCTCTAATTCATTAATTTACACGATTTAGTTCCTTTGAAAAATTTCTCTGGTTGGAATTAGAATTCCAGAACTTATGAAGTGTCCCTCCCCTTTTAGATAAATGCGACATAAGATGTATATATATGCAATATAATACACCTATAATATATCTCAGAATAGTATTTCTGTAACACATTTATTTAATAAGGTTTTAAAGTATATTTGGAATGTTAAATTGTGATTCTTATCAAGTTATTGACAAAGTGAAAGTCCTATATTCAAATTAAATTTTAAATTTTTTTTGCAGTTATTATTAAAAAAGCATTTGAGTTTTTTAAAATAATACAGGCTTATCAAATATTGTTGGAATTCAATTAATGTTGAATTGAGAACGGATTTGTTAAATTAAAAAAGTAGCTCTTAGAAGGATTTATTGAAATTATGATTTGTTGTGCTCAGTTTTTGGTACTAAAATAAAATTTAATTCCGGTGCATTTATTTTGGTAATAAGTCTCCGTAAAGGTTTTTTTTCTAGTTTATCATGTATTTTAGTTTTTTGTACTGACTTTGATATCATTAAACTCAAAAAATGTTAACATTTTTACCCATTTTAATAATTGCTTTTTTTTTCAGGTTAAAGAAAGAATATATAGTAGAATTTTTAGCTCTGTTGTTAAGAAAGATAAATTATTATCTTCTTACTTTATTTTGGATTCAACCTTTGAGAATTGTAGTTTAGAATTTCCTTCTGAATCAGCTTTGCAAGAATATGATAAAGGTACATTTTAATTATAATTTTGGTTTATATATTTTAAAAATTGCTACCAGGTTTTTGAATACATAATGAAGCTTTAAAAAATGTTAAAAATTGTATTTGTATGTGCTTTGTTGATATAAAATTCATTCGTATTGGAACTATACATTTGATAATTTTTTGTATTTTTTATTTAATACCTCTGTCTTTAAAATTTCATTTTTGTGTAATTAAAAAGTAGATTGTAATGTATATGTATAATCAAAATATGCCTCATAAATTTTGTGTATTTTTTTCTTAAGATTCAACATAGTAGCTGTTGAATTCTCCTTGTTTGTCATTTCAATTTGAGGTGATTACAGCCCTGTGGATATTTAACTGTCGAATTCATTAATGAAGTTCTATAAAAAAATACCAGTTCTGAACTTTTACAATTTTTTTTAAGGATGCATCATTATTTTTAAAAAAAAAAAAAAAAAAAATAGAACTCAAATTTACTTTTATTGAACAGATCTTCTCTAACATAAAAGCCTAGAAAAAAAATTAATAAGCGAGTATAAGAGCAAATTAAAAATTTTTTTGCAAAAAAAGTTACCATTTTAATTTTTTTGAATTGGTAAAGTTATTTAAGATGAAAGTTGTTTTGCATGTGAACGGACAATGTTCCCTTAATTCACTTTTGACTGCTTTATTTTTTTGGTTATCGATATATTATGTATTAGTAAAACATGTAGATATTTTTTTTGCATTCTTGAAATAAATTGCCATTTTAAAAAAGATAAATTTGCGAAATCTGTACTTTTCTTTTACTATTTTTATGAGGGTCATCCAAGAAGTCCTTAGAAATTCCAAGAAATAATGCTTGTGGCATCGAAAATTGAGGTCATGACTCACTAGACATGTTTATCATGTTTTTAGTGAGATTGATGGCTCACTTGACAGCTAAGTCTCAGTTATTGGTATTCATGATCACGATGCTTTTTGCTCCTAAAAAATTCTTCGTCATAACTTATTCTGCCAATGAAACCATCTTCACCTTTTTTAGAGCAAATTCACCTGAAGTGACCTGATGTGTTGATTTTTGTTTGATTTCTGGTGCATAATGATGCATCCAGGTGGCATCGACAACTCGATGCATCAGCGAGCAAATTTTGATTTGGCAGCAAATGATATATTAATCTCAAATTTGTTTTGGATTTGGCAGGTGGCAGCACCCAATTTTAACAACAATTCATCTTAATGATGTCATCTCTCTTCAAATATAAGTACTTTTTGAACCACCCTTGTTTATTTAGTCCAGATAAAGGACATTAAACACAGGGTTCGTTCAGCTAATATAATGGAATAAAAATATTGCGCCTTTCATGCCCCCAAAGTAAACTGACTAAGTATACTTCCGTAGGTATAATTAATCCATCTTTTGACAGCTTACAAAATAAAATGGAAGAGATATATAAATATAATTCATCATTTTGGGAAAGAAAGAGCAGAATTTTAAACTTAAATCAGAAATTAATGTTATCAAATCATGAATAATGAATGTAGGTTATAAAAATTGAAATGTATATTTTGTCTCTGGAAAAGATAAGTAGAGTAACTTTGATGAATTTTCTGAGAGCAAAATTTTTTTCATTTGATTCATTAATAGTGCCCAAGTGCAAGGATGCTAGTTTTTGGAAAAACAATTTTTTCTTGCAAAGTGATACATTGTTTTCATAAAAAAACAACTTGAGGAGTAAAAACATATCAGCTTGTGTTTCCAAAGATAATTATTGAGGTTTTGGAATACGAAAGATTCAAATTAAGTCATGATTCTATTTTTGGGATTCATTTATGAATGTGAAAACTATAAAAAATTATAAATTAAAGAATTATGAGAGTGAGAGAGAAGGGAATTTTAATATTTACTATGTTTTATTATGAAAAAATGTAACAATTATTTTTTTCAGCCCTTCATATTCAGTATATGTTTATCAAAACCAAATGGTAAAACAAATGAACAGAAAATTGTTGACAAACATCAAAATTTTAAGAAAAGTAGGCAGTGAAGTTTTCTTATTTTTAATGAAAAATAAGTGCTAGAATCTAATGATAATCTACTTTGATATATCATAATGGTATTAATTTGTTCAACATTAGTTATCATTATGAAAACATAAATCAATGTATGACAATTACATGGGATTGAGACAAAATAAATTAAAAGAGCTCAATCTGAGTATAGAAAAACAATTTGTTTTCTGAACTAACGCAAGAAAGTGAAGCAATGTTGCATCCAATCTACATCTCGTCAGAGTTTATAGCTAAATACTTGAAATCTTTTACAGTAGGAGAATTTGTAAATGAATGTCTTATCAAAGCTGCAGAAATTGTTTATCCAGGAAATGTGAAGACTTTTCAAGCAATTCCTTTATCTTGGAATACAGATGTGGAAAATTACTGACCAGCTGACAATTTAAGATATCAGATACAAACAATCATCTAGTTTCAAAACTTTTTCCCATTACCTGTGGCAAGAGTATGGGTATAGGGAGTGTAGTTCAATTAGCTGTATTTTTATATGCATACACGACAGATTTCAACATTTTTGAGGAATTGTACGAACTAGTGTTGATTCATGACACTTGCATAGAAAATGTTATTTAACTACATTTTTGACTTTCTGCAAAAATGCTATGTACCTCTGTCTAAATTAGTTTCAGTGGTTTCGCTGCATTACTGAAAAAAAAAAAAGTGAAATTTATGGTGAATCCAAGGTCTATTATTATTGTAGTATGCATTAAGAAATATTACATGTGATGGTGGTAAACATCAACACATGTTAATGCCTGTAATAAAATCATTAATTTCATAAAATCTTGGAAATTTTAAATTGGCATTTCTCTGCATTTGTAAATGAATCCTATACTGATTATTCCAGTCTGTCATGCAATATTGAGGTATGTTTGCTGTTCTGCTCTAAGTTTCTTAAACAATTTTTAGGTTTGAAAAAATAAATATGCTAATTTCTGATCAGTAAAAATCAAAATAGAGTATTTTTTGATACAACATGGTTACAAAAGATTTATCCCTTTCACGATCAATATAGCAAAACACTTGTATAAAAATTCAAGGAAAAGATAAGATCATTACAAGCATATGCGATCAAGTTAAAATATGAAAATTAAATGCACTTTTTGCCATACAAAATTAAAAAAAATAAGCTTAGGTAAAACTGCAGCATTTAAAAAAAAAAATGAATTTCAAATAAGACTTGCAAGTTTATATTACTGTAATGTTTTTCTTTTCAATTTATTCATTAGATATAGAATCAATACCTAATGAGATGAAAATGGAGGTAATTGAGATACAATGTGATTCAGAATTCTAAAATTCAGTGAAGCTGGCATACCAGAATTTTACAAATATTTAGCTGTCTGGTTTGAAAGCACTCGAGAACTTGCATATGCAATATTTTCTACATTTGGATGAAATTATCTCTGTTAAGGGTTATTTTCATGTATGAAAGAAAATAAGTATCAGATCTAAAATTTCTGACAATTAGTTGTGAAAGTAATCACTGTAAACAAAATTTCTCCTGAAGTAGAAGATAAAGTAGTTGAGATGGGATGTCATGTGTGAGGAAAAAAACATTAAAATTATGGTTGTTTTTGTCCCCCCTTCCCATACTTTTCAAAGCACTCTTTTTTTCACTGAAAGTTATTTCATATTTTATCTCTTTCTTGCGGCCCTCAAAATCTTGAAACTTTGTTCATTTATCCCATATTTGCTTTTGAGTTTGACGCCCTACATCTAGGTGCTTCCTCAAAATAGAATTAAGTTTAACCGTATCTCTATAGAACTTTTAACATTTTTACATTTGTGTCATTGATACAAGTTTTTAGAAGAAATTCTAATGAATTTTGTCATTTTAATTGTGATTTAAGTATAATCATTCATTTAAAAAGTTTATGTGTATGTGTTAAATTACATGAAAACATACAGATGAATTTTATTTTTCTGAAAATTTCTTTGTTATCTAGGATTTTTAAGTAATATATGATATACAAATAAAAATTAACCCTCCAAAATAGCAAAAATTAGTTAAGTGCGAAAGTTTATTTCATATAGAATTTTAAAGAAGCAAACTCACTGTTACATTATTTATTTTTGCTAATCATATTATAGTTGTGAAACAAATACCAAAATATGACAGTTTTTGAATAAATTAAATATAATCATCTTAATGATGCTGTTCTTATATATGAGATATAAGGTACTGTCTTGTAATAAAAAAGTATTATTTGGATATTATGGTTTTAAGTATAGATGACATCTGTCTATATAAAGCCAAATTTCCCAGCAATATGTAGTTGATCCATACCCACACATATATGGTTAATAATTTTGTGAGGGATAGGGAATTCAGTTAAATGTACGTATGAATTATATCAAGTAACTTTGATTACAAGTGAATGAATTTTCCTTTTTTTTTAATAAATGTAATTTAAAATTTTACTTATACATTATTGAATTTTACATGACAAGTATACATTATTGAATTTTGCATTACAAGTATACATTATTGAATCTTTCATTACTAATATACATTATTGTATTTTACGTTACAGGTATACCTTAGACACTGGATGAGTCAGAAATATTTGTCTTTGTATAATAACTTTATATAATAAAGTATTAATCATTGCTTTATAAGATATTAATTATAACCTAATATTTTAAAAGTGAAAATAAATCTTTTTTTTTTTTTTTTTTAATGTAATTGTTAACTAATGCACTTTCAGCTGCTTATAAACTTTGCCCTGACTCACTTCATCACTTGGTGTGGCTTGAAATGCAAAGGTGTTCCATTAATACCCTGGAACTTGTTGACAATATTGGTGATGTAAGTATTATTTTTTTTAAAAGAATTTTGTACAAAATCTGATTAATAATTGTAAGTAAATTTCAACTGCATTTCATTTTTGTAATTGTATAATTTTTTTAATGCATGAAATTGATCATTATTAATGAAAATTTTTTGTGTTTAAAAATTTCAAGTTATTTGTTTCTATTTTTAGGTATTTAAAGGTCTTCAGTACAGCAATAAAAATTTAACTAAAGGAAGTTGTGAATCATTGTGTGTTTTGGACCTTGAAGCTTATCTTAATGCTTCTGTTTATCAAACTCAATGTATGATCGAAAAAAAGAAAAGTTATCTTAGTCTAAAAAACCAAGATTCTCAGTTATCATATCCTCCAGATATAGCTGATGCTATGTGTTCCAAACATCAAGCATCATGGTGGAAAGCGGCATATGGTCTTCATACGTGTTCTATAAAGTAAATAGGAGTTATTTTGTGTTCTAACTTTGGTTCTACATTAAATAAATATATTGGAAATTTATAATAATCAAGTATAACTCTTAAACAAACAAACAAACAAACAAAAAAAAAAAAACCCTGTATGTTGCTTTTTGAAATTTAATTTGTTTTAAGTATCTGAATGTAGAAAAAGTCTTCTAGTGATTTTGGAAAATATTTTAATATGTAGGTCATTCATATATATAGAAATAGGACTTAACAAAGTGTTGAAATTAAAAAGGAATGTTTCTCTGATACAGGGTGTGAGGGAAATAACTCTCCTATTTCTAACATTAATAATTAAGTAATGATAGGTATTCAGAATTTTATTTCACAATTTGAACAGACAGTATTTACCATTGTGATTCTCACATTCACCTTCACTTTGTTTTGAAAATAATTTTGTCCAAATGCTGATTGTTGTTGCCCAAGTATTTCTGAAGTCTCTCCCATAAGTTCCTTATGACCCTCCCAGTCATTTCTTGTGTTATTGCCACAATTTCTTGGTAGATAGTAGCTTTCAGTTTCTCTATTTTAGATTTGTGACTTCAGGTGTATATTTGTAAGAAATATATATTGTTCGAAATATATCTTAATAAACTGCTCTGCAGTTACAATACTATGCTGGTGTTTAATTATTAGCAATCAAAAGACACTGAGCAGTTATTCTGTCTGGAACCATAGATTTCTCTGTCAAATATATTAAGCTTTATGTAAACTGACTGTTGCTTTTTCATGTGATCTGCATATTGCATTCCTTCCTCACATATAGTAATGTGCTCTTCAGTAGGTTTTCTAGTTAGAAAGCAGAGTGAAACACCTATCTTTAAAATTAAGTTTTATGTAAATTAAAAAAATAGTGGAGCATCATTCTTGCCATTTGTTACCAGCTTATTAAATGAAGTATACAGGAAACAATCAATGCTATGTCTGTTAAAGAGCAATAAGTAGAAATTGATGTAATTTGTCTATTATATACAACAGAAATCTGCATTTGATCCAGCAAAATTGATGATTAATGGTAGGTAACCAATCATAAAAATTCATTATGTATAATGTAAGAGAAAAACGTATTGAATGCAAATCCCTTATCCCTAATTGTTAAATTTGAGGAATGATGTCATATTGGCAATAATCAAACCGAATACATTACAAATTAGGATCGTCACATTTCCGCTCAACTCTCAATATGATTATACAGATGACCCAGTTCTGTGGCCACAGGTTTTCCAGTCTGCTTTATAACTTGTATAGGTCATTTCGAAATTTAAGACATATTTCAAGAACTTTCAAATTTAATTGTAGCCTTTTGAATAAATTAAAATATGTGTGAAATATCCTATAATTTTCCTTAATATGTTTTAATTTGATATATTGGAAAAGAGTGTTACTTGATTTTGAAACTATAAATGATTTCGAGTGGCAAGTATTTTGACTATACCTATATCCTTGAGTACTGGATACTGTCTCAAGTTCATAATTTGCTCTGTTATTTAAATTTGTGCATTTCCAGTTTTACTTATTAAACATTGCTATTGACATAGGTAGATGTAAAAAAATGTTGCATGTGCTAAAAGGACTATAGATGAATTAGAATTAAATTAATATTGTTTTAAATAACTTTTAAAGTTGAGTCATGAATAATTTTTTTTCGAACTTTGCTCATTGATTAAGAACGATAGACACTATAAATCTCCAAAGTAAAAAGGTGCAGCCTTTTTGGTATTATCCTATGAATCACATCTCTTAAAAAAATACTCTTTGTATATCTTTAATTTTCCTGTTTTAACACTGTCCTAAATAACCTAGTAGTTACAATATCAGCCTAAAAATAGTTTAAACTGCAATTGCTTTCAACATTATTTTTTAATTATTTAAAATTTACATTACACATGAATGTGGCAGAGTATATATATAAACAATAATGCAGATAATTGAAGAAAAATCATGTAATGGTCACCTGGTAATATAATTTTTTAAAAACTAAACCATTATTTTTAAAAAAATATTTAAAAAAAAATTAGAATACTTGAGTAAAACCCCACTAACTATTTTTCACTTAACTAGAAAAATGTTGTTTTTACAATGCAATATTCTGCTTAAGAGGGAAAATGTGGTGAAAGGATGTGATATTCTAAAAATAATGGAAAGTGTTGCTTAATTGTGAAATTCCACCAATAATGGAAAATGTGAAATCAAACTCAGATTTTGCTATAGGCCATAATAACATTATCTATTTAGGTTTTTGACTTGTGGTTTTATATAACTTTGTTTAGTCCTTGTTTAAACTAGAGCTCTTTTAGTTATCATTAGCTGTAATTTTTCTGTTTTTCACCTCAACATTTTGGAAGAAAGTTTAAAAATTTGGACCTGCTTACTACAGAACAGAATTCAGTATAGCATTTTCAAAGTTTTTAGCAGTGTGTTAAGAAGCACAATATACTTGGAAATGGGTAAACAATAGCATAGTAAACAATGCATAAGAGAAGTATGCATGCACAGTTTTTCATCAAGGCTATAGGGAAAAAAATGTAGTGCCAACCACTTTTTGCATCTTTCCAAAACTGAGGATAGGAGTGTTCAATATTAGTCTCCGATAGAACCACTTCTATTCTTTTCTAAGTAATAATAAAGAAATATTGATGGAGGGTCCTCAGATTTTTTAAGGCTCGTGGAAAACTTAAAAATTGAAAAATTAATAGCTGTCAAATTCATTTTATATGTAAGCACCATTTTAACTTTGTCGATTTGAAGAGTTGTGAGGGAAAGTTGAGAAATAAAGGCTTGTCCAAATGGTTTAGTTATCAAAGGGATGAATACCAGCTTTTAAAATAATAGATGGATTTAAGTGGCATCAGAATCGCCATTCATTGCTACCTGAAATGGAATTGAAAATTTTGGTGGCCGAGACAATTGTGTTTGACTGAAATTACATCAACTTTCATGATTGTCAGTATTTTTGTACAAGTATTGAGATAAGAAAATTAAAAATATGTAAAGAGCATGTAACTTTAAATGCAATTTTCTGGAAAATATCAAAAATATTGTATGATTTTAGTTTGAAGTTATATGTATCTGTATCAATATGCCAATTTTGAAATGGAAAAAAATTAACCTAAATGTCTCTAAGTCTTTTGTCAGTAGCACCTACCGCCATAAAAAGTTTACTTACTACTACTTAAGATTCATTATTTTCTTTCTGTAGAGTAACTAATTAAAAGCTTAGGATATTTGAGATAAAAATAAGTTACTTAAATGTGCCAATATGTAATTACTGCAATAAGTTATATAAATGTGTGTATATATTTACATATATATGTAAGGTTTAAAACTCTGAGTAGTTATTATTTTATCACTGATATATTTGGTATGTTGGTACTTGTAAGAAAACAAAACAGGCTTATAAGAGAACAAAACAAATGTATATTAGCTAATATTTTGTAATAGAAGACATTTAGTAATAATTCTTGAATTTTGTTTAATACTTAGATCTACTTTTGTTACTAAAAAAATATTGTTTCTTGCATAAAGAATACTTCTTATTGCTTTTGTGACTTATTCATGTATGAGTATGAGATTGTGTTTCAAAGAAAATGTAGGTGTGAAAATATTTTTGGAAGTTCTTTTCAGAATTATTTGTATTCAGCTATTGGCATACATATGTAGCAGATCATGTTTAGTGGTTCTTTGAGTAGCTGTTTTTTTTTTTTTTTATCCTTGCACTCTAATCGCATTTGAAAGACACTTTTCTTTGAAATAATTTTCAGGATTGTAACAGGAACCAGAGAGATATTCCACTGACTTCTGCATATTGTCAGTTTCTCTTTTCACTTCAAACAGCCTTCTCTTTTCTCCTCTGCATGCATCCCCTAGTGGTTCAATATGAGCATCATGACCCCGAGGGACCCTAGTGATTTTTTTCCCTCTTCCATAGGGTTTATTGTCTTTGGCAAACACAGGTTACACACCCCCGGGTTACCCTAGCGATCCTTTTCTATTTTCAACCTTCCTTTTTGTCAACCAATTTTTGTGCTATTTTTTTTTCAATTTTTTCACTTCTAGATCATAGTTAATTCTTGTTTGATGCAGCATATACACATCTGGCTCTTGTGCCAATTACCTTTACATTCACTCACTCACTCCTAGTGGATCATCAGACACTACAACATATTATAGTGCAAGAACCACTGTTCTAAAAAATTTAATTATAAATTCCATCTATAAGTTTTGAAAATACATGCATCACTTTAATGTGATATTTCTCAGCCTTTCAGTGATTGTTACCCAATTTTTAATCATAATCTTCTTTCTCTTCTGCATACAATAATAATGTATTTTAATGCTTAAGTTACACAACAATCAGAAAAACTTACAAATTACCAAGAATAACTAAATTTATTGACATTTCAATCGCAATCTGTTGTAATTTTCATGTTAACTACAATTTATAGTATTAAATATTTTAAGCAGAAGATTCATACTGAATCATGGATAAAATTTTATGCTGGTGTAAGCAAGCAATAGACAATAGTAAAGCATCAACAAGTATCCAGACAATTGGTGGTTTTGAAAAAAATTGAGAAAATCTCAAAAATACGTAAATTTTGGGTTTTTTTTTTAAAACGTTTTTCTGAATTTCACTTGGTGTGTGTGTTAACTTCCCATCATAGAGCTTTGAAATTTTGAGAATGCTCTCATCACCAACAATGTAATTTAGACGCTTACACAGTTTTAACCATATTTTCTTTTGAAACTGAACAGGGTAGCCACATTTGGCAAAATACTGCCAAATAATTCTTGTCGCCAAGGGTAAACCTTTTCTGAATTCTGGTTCCCATTTTTTTTAATAAAATGACTTACAAACTTTCAAATGCATGTTTTGATTTTATGAGTATTATGAATTTCTTAATATGCTCACAAATGTATCTTTTTAAGTAAATTTTAAAGTTAAAAATAACTAACAGTTTTAACTAATATTTCAATAATTTTCTTTAATATACTTTGCTACCATATAAAAACGTTATTTTTAAAAACGTTGGTTTTTATATCGAATTATTTTTTATCAGTTATTAAGTAAATGAAGGAAAGCCCCAATTTTTCTTTTTCTCAAAATTTTTAACAGCAGACAGCATGATTACTAATTAACTTGTTTGACATTTTGAAAAGCTTTATAGAGATTATATTAGCAAACCCAGGGAATTCTTAGAATTAAAATTAAGATGGGAAATGAAAAAAATAATTTTTAAAAATTTTGTTTGAATGAAAAAACTTTTTATCTCTTATAAAGTTTATATATATATATAAAAAAATAGCCAGCTGTAAAACTCCTCATGCCATTGATAAGGAGTTTATTTTCCCAGCAGCAAAATTGAGATTGTAAGAACTATGTTTGAAGATAATTTTGCCAAACAATTGCAGTTCTTACCTCTATCTAATGATGTTAGTGCCTGTTGAATTGGTGTTATAGCTGAAGATATACAGCATCAGCTTTTCAGGAAATTCCATGACAAATTGTTTTTATTTCTCACTTGATGATGCAATAGATAGGTAATGGAATGAGCATCTTTATTTCTATGAGCAATTTTGTGAAGGTATATTAACAATAGAAATACTTTTATACAAATCAATAGAACTCAAAGCAACAGCGTTCACATTATTTTCTATCTTAAATGATTTTATAATCAAGGCAAACATGTTGAGTGGAAAAAATTATGTTGGAATATGCACCAATTGTATTCACTCTAAGTCTGGAATATTTTATAGTATACAAGCACACTTGTGAAAAAAAAATTGTTGCAATGCATCTGGACACATTGTATGATCCTCAAAGAAATGAGTCCTGGACTTAATATTAGGCTAATGACAGTTGTAACTCTCTATAGTAAATTATTTAAAAATGACACCTAAAATCGTGAATTTTTTTTCGCACTTTGTAATGACATGGTTGCAGTACATTGTGTTACTGTTTTATTGTGAGGCTAGATGATTATCATGTGGGGAGTGTTTGCTATATGTTTATGAATTTAGAGCTGAAATTGCCATTTTTCTAGAAGAAAACTGATTGGAAAACTAGAAATTTATGAAATAGTTTATTTGTGGCAAAATTAGCTACTTGATCAACCTAGCCAAGAAATTAAATAATTTAAATTTTCTTCACCACAGAGCAAATACTTGTATGTTGATTACAAGTGATGAATTTAATTCTTTTTGTAAAACAGAATTGTGAAGCAGAAACTTAAAGCAAAAAAACATAGAAGTGTTTGCAAATGTGGATGAATGTTCTAAAACTTACAAGGCAGAAGAACAACTTGTGAAAGTTGTATTTGTAACCATTGAAAATCATTTAACCATGCTAGCAAAGAATTTTAAAAGTATTTTCTTGCTGAGGACAACTTAGTATCAAGTTATAAGTGAGTTAGGGATCCATTTCAAAATACTCCCAAAGGTCTCTTAACTGCCGAAGAAATCCTCATAGATTTCATGGCAAGTGGCTAAATCAAAGAACAATTTAGTAATTAATTACACTTTGAATTTTGGGCAGTGGTGGGTGATAAGCTTTCTACAAGGAAAATGAGTACTTCATATATTACCATTTTTGGCATCCTACTTTTACGAAATCGTATTTTCTGTAGTGTCCTTTTTTAAAATATAGATTTCAGCTAAATATAGAAAAAGAATTATATTTCTAATATTAAACCTCCTTTCAAAAATCTTTTCTTTGCAAGTTAAGCTTAAGGGAGTTACTAATAATTGTTAACTTGTTTTTAATTTAGTAATGATACATCAATTATTAAAGATGTTGAATAGTACTGAGACAATCCTATTTTTTCTTTATATTATATGAGTGTAGATGTGTATATTTTTTTAATCAGAATGTATTTTTTATTGCTTTCCTTTCAGTAAATTAATTTTTCAAACATTTTGTTTTTGATATGCTTGCTCCCCCACTTAGTGTTATCATGCCTCCTTAGAGAGTTGCACCCCACATATTTCTACTTTAACTTATTGATTTTTTAAAATATAGAGAGAAGCTTGGTGAATATAGAAGAGTGTTGCAACATGGTCTGGAAGTAATAAGAGGCATTGGCAATCATGGTATGGAAGTACAACTAATTGCTTTTTTAGCTCGAAAGTTTGCTAGTAAAGCAGATAAATTAATGAAGGTAAGTGATTGAAGATATCAATGGAGTATGAATGGTTAAAATGAAAGACTGTAACAGTAACTTTCATAAATCTGTATGCTAGAGGTAACGAGTACAATGTTCATTTTTGAAATTTTACAGGGGAGCTGCTTTTTTTAAATTAGCAGATTCCTTTTAAAAAATATTTTTCAATAAATCTTTGAATATGTTAGTCTTTGGACTGTTGACTTATAAGTTATTCTTTTTAACAGCCTTATAACTTTTTAAAGAAAAGACTTCTACCTCAAGCATACAGAGTTGTTTAATGTAAATTTTATATTAATTTGTTGTGACTTAGCAAATAATTATATATAACTCATTTATAATTTAATCCACTTAAAAGTAATTTGTCCTTTCTCAAAAAATGTAAATGGACTCCAAGACAGATTGACTTTAAAATGACGAATTTGAAGAAAGTTCTAGTTTACAGGTTGTTAATGAAAACTGTAATTACTTACCTGTTGTACAGTTTTTATCTCGCAAAATATATGTCAAAATACCTTGCTTAATGTAAAATCGTGAGTATTACTTCACTTCAAATCAATGTAATGTAGAAATATTAGAATTTGTATTAGAAATATTAGAATTTATTTCATGCAATGTGTTTTAGATGTTGTATGCAGATTATGTATTAACCATACTATTAAATGACAAAACTTCAGTATTTTAAAATTATTACAAGTATGTATGTGCAACAAGACATAAGTGCTTGCTTTTTCAAATTTTGTTTTTCAGACTGATTTTTTCAGTCGTAAATAAAATATCAGTTTTGTTTTTATGCATCTCTTTGATTGTATTTCTTCTAATGACTGTGAACTCTGTTAGTGCTTGTTAGGCTTTTGTATTAAATATTTTGACTACTGAAATTTTATAAGTATAAAAAGAGGCCATAATGCATGTATCTAATGATTATTTGATAATTACTCATAGAAAATCCAGTATTTTATAAGTTTAATTTCAATGCTTGAAATTACATTTTCCATCTAGATTCAAAGAATACTACTTTTTTAAATTTTCTTAATTCCTCTAACTTTTTTCTGTAATTAATTTGTCATAGCCACAATTATTAGAATAGTTAAGTGGAAAAAACAAGATTTGCAAGTTTTGCGAGTGAATGTTTAAATTGAAATTTCATGCTAATGAATTTATGTTATTACATTGCAGCTTGATTAACTTTAGGTAGCCTTTAAATTTCTTAATAATTCCTATTGATTATATAATATATACATGCTCTTTCAAAGTAAAATGTAGCCATACTTGTGTTTTTCTTTTCCAGGAAATACATTCCAAAGATAAAAAGAAAATAAAACCAGATAATGTTAAAGCTCTACAACAGCGAGCTATACATTACTGGAATGTTGCTTTGGGAATGCTGGATAAAATGTTATCAGGTCACACCCTTAAGTTGCCAAAGGAGCAGGTCTTTTCTGGTTTGAATAAAACTTTGTCGACAGATGAAATAAAAGAGTTACAAGATGAAGGACAACTCTACATTGCAGTGTATTTCATGGATGCAGACAAGCTTGATGAAGCAGCAGAGATATTATCCAAGCTTTCAAACCCTTATGGATCTTATTACTTGGCTTTAGTAAGTTCATTAAAATCTGATGTGAAATTTTTATTACTTTATAAATGAGTTTAAAGAATATTGAATTTTGTATTTGTGAATTTGAGTTGTGTAAACCATTACTCAACCCTTGAATAAAATTTAACTGAAATCTTAATGAATGAAACAAAAATTGATGTTTTACATTTTCATTTAGATATTAAAAAAAATGGCTTCCCAAGAAGAGAAGTTTTCTAACACAAAAGCTATCTTATTGACTAAAGCAAAGAATTCATTACATGACACTATGGACCGGATAAAAGACGATAAAAGTCATCCTTTGAACAAAGAAATTTATATTGTTTTAGAAGATATTGAAAATGAACTTGCAACTGAATTGTCTGTCAGTAAGTCAACTGGTGCATTTTTTAAAGACTATAAAATTCGTGAAGTCAAGTATTAAATGTAGGCTAATTTTTTTATACAGATTGTGTAATGTGTAATTATTACCTTAAAAACAGTTCATAATATTGTATAACTAGACATTATTTCAGTTTTTATTTTATAGTAAAATATAAATATGACTTTGAAACATGCAGATGTAGGACTTGGAAAAACGGTTTGTTGATAATTGCCCCTTATTATCATCAGATTTCAAATTACAGGTAACCCCTTTATAACAGTATTGATATACTCTTAAAAATGTTTTGGTATACAAATCCATATTGCATGAAACAAAGAACTATTACAAAAAAGATATTGAATAGTTTCCAAATATTAAGAAAATATTTTTATAATTATGAGAAATATATTTACTAAAGAGTAAGTTTCATCTATAGTACTACATATTGTGTGTTATTATGTGTTTCTATTGCCATTGCTACTAAGCACAATCAACTGAATATGTTCTCTTTTTGACAAAGTATCCTTATCCTCTCTGAACTTGTTTCAAGCTGATTTAGAATCTAATTTTTGTTCTAGTAAAATAAAATGTTTTTCAAGTTCTTTTTTTAAAAATGTTTGCCATACATAATTCTGGGTGAGGAATTAATTAAAAAGAAACTTAACCATTTCAAAAAAATTTAAATTTTTTTTTTTTACAGACACGTATCATTCAAGAGTTTAAAACATGTTTAATTTTCCGTAAGATGAAGTTAACGTTCTAATAAATGTCAACATTCTTCTGGTAAATCTGATATGATATGCGCTCTCTAATGAAAAAAATATTTTGATTAGATCTTAGGAAAGCTCTAATTTAATTGCACTTTATGTAGGGATCTCCCTAGTTTCAAATTATTTGCTTAGAGATTTATGCAAATCTCAAACCATGTCAGAGTAAAAACCCTGTTCCAGAATGATGTGTTATTTGTAGGTTTTTACTTTTATTGTTGAACGGTATTGTAAAAGTGTCTAATTATACAGGGATTTTACCTGTGTTTACAAAATAATTTTAATTTCTTCTCAGTGATAATTAATATGCTCTTTATAGTAAAAGATGTAAAAACTCAAAATTTTAAAATTGTTAACATATCTTTTTTATTGATTTTTTTTTTTTTAATTTCAGTTTTAATTCAGTCTTTATTCCCATTAAGGAGCTAGTTCCATTACCTAATATGTTGATACATAAAAACAAATGCAATTAATTGCATGTTACTTATAAATTTTAAATCATTACTAAATGCTCAACCTTTATTTTTATATATTTAAAAAAGTCAAAGCACATTTTAAAAATAGAATTTTTGTTATACATTTTAAAAATTTATAGTCATAGAATAACTTGATTTGATAGAACATTGATTTTTATGGAGGATAAGTGCATCTGAGATCCAAGTATAATTTTATTAATTTGTTGAAGTGATGCCGTTTCTCCATTATGATACTTGAAACATTTTATTTTCTTACATTTTGTGTGTTATTTGAACAGTTTGGCAAGATACAGATTTGTAAGAGACATTGTAGTGTTTTTAATAAGTATGTAAATGACAATTATAAATCTGATGAAAGTTTGTTTATATAACATCAGTGTTTATTTTTATTTGGATTTTTTTTAATGTTAAATAAAGCTACTATACTAATTTCACTTAGAAAATTTTGATTTTTTGTTATTAAAAATCATTTTTGTAAATGTGACATTTCCCCTGGGTTGAATTTTTAAGTGATATATATTTATCAATTGTATGAATCACATAGTAAAATTTGTCTTTCTTTTAAAATTTGTAGCCAATTCTCGACAAGTAGATGATGTAGATGAAACAGATTCATATGATGCATCTACAGAATTTAACAGTTCAATTTATTTGACACCCAACAGCCATAAATCAATGCAGAGTACACCTCGTCCATCTTCCCATTTTTTAGTTCCTAAATCAAGGATTGAACAAAACAATGATGTATCTCGTAAGGTAGGTTATTTTTCTTTGCCATACCCCTTCTCATAATAATTTTAACCTCATGATTGCTTTAATGATAAGCCTCTTATTTCACATATATTAACTTCTAAACTATGTTTAGTGATAAGTTTAACAAGTTTTAAAAGTTTATCATATAATTCATGTTTAAATATTAGTTTTTTATACTTTAGTTTCTTTGTGGAAGCGGTATTTTATTTTAAAGGATATGGTACAAAATTTTGTTACCACAATTAAACTGTATCATACCAAGCATTGAAAAAAATTAATATTTTTTTAAAAA
The DNA here is from genome assembly GCA_019974015.1 of Nephila pilipes. Classification (NCBI taxonomy): domain Eukaryota; kingdom Metazoa; phylum Arthropoda; class Arachnida; order Araneae; family Nephilidae; genus Nephila; species Nephila pilipes. Next base: position 99,363 of record BMAW01023678.1, on the reverse strand, counting down.
ACACTGACTATGTGTTTCTCTAAGCCTTTATGTGCATGAAATATCCAAACCCTTATTAGTTTCATTGGTACAGGCTGTTCTAAAAATAAGACTGTGATAATCCACTTCTATTCATTCTTATTTGGATGAAATGGAAGAAAGCATATTAAACATAGTCTTAGGGTAATATTTTTTCACCAATAGTAGTTGCTTCTACGAAGTTTTTTTTATTATTTTTTTTTACCTGACATCTTTGTCAGTTTTCAGGCAGTAAAATGTACATTTTTAAGCTTTAGAAAATCTTAAATCTGTTGAACTCCCAGTTTTTTTTTTTTTTTGTACAACTGTTTCTTTGAAATAAAGTGGCTATTAGTCTACTGATATCTGTTTCCGAAAATAAAGGAGGTTCAGGCTATCATCTCTAAATTACTGATTTAGCTTCCAGTAAATAGCTGATGCTGTTTGAAATACATTGATAAATTAATGCCAGTATCATTTTTTTCTTTGAAGTAAAATAAGCTGCTACTTGAAACTCTGATAAATTCAATTCCATTTTTATATTTCTTGTAATAAGTGTTGCACATTAATATCTATACTTGTTTTCTGCCACCATTTATTCTATCAATGAATTCATACACCTTATAGCGTGGAATTGGATCATTACTGAAACAACTCTATTGTTCCATCTAACTGCTGCATCTTTTTCCTTTGTATGAAGAGCTATATTCTTCTTTTAACATTATTTTAGAGTGCATAAGTGGTCATTTTGATATTCTGTGTTCTCTAACAGTATCTATAGAAAATAAGTTTTTTTTTTCAAGCATGGGAAGTAAAGAAAGTTCCAATGTTTGGTGCTTTTTCTCAATTCATGTTCTCTTGAAGTAAAATATGATAGCCTTTGTAGAAGAGGATTCCTAAAAATTGCTTCATTTCATTGATGCTTATTTAAAAAATATGATTATTCACTCCCCTGGAATATTTGAGTAAAAATTTCAAAAGGAGATTAACCTTTCAATAGGAAAATCTTTTACAGGTGAGATATAGGTTAGTTACATGTTAAATCATGTGGAAAATAGTGAATTATGCAAGTAGAATTAAAAAATACATCAATGTTGCTTATTTTTTCCCCTTCTTTTAATATTTACATTTTTTTTCATTGCAGTTTGAAATTAGATTTCTTATCCATGATGAATACTATTAGAATAGGTTAAACTAATCTTAATTCAGTACAAATGTTATGATTGCCAACATTTTTTTTTATGAAACAAACTAAAGTTTGAAAGCCTATTTAGGAAATTCATGCTATGTTTTTATATTCATCTTCTGAAATTTTCCATTCTTTTACACGAAGAGCTCGTAATAATAATATATGAAATCTGTTTGAATGAGGAAAATACAAGATATTTATGTCAGATTATGTATAATCTACTAAAATAATAATTAATAGTAACATTTAGAAAGTTTTTTAAAAAAATTAAGCTTTGAATAACATTTTATGAAGTGTTAAACATATTACTGTATTTTTTGCTGGTATGTTTGCAATACCATCAATTTCACATACGTAATTAATTAGTTATTTTTAAAAATAGCATAGATTTAGGGATTACTTTTCAAGATAAGTTTTAAATCAATTATTATATTTATTGTCATTGCTTACACTTTTTTAAAATTCATATTATTATAATTTTATTCTAGCACTTTGAACCAAGTCCAGAAAGACTAGATGCTCAGATCAGAGCTTTAGCTCTAAATCAGGATACTGTTGTAAAAACACTTCTTGAACAGCAAAAAACATTTTTAGAAACTAATAAAACTCTAGCTGATACACTAAAACAAAATACTGAAGTATTAGAACAATTAAAGGTATGTATGTATATCTTTTGAAACTTTTGTTTTGTAAGCTTTTTAAATTGCAAATTTTAAGTGTTGCTTAAGTTCTGTTTGTTACATGTTTATTGGGCTAAATATACATGTAGTGTATATGGGACTATTCTTTTTTTTTTTTTTCCTTTTTTTTTTCTTTCTTTTTTTTTTTTTAAAAAATTTTTGCTTTCTTCATACTAAAGTATTTAGCTGTAAAATTTTTCTTTTAATAGTTGCATACTTTTCTGTTGAACCTCAAGTGTGTATATCCCATTTTTTACATTTATTTGTACTTTTTAACTTATTTGTATTTCTTATTTCTATTATTTAGAAATTAATGGAAGAATTGAAAGTATCAGATTCAAGAAATCAGCAGAAAAACACTGCTAGGAAACTTAGTTATCCTAAAGGTCAAGGAGATGAGGAAGATTATACTGACTATGATCCGAATAGTCTTCTGGAATTTTATACTGAAGAGACTAATGAAGATTATAGAAATTCTGGCTATACGTACAATCCTTCCTCACGCATGGTTCATGAAGCTGCTGCATCATTGAATTATGTAATGTCCCCCGCTCTCCCACCTGGTCCACCACCTGCTCTTAATTACAACTATCAGTATCCTCCACATGCGGTTCTTCCAGGTCCTCCCATTGCAGAAAGAGCTCCATTTTATCATCCACCTCCTGGTCAAGGTCTTCCTTTTAGTGAAGGGCAACAGTTACCACAATTCCATTTCCATGTTGCCACTCCAGTTGTCAAACCTCCTCCTCCTATTATGAGTAGTGTTGCTAGCATTCCTCAGGGTGTGCCACTGCCACCACCTCCTCCACCTCCTGTTAGTCTACATCCACCTCAGCCTGTTATACCACCACCAAGTACTTTATCAATGCCAAGTCCTTGGCCAAAAACTGTTGGAGTTCCTCATGCTTTTCAGATACCTTTGCCATCATCTGCTCCATTTTCTGCTCCACCAAATGTTGTTCCTTCATTAGTTGCTCCAACTGTGTCTAATGCGACTCCTGTAACATCTCAATCTACATTGAAGAGTTTATTAATGAAAACACCACCTCCAGCATCTGGACTAATTAGCCAACCACACCAACCAACTTCAACACCTTCAACTACTAATTTGTCAATATTTACTGGTATTTCTAAAACTCCAGAAATTTCAACCCACGAGCGTTCAAGATGTGACAGTGAAAATGCTGGCAGCCCTGATGTTGATGGAGATTTGGAGAAGGAAGTCATGGGAGATTTTAAACCTTTAATTCCATTGCCTGCAGAAATTGTAGTGGAAACAGGAGAAGAGAATGAGGAAGTTAGTTATAAAAGTTATACATTTTTTTTGTGTGTGGGGGGGGTATTTCAGACATTAAATATTCCTTGAAAATTTCTGTTAATTACATTATTTATATTTCTAGTATTTTCAACTTACAGATTTATTAGAATGTTGTTGTAAAATAACCATTTAAACTATAAGTGTAATTCAATATTTTGGAATACATACTTTTTAATTATTAAATTACTTCATGATTATCGTAACTTATTTTCAAAATTTTGTGTATAATGTATTTTGCTCTCTTAGATTAATAATTTTGAAAATTAGGTGTGTATTTGGCTTTAGAGCAACTTAAGTAAATTTATTAATATTATATCAATTTTAAAAATAGCTTTATTTTTGTGTTACACAGGATTGGAAAAAAAAAGCAAACAAATTAAAAATATTTTTTAATCATTGTTGATAGAATATAGCATGTTGCTTTAAATGCTATACAAAATTATATTTGAGCAATATTGACAATTTAAGTACTCTAGAGCAGTTGTGTTGTATTGATTCTTTTTTAAAATATGATAGCTACCTTATTGTAAAACAATTCAAAATTTTCTTCTAATAAGTTATAACTAATTAGTGAAAGTTACTGTAATTCACAAAGTATTAATGAGTGTATCATTTATTTTTGTTTCTCATAATTTGAATAATCAATGTTTTTTGCCCCAAATTTTTTCAGGTCCTTTTTGAGGATCGAGCTAAATTGTACAGGTTTGTAGACCAAGAGTGGAAAGAGCGAGGTTTGGGTATAGTCAAAATTTTGCATCATAATTCTAGTGGTAGAGTTCGTCTTCTTATGAGGCGAGAGCAAGTAAGCATTTCTTAATTCCTTCAGCACATCTTTAGTTATGAAATATTTAATCATAACATATATTGTCACAGTTATTACATTTACATTTTTAACTTTATTTTATAGAATTGTATTTTATTTAAAAAATTTCCTTGTTTCTATTTTGAATGTATGATACACTTTTTATTGTTTCCTTTCTGTACCAATTATGTTGATCATTAATGCCAAAGTGTATTTTTAAGCAAAATTTTTACAAACATTATGTTTTTTGATATAATGTAATATGTCTGTATTAAATAAATCTTTTAATAACATTTGCAATGAAAATGTAATAGACTTGTTATGGTTGTATTTATTTGGAGAACTCTAAACATCCTAAGATGAAGTTTTTATGCATTGATAACCACACATTTTAACAGTGATATTTAAATTGGTGTCAGAATTCTTTGTTTTTGTAGAGAAATATGTTAAGTTGAATAATAAGTTTTTCAAAAAGTCAAGCTTTTGTCCCATAGAAAATCAATTTTTAGAATATTTTTATTATGGTTAAAAATGCGTGTTATTTTTAAAATTCAAATGAATAGATAGTATCTCTTTAAAAATCTACTTGAAGTAAAAATTGCTGAAGTGGATTTTATAATACATGTGATTTTTTTTTTTTTTTTGAATAACCTTGTAATAAATTCATGCTGTCAATATTTTAATTTAATTTCTGTGCTTAATTGCTGCTATAAAAAAAAATACATTATTTCTTCTTTTCCTTTAGTTAATAAAAATTTTTAGTTAATATATGCAAAGCTATGATAGATATAAGAAATTTGCTTTTTAATACTTCTATTATTCCTCATATATTTCAGTAAATTTTGATTTGTTTCCCCCTTGTAATTTTGATTTTAAAATTTGGTTTTATATTAGCAGAAGATGTTTACATATATTAATTTTTTTCTCTTCAAATTAAACTAATTTCCTGATAATTTATTCATGTAAATGGATATCGAATAACTCCACATTATTTTTATAATTAATTTTGCAGGTATTGAAAGTTTGTGCCAATCATTATATAACTGCAGATATGGAAATATATCCATTGAAAAATTCTGATCGTGCATGGACCTGGGTTGCTCAAGATTTTGCAGATGAAGAACTCAGACCGGAGCATTTCTGTATACGCTTTAAAACTGCAGAGCTTGCAGCTATGTTCAAGGCTGCTTTTGTAAAAGCAATAAATATTTCTAAAGAATCTGGAAGTAAGAATTCCAATAGTTCACATGTCACAGTGACTGACAACACGGCTACTTTAAAACCATTTGGAACTAAATTTTTACCTAAGGCAGGTTCATGGTCATGCCCCACATGTTTTGTTAGCAATTCTGCAGATAAGTCATTTTGTGAAGCTTGTGAAACCAAAAACCCTGCTATACAAATTTCTACAGCAAGTTCTGTTAAAAGCACTGTGTCACCTATGTTACCTGTTATTGAAAATCCTGCAGTTTCTTCAACTATATCACAGGATAAACCTTTCACTTTTGTGTTGCCGGGACAGTTTCAGTCAGATAGCACTGTATTGTCTACAAAGACAACAGCTACAGGAACATCCGGTACTCCTAAAAATATTTTTGGAGGTTTTACATTTTCATCTTCTCCTACAATCCGTGAAATTGAAAGCCCTGAGGCTAAAGATAGAGAAATATTAGTAGTTTCTACCAAAGCCAAAAATGGACCTCAAGTTACTAAAATTAATTCAACTTCTTCTAGTCCATTCTCGCAATTCTCTTTTGTTAAATCTCCTACCACTTCATCAATGACTATTCAAGTAACTGATAATTCAAGAACTGTAACAGCTTCTGGTGAAAAGGCTTCTCCATTTGGAAATTTATTTTCTAAGTCATTCTCTACAGTTGTTGCTTCAAGTGTTCAATCTAATACAATAAGTTCATCTATTACTTCTGAGAATAATCTTTCAAAAATGCAGGCTATGGTTGAAACTATAGCCCCAACTTATACTTTTGAATCTAAGGATTCTTTTAAAAATGCTAGTCCAGCTTCTGAATTAGTGAAAAAGACACCAGATATTACTACTAACTCAGCTGTATCTCCAAATACAAGCAAGTTGTCTACTAATGGTAGCCCAGAAGAATTTGAGCCAACAGCTGAATTCAAACCTGTTGTTCCTTTGCCTGCTCTTGTAGAGATTAAAACTGGCGAGGAAAAAGAAGAGAAATTATTTGAAGAAAGGTCAAAACTTTTCCGATATGATTCACAAACAAAGGAATGGAAAGAACGAGGAACAGGAGTATTAAAAATTCTTTTCTTGGAAGAAAACCAGAAGTATCGAATTTTGATGCGCAGAGACCAGGTACTAAAAATTTGTGCTAATCATTATATTCTTCCTGAAATGAAATTAACTCCATTAGCAACTAGTGATAAATCATGGGTGTGGCTTGCTCAAGATTATTCAGATGGTGATTTAGTTGAAGAAAAATTTGCTGCCAAATTTAAAAATGCTGAAATTGCTCATAAGTTTCGTAATGTTTTTGAAAAATGCCAGAACTTACTTAAAAACATTTCTGAGAAAAAATCAACTGAAAAATCCTTTGCAGAGAAATGTGCTGGAAATAGTACAGCATTTGATCAATTATTTAAACCAAATGCTTCTTCTTGGAATTGTTCCAATTGCCATAAAGCAAATATGAATGATTCATCTTGTGTGTATTGCAAAACACCAAAAACTGGCATTGTAGCTGTTCCTAAACCTCAAGAGACTTCTGATCAGAAACCTCTATCAGAACTTTATAAACCTGCACCTGGTTCATGGGAATGTCAAAGTTGCTATGTCAGAAATAAAGCAACTGATAATAAATGTGCATCTTGTGATTCTCCCAACCCCAATGCTGTAAAACAAGAAAATATTACTCAAAGTGTAAAAACTAATACTGTAGTTTCATCATCTGTAGATTACAAAAACCAGCCATTAGCTGATTTGTTCAAACCCCAACCAGGGTCTTGGGAGTGCCAAAGCTGTTTGGTTCGTAATAGTTCTGACAAAATCAAGTGTGCGTCTTGTGAAACACCAAAGAGTGGATCATCTGCACCTCCTACCACAGAACCATCAAGCATTTTTGGAAAATTTCAATTTGGTTCATCAAATACTTCATCCACATTTCAGTTTGGAAAACAAAAATCAGGTGAATTTGTTTTTGGTGTAAGGCCAGTTAGTCAACCTTCTACATTTTCATTTGGTCATTCCTCAATTAATAATAAAGAAAATGAAACTGTTGGTTTTAAATCTAACCTTCCTATCAGTTCACCTGCTGCTATTTTTGGAGGAGTAACTCAAAAGACACTCACTGAAAAAAATGAGGCTGACAAATCTTCAACCCCAGTGTTTGGTAGTTTTTCATCTCCTGCTTTTACCTTTGGTTCCAATATAACTCCTAAGAAAGCAGATTCAGATCCAATAAAGTTTCAGTTTGGTAGTCCTCAGAAGTATGAGTTCAACTTTACTGGTGTCCGCCCTCGCAGTCCTGTAAAAACTCCAAAATCTCCTCGATCACCTGCTACTCCATCAGATGCTGATGAAGAAGAAGGAAGTGATTCTGATGTTGACAATATTTATTTTCATCCTGCAATTCCTTTGCCACCAAAAGTAAGACATATATCAGTGTTAAATAAAACATGATTATATATATATATATATATATATATATATATATATATATATATATATATAATGATAAGGTTATACATGTGTATTTTGATAAAATGAAGTATATAGGATGTATAACAAATTATGATATGCAAAGTATAATTGATATATAAAATTTTATATTAAAAGACTAATTTTCTAAAATTCATGCTTTTTGGAGACAGTGGTTTTCCATAATATGCATGAAAATAAAAATAGATATTAAAAATGAAATCAAAAATTTTAAAAGTTTCATAAAACTGACATTAATTAAAATTAGAAATTGTGATACAAGGTTACATGTGTATTTAGAGAGCTCAGAAAAAGGTCAAGAAATTTGATTTTTACATAATTAAGCAGTCCATATTTAACAGTTATTGAATATTTTAATATTAATGTTTCATTCTATACTATATTCTATTTTGTGTATTAGACTCAAGTTAAATTGTTATTTTTATGCATAGGTTGAAGTGAAAACAGGAGAAGAAGATGAAAACGTTATATTCTGTAAACGAGCAAAATTGTTTCGTTTTTCATCTGGTGAATGGAAAGAAAGAGGTCTTGGTGATATTAAAATTTTATTTGATGACAAAGCGAAAAAGGCACGTCTGTTAATGAGACGTGAACAGGTATTGTTTGTTTTTGCACTAAATTTTTGTCAAAAAATGTGTCCTCAATATTTTTTGTTTGAATTAAATTTTATACTTTTATAATAATTTGTGCTAGTTTTGCCTGAAACTGTACTATACTAGCATAAATTATTAATAAAACACAAGAGGAACATACATTCCTCTTGTGTTTTATTAGTTAGACATCTTTCTTTTACGAAAGGAAGGTGGCTGTGGTAGCCTAGTGGTCATGTCTTCGGATTCGTGACCGGCGGTTTTCATTCAGTCGTTGGTTCAATCCTTGGCCGTTTAAGACCTGCTGTACAGCCAGGACTGATGCACATTAAATTTGTTGGGGCTCTAAGTCCTCCCGTTGGCGGCGTGGTGTGGAAGTTAGGAGAGGGGGTACCAGCTCACGTGTCATCTGTGTCACTTGACCGAAGTTCAAAATTACGAGGTTCGTTGCCATTAGCCCTCGCGCTGCTTCTAGCGCAACGTTAATAAAAACTAAACTAAACTAAAACTTTGCGAAAGGAAATATTTTGATGAAATTCAGAAGAAATTTTATTTCTCCTTAATATGATCACAAAGTGAGAAATTAATATGTGTTTAAAATTTAATTGCTAATAAGTTGAGTGTTGAATATTTTGTATATATTTTATAAAATAGTTTTCATTACTGTTAATATTTTAAACTTTATTAAAAAATTTAAAATATTCCATAATGAAAAATAGTACCATGTTTTATTTTGTTTTGTAATCCATATAAATTGTTTCTGGTTTGTTTTCTTTTAGGTATTAAAAGTTTGTTTGAATCACTCTCTTACAAAAGATTTGAAGTTTGAAAAGCGAAATGATAAATCATGGAGTTGGACTGCTACTGACTTTTCAGAAAATGAACCATCACCAGAATTATTGGCTGTAAGATTTAAAACTAGTGAATTAGCTGAAGAATTTAAAAAGTCTATCGATGATGCATTAGGAAAAGTGTATGACTTCCAGCATCCTTCTTCAGATAACTCTGTATGCAAACCTGCAAGTGTATTTTCATTTAAAACTGAGACTCCTGCTAAAGTGGAATCAAATTTCAGTTCTGGTTCTCTTTCTTCTCGATTTGGTACCAGCACACCAGATAAACCCGTGTTTGGAACATCAAGTGTCTTCAGCTTTTCTGATTCAAAAGAAGTGCCTAAAACAACTCCATTCTCATTCTCTTTCAAAGACAATAAATCTTCTGCTGCATCTACTTTTTTTGGGCAAACATCTGTATTTGGATCAGGTGACACTAAATTTTTTTCATTGAAGGATGAGGCAACATTTAGTTTTGGTGGGTATATTTTTTAAAATAATTTTTAACATTTTAACAGTCTTTTTCATTATAAATTTACATTGTGCAATAAATATTATGAAAAATGTAAGATAATTTAAATATTTTGGTACTATTTTTAATTTGTATGATCGTTTTCCTTAAGAATTAATCTCTGAAGAATTCTTACATAATCATTATATTAATAAATTATGTTAATTGAAGAATTTAATCTCTAATTGCAATTTATTCTATTAAATGTTTTGGAACTAAATCATTAGATGGATAAAAGCAAACCTGGATTTCCCTTTAAAAGTATATTTAACTTGAATATGTTGTCAGGGATTACTCAATGCTTAACAGGGCCATCACATTTCATTAAAAAAAGTTTCATTTAATTCATTGGAGTCTATATTCCACTTAAAAACCACAGTATGATGGGGCTATTGCACATTAAATCTGTCGAGGCTCCAAGTCTTCACATTGGCATGGTGAGGAAACTTGCAGAGAGATGTGCCAGCTTATTTGTTGTCCATGTAACATGATTAAGGTTCAAAATTATCTGTAGCTAATGGCCCTAGTGTTGTTTCAAAGTGCAATGTTAATAGAAAATCTGTTTATTATGGATCAAGAAATGAGGTCTAGCTTAAAATCATGATGAATGATATTGATTAAAATTTGAGAACAAAATCAATCATGAATGAATCAAATTCAATTAATAATTCAGTATCAGCTTAGGAAAAAATTTTCCACCTTGTGAGTGTTATATTTTTGAAGTAAAATTAACATTTCTTAATTTGTTACCAATGTTAAATATGTATTGTTCCAATTTTTTAAAGAATGATTATTTTCTAGGATCATTGACATCAGAGGGAGGAACACTAACTGATAATGGTAAGCAATCAACATTACCTTTCTTTTCTCTAAAATATTCTAAAAATACTGTCCATTCAAACTGAACCTTAAAAAGAAATTTGAATTCTCATTTATTATATTATGTTTAATTTTGCACTAGACTCTTTGGTACAGTTTTAAAGCTGTTAATGCTGTTTTTTCTTTATGTTTAAGGATAGGAATACTTTTTAAATTTTAATTTATTAAAACAATTTGATTACTTTTTAAATGGAAAAATTATTCAATATCAATAATGTACTTTTGATACTTATTTCTATATGATGCAACTTTTATTAAAAATGTTAAATGTTCTTCCAACTATAATGTTAAAACAAGTTCTTTTACTTTATATTGGAAGGAAAAAAATAGCATATTTAAAGAAATTTTAAGGAAACGGTTAGAAATACTGTTAAGTGGAATATGTTAATTACGTGGATTCATTTAATATTGCAGTATCTGAAACTGATAACTTTCAAATTAACTTAAATTTTTTACTAATAGGAAGTTTTTTTATGCTCTATTTTTAATATTCTTTAAATAAAAGAAATGTTATCAAACATAGTTATTCATTCTTCTCCTACTAATGCATTAAAAAAAATCACTAAAATAATCCCTCCCTTCTTTAAGATTGTTATAAAAATTTATATTTTTATAATATTTATTCTGATTTGCAGGAAAAGGAAATGAGATTTTTTTTTTTAAGTTGAAGTAGCTTCATTTTTTTAAAGCATATGTACTGTTTCCATTTAAAATATTGTGATATTAATTACTTCTTTCAGATGTTAAAGTTGTTTTTGAAGCTACAGCTACTGCTGATGAAATTGCTAAAGCGGAGAAACTATTATTACCGAAAAATTTCTATTTGTATGAAAATAAGGAACCTTGTCCTGGATGTATTGGATGTACGGATACTATACCTCCCCGAAAAGGTAAATTTATTAATTGTCGCTTAACCCTTTGAGGGCAGTATGTAAGAAAACATTAAGTTTATGCTAAAATACATCTGATATACATTAATAATGTTAAAATGATGCAATATCAAGTGGTAGAATTAATTTTAATTTTTTCCTGATTCTTGAGATATATGCCACTGCTCCTGTAAGACATTTTATTTGTACATTCACAGTTTTGTATTTCTTTGAAGAAATAATAAATACTTTTCTAAATTATTTTAGTTAATTTGGGAAATATTAGGATTACAAAATACTTTTGAAAAAATTGGAATTTATGATGTATTTTTTGTTTCAAAGAGTGATAATTTATGCGAAATCATGTCAAATAACTTTTTTATATATATATATATAATTTTCAGAATAATAATACAACTATTTTATATACTTAATAAACATAATTTAGTTGAAATATTCATACAGTTTTATTTAAAATAAGCATATTTTTTATTACATAGACTGCATTGATATTTTCTTCCCCTCTTGTATCTGAAGTTAACTGCAATCCATCAGAAGGGAGCTCTTCAAATAAAGCAAGTTCTTTTCAATCGAAAGTCCTTGTATAAACGTTCTTTTAAAGATATATTTTAGAAATATATACCCAACCCTTTTTTTCCTTTTCACGATAGATACATTTCTCAGAAAACCGTGCAAAAAAAATTCTTGTAAAAAATACATGGAACATGTAGTAAATTTGGGAATATGTTCCACAACTTTAAAAAATCGTGTGAGATGAAAAAATTTTATTTCCCAAAAAACAATGTAAAAATGGTAATGAAATTCATATTACATATCTAGAAAACAAAATCAATTCATTTTTATTACAAAAAAATTAAAATTAGTGTACAATAAAAATTCAGTCTATAGGTACATACAACATTTAAAAATTCAATTGATATTAGGAATAAAACTTCTAACTAACAACTATTCATCGCTACTTGATAACAAGCATGCATGTTTGTTACGAACTGGATAAAAAATGATTTCATCAGTAGATGTGGCAGATATGTCTACCTCAAATATCAACTTTGATTCACATGAAGAATTTCATTCATTATTAACGATTTGTGTTGGTTTTTTGTAGTTGTAAAGTCTGTTGTTAGCAGCTGTTTTTGGTTTTCAAGTTGCTTATATAATTCTTGATATCCTGCTACACAAAACTTCAAGATTATGTTGAAATTTTAATGCATGCTCTATGTCAGGATTATGAGTAAAAAATGTTCCATATTTGTTGCAAATTTTAAGCCCTTGTTAATTAAATCAGCTGTTAATAGCTGAACTTCATCTTCAACTTCGTCATTACTGACTTCTTTAATATCATGAATTGTCATAAATTTGATATCATGATTTGATTGTGATAGATTTATAATTTCAGAACTCGTAGCATTTCCCTACTTTTGAAGCTACAAAATTTCCACTTTTGATGCATGCTGGCTAATTTTTTTTCCCAACTAGCATTTAAAATTGATTTGCACAACTTTTTGAAGGCAAAAGAAGCATGTGTAATACAATCCATAATCGTTAACTTTCTTGGTGCTTCCACAACTGTCAAATTTCGTTCTTCCACCAAGTCTAAAATATATTTAAGTGTTTGCTTTATGTAGTACATTTTAAATTCTGCTATAAACTCATATCGAGTGGCTGAGTCAAAGATGTACTAGGCAATAAAAACATTTGAATATTTTGAACAAAAATTTTGGGGGATTCGTGTTAGAACAAAAAATTTGTATAAAAAAAATGAGTTGGGTGTGTAGATTTGCAAAAAATGAATTGAAAGTACTTAACATAAAATTTGATTCCCCCCCCCCTCAAATAATTATGCACTGTATTGTACAAAATCTGAATTGCGAGAAGAAACGAAAACAAGAATACAACGAACACTAGATTAAATGAAAAGACTGTTGGATGTATGGTCTCCATAACAGCTTAAAAACCAATATTCTGAATTAAATAAGAGTTTTATTATATTCAAAGCACATACACTCATGTTTGTGATGAAAGACATGTCACATAAAAAAATGTCAGCTCTCTCTAATCTGAATTATTTGTAGCAAGATCCATACTCATTTCTCTATTTCCTTTTGATTTCTGCTAAAGTGGATTTCATAGTTCTTTTATAGTTTAGAAGGTACCATCCCTTCTTTCACACCTGACTCTAAAATGCCGATGGCTCCATTCTTCTTGCAAAGCGAGTATCTTTTTGCTCTCTTGTATCTTTTGTATTTCCACAACCTGATACTTTTCATTTATATTCACTTGTATGTTTTAGTGAATTTTGCTTCAGGCAATGAAGGCATTTTTCTTTACTGCCTGCAGCCTATCATCTATTTTTTTCTTATGCTAATGCTATATGTTCATTATTGCTAACAAGCATTCGAATGCTGTTATACTATCTTCTCTTTGTTCGATTTTCTTCCCAGTAGTTTTGACTTTGAGAAAACCTTTCTCCTGTGCTTTTATTTGTTGTCTTTAGGTGGGCACATATCATGTTGATAAATTTCTATTCCTATTTTAAAAAATTTTTTTATCGGACAATAAGTCTACTTTTTGCCACAATGGTTCTTGAAAACATTTATGACCTCTATCTTTACTCTAACAAAGCAAACTGTCACAAATCAGTCTGAATAGCAAAATTTAGTGCTGCATCTGCTACTCACTAGCCCATTGTGTGGGTGGTGGTATCAATATTAAACCAGTTAGTTTGAAGTATGAAACCAATACTGTATATATTTTTTGTTTTGAGTAATTAGCAGTTTTTACATAAAGTTTAAAACATGTAGATTGGGTAGCTGATGAATTTAAAATTTTCAATTCATCTCAGAAATATTTCTGTAAGGGATAAAACAATCACTTGTGTGTGGAAACTTTCATTAGATTCAAAGAAGTAATTTTTATAATTATTCTGCATGATTCTGTCGTCTAATTTAAGTAAAGAAAACTGTAAGCTATTATTTAAAGAAAAATATGTGGGGAAAAAATGTATTTTGCAGAGATTTTTAGAGAGCTAAAAATGTGGTATACTTAATATATCACTATCCCTGAAAGGGTTTTAAAAATATTGTGATGCATGTTATAATTTGGTATTTCAAAAATTTAAATATTTTAAAAGTAATTCTCTAAGTGTTTGTGTTACAATTCTTCCAAGTCAAAATATAGATATGTTTCTCTTTAATGAAATTACATTTATGGTTTATTTTCTTTCCTTGGGAAATAAGTTAAATGTGAAAAACAAAAAAAAGTATTTTGTCTTGCGTTATGTATGAATTTTAAAAAGCTATAGAATATTTTATATTTTATTTTCACTAAGAATTCCAATTCCATGTTTATATTATAATTCAAAATATATTCATATCAGTTATATATAATGTGTGAAAAGTCTCATAAATACCTCGGAAAATGCGTAATCTTTTCTTTCTTTCTTTTTTTTTTTTTTTTCAATTTGACCAAAATATAGTACAATTACATCATTAAGTCATTAATATTAATTTAATCATTTTCATAGTGTTTTAAGTTATGAAACTAATGATTTTAATATTTATAAATAGTATGCTAAGTTATTCAATTATTTTTTGTGTAATAAAATAATTTTATATAATTGTAATTTTAGGCGATTCTGTTGATGAACCAGAAGAAAAAACACCTTCCGTAATTGAACCTGTGGAATCGGACAACAGTTCACTATTTGGTAGCTCAAAAATTAGTAGCTTTTCCTTTGCTGCATTAGCTAACAAAGCAGACTCTGATGGCCTAACAAAGTCTTCCCCATCCAGTAAAAATATCTTTGCTGGTGCTGGTGCTCCAGTTTTTGGCACTTTGAACAATTCTACTGATGAAGGAAATGGTTAGTTTTTTCCTCCTCTATGAAAACAAAGAGTCCTTTAAAATATTAATATAAAATCTGGAATTGTTAATTGCCTAATCATAGTTCAGAACATAAAATGCATTTCAAACGAAATAGATAATGATTTCTTTACAATGCATGAATTATTTATCATACATTTTTCTGTTAAAAAAATTACGCCCCCCCCCCCCCCATTTTTTTATTTTGGCTTTAAAAGAAATTGAATTTGAAAATGATTATTTTGTTTCTATCCCCTTCAAGAACTTGCCTTTTTTCAGTAAATATGAAATTTACGACCTCAAATCTTACCTAGTAACCTTTGATCTCTACCATTGAGTTTACTAATTCCATTTATGACCACATGCTATAGGACTATAGCACATTAAATCTGTTGGTGCTCTAAGTCCCTTCATTGATGTGGGAGTGAGATGCCAGGTCAAATGTAGTCCTTGTCATTTCACCATGGTTAACAATTGCTAGATTCTTTGCCAGATTACCAGTAGTAATCTTTTTAGTCTTCCTCCTTGTTAGCTGACACTTTTTATTTTATTTCACATTGTGGTGTAGATCATATTTATAACAATTATTTATATGAGAAACTACATTATTAGTAAATTAATAAGTGTTTGGTGCAACACAACCAAATATGGCCATAATGCACCTAACACTTGTAAATTTGAAATATTCATATCGTATGAAGTGTTTCAATATTTTAACAAAAATATACATGGTCTAAGCAATACATTGTAAATTCAGTTTTTAAAAACTATGCTGTTGATTCAAAGAAACATTTTGAAGCAGTATCTAAATCCTTCTATTTAAATTTATGCATAAATTGTGTGATTATATCTTTTTAATTGTCAAATTATTTCAAATCCTTCGTTTTATTTTAATTTCAGTTTGATGTGTATGTTTAAATTTAACACACAAGATATGTAGGCATATAATTTCTGGTTAAGAAATATGAGCGCAGTAACAGAGTAATCATGGTTGCGAGCTTGCAACCAACGTTTTTCTCTTGAATGTTACGAAATTTTTGAGAAGAGTTGGGTGCCAGTTCAGGTCTCACCCTACTCACTGGACCAAGATTAAAAATTACGAGGCCCAAAGATAGCCCTAGTGTTCTTAGTGTGACATTGATAAACAGTCAAACTGGTAAAGAAATTGTTTACTGCATCGTAATTCTAAATAATTTTTTTAGATAATCTGTATTCTACAGCTATGAGAAAACCAGACCATGGTGTGTGTTTTATTATTATTGTTATCAGCATTAAGCTTATATGAAGCATAATTGTAGTGAACTTTCAAAGGGTTTCATTTCTTTTAAGAAAAACCTGGTGGATCTGTATAATTTTTTTTTTCTAACTATGTTATATACAGGTATGGTTATGTATTTTTCAAAAATTAACTTTCAAATGCCAGTACATTGTTTAAATTCAGTTTATCTTGATACTGAAACAAATAACATTTTGTGGAGTTTCCTGTTTAATTTTTTTATTCTTCAAAATTATCACCCTACAGATGAAGTCGTCCAAAGTGCAGATATTCACTTTGAGCCAGTAATACCATTACCTGATCTTATAGAAGTAAAAACTGGAGAGGAAGATGAGACCCCAATTTTTGTTCATCGGGCCAAGCTTTTCCGATATGATGCAAAAACAAAACAATGGAAAGAAAGAGGTGTAGGTGACATTAAGATTTTAAGTCATAAAGAGAAAGGTAAGTTTTTTAAAATTAAAATATGATTGTAGAACTATGAACATTGAATTAATCTCACAATTGAAAATTGTTTGTCAGCAATAATCTGAGTGATTGACAAATTTATCTTGGATGAATTTTGAATGAGATATACATAAAATATTGAATTTACGTAAAATATTGATAAAATATTGTTTGAGAAATAAGTATGCTGTTACCAAAATTCATTGTAGATTTAGTGATTTAACCTCATAAATATTGGTTTAATTTGGTCGTAATAAAGAAGTTGGAGAACTAGTTAGTGGGGATGATTAAATTCTGAAAGTACGGAGCAATTTTTGTGAACACTCTTAATATTTCTAGTGTAAATTTTAATATAAATCCAATGTAAGTGGAAAAGTACACGAATCAAAACACCCTGAAGGAACTGTTAAATATTTATTTTTAATTATTGTAAAGGATATAATGATTCATTAATAAATACATATCTTCTCTCAATTATTTGAAATACAACTTTGTGTGTCAGAAAGTTATGTTATCGATAGTAGTGTATTTAAAAATTGGATTCTAAAAATTTTTTGAACTTTTAAAACACAAAATAATTTAGATGAATTGTCCAATAGGAATATAAACTATCTAATAGAATGTAGCATGTTTCTATTTTATGAATCTTATTTTCACAAAGTTACATTATTGATAATATTGTATTGAAATATTGGATTCTAATGTTTTTTGAACTTTTAAAAAGAAAATAGTTCCATTGAATTGTCTAATATGAATTTTAACTATCTAATAGCATGTAGCATGTTTCTATTTCACAAATCGTATTTCCATGAGATTTGATAACTTCCTGTATAATAACCCAATAAGGTATGAAATAGCTTCAAAATTTTCTTACTTCAAGTAATGAGTAATATTATAAGATATAATGAGTTGGAGATTAATAACCTAATAATAATTCAACAAATTCTTACCCCCCCCCTTTTCTTTCTAACCTTAGCGGTCCTTCTCTATTTTCGACCCTCCTTATCAACTAATTTTTTTTTCCTTTTCTTTTTCTTCAATTTCTTCACGTCTAGACCACAGTTAAATCTTGTTTGGCGCAGCATAGCCATATCTGGCTCTTGCACCAATAACCTTCACATTCACTCACTATCCCTTTCTTTCTGTAGTACGATTTCGCATTATCTTGCGACGTGATCAAGTCCACAATGTTGCATGTAATCATTGTATTACTGAAGATATGACTATTTCTCCCATGGCTACCAGTGAGAATGCTTTTTGTTGGAATGCCTTAGATTTTTCTGATGGTACTGGTGAAGCATCACAGTTCGCTGTTAGGTTCAAAGTGAGTCTATTTGTAAATAATAAAATATACTGCCGTAATTAAATTTGTTTTGAATATGTAAATGTGTGTGTAAGTTGCTTATATATACAATTTCATATCTGAAGTGTAATTTTTTTGTAAAGTAACAATTTTTGTTTTTTATTATGTTAGAGTATTTTGTAATTTTAATAAATTCAAACTTTTTTAGTATCACAAATTTCTATAGAGCTGTAATTTAGGACTTCATGGCCACATTTATTTTTAAATTATGTTCATGTTATTTGATATGTTGGAACTCCTTGTGTGTGAACAAGTGATGCTTTTCAAAATTTTTCGTACTTGAATTTGTAATGCTTTATAAATGTAAAAGTGTTATCTTTTTATTCCACAGTTTGAGAAAACTGCTAATGAATTCAAGCAAATATTTGTTGAATGTAAAGAAAAATTAGCAAATGCTGCCAGTTTAATGAAAGAAAATATTTCAACAGGTATTATAATTTTTCTGAATATTTTGAAATTGTAGTGTCAATTAGATTTCTCTACTCTGTTTGTTTCTGTGGTCTCGTGAGTTCCCGATTTCATTCAAGACCCATTGTGTAGTTGGGCTGATGCATGTTAAATCTGTCAAAGTTCAAAGTTCTCATTATATTATTCATCTTAATTACATCTAGTAAAGAAGTTATGTAGAGTTATTACAGATTTATCGAAAGTTAGTGTAAAATTTAATTCAGAAGATATTAAAACTTATCAGTTGTAATTAATGGAAAAATGATATTACATGACAAGTTAGAAATTTGGGGATAAATAGAAAGTTAGTTACAAATGTTGTAAAATGAACCTGCAGAATTAGTACATTAAAATAGATATAATTTTTTAGATAAATTTATAAAAGATACTCATGCTCTCTCTCTCTCTCTTTTTACAAGTGTTATCGTGTCATAAGTGAAAACTATGCTTCTTTGTATTAGGTTTTTTTTTTTTTTTTAAAAAAAAAAGAAAACAGAATATTTACTTTTTTACTGCAGAATTTGTATTATTAAATTTGTTAAATATTGAGAATTATCATTAACTTTTAATTTTTAATGTTTTCTGCGAAGCAATAAATATCTAATTTTGAAGGACCTAATCAAATGAATTAAAATGTATATTATGTGAACTATTTTTATTAAGAACTGTAAATTATTTTAAGTATTAAGTGGCATACAGTTCTATTTGCATTGTAATTTTAAAATAACATTTTGAAGCATTTTCCAAATCAGTTTTATTGAAGGGATATATAAAATTATATATCTTCACTCAAATTATATATATTTGTTACATAACGCAGAAAATATTGTGTGGTCAATTTTACTCTTATTAACTTTCATCTTTGTATTAATATCTAAATATCTTGGCTGTTGGAGATTTTTGAGGTCAATAAAAAAAAAAAAAAAAAAAAATGTAAATTTTGCTTCAAATGAAAGTATTTGACTCTACTGTAAAAAATAAATTAATAATAATCTTAATTTAAAGTACTGTTCAGTTTTACCATTTTTGTTCTTGTATGCACTATGTAATGTGTCTGTTTAATATGCTGAATTTTTGTTTTCATGTTTTGAGTTTTTTTTATTGTTGAAATAAAATATTTTCAAAATATTATTGAACAGATGTTTTAAAGGATGTTTCATTTAATATGGTTTAGTTGGTTATCACATCTAAGTACAATCTTTATTACTTTAACATTTTCATTAAGTCATTTCACTTGCTAATGTTAAGCTTCTTCCCACTTCCTTTTTTTTTCAGGCAATATGTTTTACTGATTGGTAAGCTGTTGCAATTATTAAAGATCATTGATCTTACTTTAATTGTGGCAAGTTCTTTATAATTAAAGAGCTCAAAATGTATGAATTTATCTCAAACATGTAAAAGTATATTAAAAGTAATTTCAAATTCTGAGCCAAATTTGTGTATCATAAACAGTCATATTATCTCTATATCATTGCTAAGAATTTTAGCGGTTTTAATATTTTTATATGCTTTGATCAGGTTTTAATGCTTTTTTACTTAATTTTAATGTATTTTTGTATCCTCAGTATATATATATATATATATATATATATATATATATATATATATATATTTATAGTTTACAAGTAAGTTATATGTCTAACATAAATATATGTGTGTAAAACATTATGACTGGTATCTGTGCTAAAAAATTTTCGTACTGATGATTCGTAAATTTGCTATACAGAAACATCAAACTGAGAAACAATTATCTTTATTCTAATGGTGAAAAGCACTTTTAATGTAATGTGGAATTTTTTTTTTTTCTATTGAACCTACATGTCTTCTCCTTTCTAGGAACCAATGCTAAACACTTTGGTAGATATTTTGAGGAATACATTTCAAAAAGCAAGGCATGTCTTGTTGTATTCTTTGAGTATTATGACAAATTTCAGATAATCTGTTTGGGGTTTGAGATGAGTTGATCACCAAAAAAATCTGGATCCATGACCCATGGTTTCATTCCTTTTATGACATATATTTGTACCATCTTTTTGAATCAAGAACCTCATTCCCCTGATATGAGCTTCCCTGAATTTTTTCTGTGAGGATATTTAAAGAACAAAATTTAGAAAAATAATCCCCAATAAATAGGTGACCTGAAAATTTTCAAATCAAGGATACTAGGAATCAATCACAGCATTTTGAAACATTTCTCAAATTATGTGCACAAGAGTTCAGCTTTGTCTCCTAGTAAAGGGCAGACATTTTAATCATTTATTGTAAATGTAGGTTCAAAATTTATTTTACATCACATTAAAAGTACTTTTTGTAATTAGCAGAAAAATAATTGCTTTAAAGTTCATTATTTTTGTGTGATAAATTCATGAATCATTATTCACAGGAACTTTTAGGACACCCATTAGTTTTTTTATTTTTGATATTGGTATTTTCCAATTTTATTCTGAAAAAAATGTTAAGAATAAAATCTTTCTTATTGTATGCGTAAGCTTTATACTCTTATTCTCTTATAGGTACCAGTGCTACTGGAGACTCTTTAGATTCAAATTGTGTATCTGAAGCACCAAATCCCTTGGCTAAAAATACTGTAGATAAGGCTGAGAATAAAACAGAGGAATATGACTATGATAAAAGCAGTGATGAGGATGATGATGCTGATATTTTATTTGAAAAGCGGGCATCTTTAGAAATATTTAATGAAGCTTCTGGAGAATTTAAGGTGCTTTTTGTTTGTTAATATTATTTAAATTTTTTTAGGATTTTAGTTTGAAATATCCATATTTCAGATGTAACAAATTAAATTAAATTTTATACTATTTTGCATGACCTTGAGGTATAGCTAAATTTTAGTCTAGCATTTGTCAAAGGGTTATACAATATTGTGATTCTGGCACATGCACACGCATACATATGTATATAACATTTAATCCATATGTTTATTCATATAATGTGATGGAACTTGCTTTTCTCCCTTTTACTATTCTAAGAAGTAATTTCCTCTGAATTTACTGAAAATTCGTAATAATAATTAATAATTTTCGTTTCCCACCTCCTAAATTTTTTATAAAAAATTTTTAGAAAAGTTTTTAATATATATATAAATATTGGCCTTTTTGATGTTTCATTATGCCAGTAAATGATACACAGAAAGATTTTAAATGTTATTTTAACCTAATTAAAAATTCCTGAGAAACTTTGATATTTTCTCCTATGTACTAAAAAATTTTAAATCCATTTTCAGTTATTGTTTATGAATTTTCTTTTGCATTTGTTAAAATATGATTGTTGTTATTTATTTTTTTAGTCTGAAGGGATAGGCAACATAAGGATTATCTATGATGATTCTGTTTATGGATACCGCATAACAATGATGAGTGATAGTGGTAAAATTATGTGTGATCATATTATAGCAGTTCAGACCTGTTTGAGAGTGGAAGGCAAGAAAGCCACTTGGGCTGCTATTGACCTTAGCGTTGAACCTGTTGTGCGAAGGCAGTTCTGTGTAATTTTTAGCTCACTTGAAGCTGTAAAAGAATTTAGCAAATGTTTTGAAGAAGTAAGTGAAACCATTATTATAAAGGAATACTTATTTTGAAATATGTTCATCACTAATTACTAGACTTTTTAAATTGATGCAAGTTCTCATTTATAAATTTTTATTAAGATTAAATGTTTCGGAATTTTCTCACTTAAAAATAAATTAATTTTTAATTTATTTATTTTTATTTGTTGCATTTAAAATGTGCACCTTTGTATATTTAATGTCTCTATAAATTCTAAAATTAAGATTTTTTTTTATACTTGTATAAGCCTTTACATACTTTATTTTTTCGAAAAATGTTTTATCTTTTCTGTATTCAAGTTTTGAGATAAATTTATTTCTTAAAATAATTTTCAAAGTAACTTTGTCTTTGAGAAATGAAGTATTATTTTATTCATTATATTAAACTTTAAGTTTATATTCTAAATTAATTTCCATTTACTTTTACATAGCATATTTTTTACACATTAGTCTGCATTTGGGATTTATATAACTAATAAAATAATTTTGTGTTGGTACTAATTATTGCTTTGTGCTTAGAAATGTTTTCGTTGTGTGTAGTTCATATCAAATGTTTGTTATTCTAGTGATTCTAAGTTGATTTTTTAAAGAAATTAACACATCTTTGTCTTACTAAATTTTTTACTCCATGTTTCTTTTTAGTGCATTTTTGTATCATTTCATACATACAACCTATTTTTCTCCTCTCTGAAATTAATATGCATTTTTTCTTTTAAACAGGGAAAAGAAATTGCAATAAAATCGGAAATAGTAGAAAAGGCTGATTAATTTATCTATAAATGGTAAGTTAGGTAGATTTTTGTAATTTGGATATTTGTAAGTTTCATTTTCTATAACCCATTGCTTTTTACATTACATTCCTTATTTCAAAACCCTATTATTTTAAAAAGAAATAATATTGCAATTTTGTTAAATGTGTATAGGGGTTTAGCATTTGTATGTAAGTTCAGGAATCACAATCCAGTGATACCTGAGGGGTGTTCAACCAATATTTGCATTTTCTTTCTTCATTTATCAACCTGTGTGGTGACCGGGTATGACAGAAAAGTCTTACTGTAGCTCATGCATGTCTTAAGAGGAGGTGACTAAAATGGGTACCCAGTATTTGTGGGATAGCCGGGCACTCTGCTCTTGGGGATTATATCAGGGGCTTGCCTTCTGTGGGTAAGTATGGACATAATGACCCCAAAGCACCTTAGTGATCTTTTTCTTTCCTTTGGGGTTTACTGTCTGACGCACCCCCGGGTTACCCTAGTGATTCCATTACTATTTTCGACCCTTCTTGGCAACCAATTTTTGTCTCCCCCCCCCCCCTTTTCAATTTTTTCATGTCTAGACCACAATTAAATCTTGTTTGGTGCAGCATAGCTATATCTTCTCTTGCACCAATAACTTTTACATTCACTTACTTGCATTCTTCATTTAACATGTAGGAGAGGGGGGAGCAAATATCGGTTCGCTAAGATTTTTTATGTAGCCTGACAAGACAGTCAGAAAAATACACCTTGAACCAAGATTTCCTTCTCATACATAAAATCATTCAAAGCAAAATTTGACAAGGTAAGCAGGAAAAGACAATTTTTATCATTTCCCTTCGTTAGGTAAACCAGAAAGTGCCCAAGAGTGTTTCTGCTAAGATTAGGAATCATCTGCAGAGTTTGGAGGATGAGGCCACAAGATTTCATGATTTGATGAAAATTTAACCTAAATTCAATTTATTCTTATCCCATCTCTGCTGATATTGACACAGCACCTGAAGATTTTCAACTTGAACTTATTGAAATGCAATCATATCACACTACGAAATAAATGTTTAATGCTGTGACTTTAATTGAATTTTACAAATCTTTTCCTGCTGAAAAATTTTCATGATGGAAAAAATTTGCTG
Source organism: Nephila pilipes (assembly GCA_019974015.1). Taxonomy (NCBI): domain Eukaryota; kingdom Metazoa; phylum Arthropoda; class Arachnida; order Araneae; family Nephilidae; genus Nephila; species Nephila pilipes. The sequence goes on along the minus strand of BMAW01023678.1, from coordinate 75,133 downwards.
GGAAGATGCTCTCTGTATTTGGATCTACATATATTTGAAAGCAAATTTTTTCTTGTTTGAAGTTCAACGAGAGTAAATACAGATGCTTTTTGACTGATATTACCTTGCAGGCTTTGCTGAAAATGTCTGTCTCTCTTCTGATTTGAAAAAAAAAAAGTTATAGAAAAGTAGTGTAATAGGGTAAACATTCTAAAATGAAATGTGCTTGCAGCTATAGATTATATGAAATTAACACTATGAATGAATTTAGTAAAATGGTTACTTTTATTTAATACATATTTATTTGTATGGCACAGTTTATACTTATTCTGATATGCAAAGTTAACTAATTGAATGCAATCAATTTAAAAGGCATGGCATGCCACTTACCTCAGCTTCCACAAAGTGGCCCTTGAGCTAAAATAATTGCCCAGCCTTGATCTCGATCATATATTTGTAAAAGTTATTTCTGTGGTGCATGCAGTTATTATTTAATCACTTTATATTTGACATTATTTAAAAAATCAATTGTATCTTGAGTTTAATGTTTTGTTATGTTTATTAGTTTTTTGTTTAATATTTGTATTGGGTATAATATTTTGTTATATAGTTCCTTTTCTTCAGTTTGTTAGACCCCACAGGTATTACAAATGTACACTTAAGTGGCTATATGTTCAACTGTCTCCATTACTTTTTGAAACAGATTATATCATAAAATTATGTCTACTAAATTGCTACATCTGAAACTATTGCATAAATAATCTATTTACTTCTGTTGACTTGATGCTGGCTGACCCGCACCTGGTGCTGTTTTCGTCATTGAGCCCTGATGCCACTAACGATCTATGGTGTAGCAAGACTAATCCATGTTAAATCTGATTGGGTCCCAAGTCCAGTGCTTCAGTTGTATTTGATTTTGAATTTTAATTAACTAGATATCTATACCCAATTGCTTTGTAAATATTCTCCTTTTAATCATTGTCTTCATGTTCTTGTATTCCTATATTTGATATGAATAAAAAATCAATAGTAATATGATAAACCTATAAAGAACTGTATAAGAAACAAGAAAATGATTGTAAAATAGACTTGCCAAAATGTCTTGAATCCTACACCAGGAAGTCAACATAATATTGAAATGCAACTGACACCCTACAAATGATAGAAAATACTCTAGCAAGAAATGTTGTACAGTTTATTTTTATTAATGATTTCCTGTTTTATAATGATTTAGTTTGCAAGGTGTTACCATATTTTTTCTCCACCCCCTTCTAAAAATCATTCTTTTAAAACTTCACAACATTTTATGTGTCGTCCATTGGCCAGTTGCAAAATTTTAAAGAATTTTTTGAAAAACACAATGGACAATTTTTGCTACCTATTTTATCATGTAAACTCTTTTAGTTCCAGTATTCTTAATTTTTCTCATAGAATAAACCAATTTTTAAAGAAATAAAATTTCCTTTGCAAACTGATATTTTATACCATATATTTAGCATAATATACTAACTTTTTTTGTTTCTCATATTATTTTACTCTGAAAATAATATTAGTTTTAAGTTTTTTTAATGTTTTATTTAAAAGATGTTTTGAATTGGCTGCCTTTTATATTATAAAACATTTAGACAAATTATTGATCCTAATAATAAATTTCATTGTTTATAATAGGTTTTTAAATAATGTTTGACACCAGTAATTTGTTTTTATTTGATAATGACAATCCCTTTACATTCTATTTTCATCTTATTTTCAGATGTGATCATCTTTGAAGCATGTGATAAGTTCATATTATTTATAATCTGTAACATTTGCAATCAACCTTTTTTTAGAATATGTAAAGAAATGTTATTTTTAATGAATTTGTAAACTTAAATCTTCAGCATTTGTTTGATGTGCAAATTTTGATCTCATTACATAAAATTTTAAAGTGTTTCAAGTATATGTATGTGTAATGTAATTTCATTTCTTCATCTATATTCATTAATAAAGTACAGTAAATTATTGTATTGAATTGAGATTTACTGTTGCATTTTATTTGTAAATGCCATGCATTTTATTCTAGTGTATTTAAGATTTAAATTATAAATTTGTGAAAATGCCTTATTTTCATTCAAGTTTTTAAAAATATCTGAAACAACTGATCAGAAGTAACAACTATTTACTCTTGTATTCTTAACCCCCCCCCCTTCTCTGTTTAGAATAAATACTTCTTGAATTTGTACAGTATACAATAAAACCTTCCCAAACCATTCGTTTAAATAATAATAGAATTATCGAATAAATGTATGGTTTTGCGATAGAGCACAGGATGAAAAATTGTTTTCTTAATTTCTGTATGGTCCATTCCAATATTCCTGATTTTTCATGAGATTTTTTGGAATCTATGTAATGGACAAGTAAATTGTTAGAAATGGTAGGGGAAAAAAAATTCTATTTATGGGATAATGAACCAGTGATTGATTTTTAGAAAGGGTGAAGAGGGTAGAAAGAATGGGATTTGAGATGGGATATTGGATCCTTGTCTTTCAGAGGATCATCATATGCATCTACAAAATTACTTTTGAAAATATGGAAGAAAAAAAAATTAATGGAAAGGAAATTTCAGTTAATTATAAACTGATTTCAGAAGTCAACTATTAGCATTTAAAATAGCATTAATTTAATAAATGTTCAATTGCTGATTACTGAAAAAAGCTCTCTAACTAAAAGTTCCTTAATTCCCGAGTTCCCTATAATGAGGTTTAAATTTGAGAATTTTTAATTAATTAAATCTCTAATGAATCAGTATTCTTCTTTCAAAATTTTCAAATTAAAAAGAATATTTATTAAAAATGTTCATTTTTTTTTATTATTTTATCTTTTTATGACAAAATCAGTCAAGGATTTAAGCAGAGGTTTTACTGTATTTAACTTAAGTAGTAGAGATTTTGTCAAGAATCAACCATTCATGAAGTGCTGTTTTAGTTTTTATTTGAAATAAGAAACATCTGGAGTAAATAAATAAAATAAAATTATCCATGATCCTTGGACATTTTTTCCATTCTGGAAATAGTTTTCACATTATATAATAGTACCAAAACTTGTATCTGAATTATCTGCTGAACCTGTTGGAGTTGTTTCTTTCTGTCTTCTCAGACTTGTAGATTTCTGAAGAGGAACTGTTAAAACATAAATAACTTGGTTTTTCAGACTGTTCAATTATATCATGATTATGGACTATGTAAATTGTTAAGAATAAATTATTCTTACCCCTATCTGTTTGTTGAAACATTTCTTCAAAGTGAGATATTACGATCAGTACTGAGTAGATCTAAAAAAAAATTATGATTTTGATATTCATTTTGATTAGACTGGAAATACATTTAAAGCCGTAAGGAATGAAAACCAAATTCTAGGAGTATCTTGAGCTATATTAATGGAAATGTGTTAATCCAGGAAATTTATATATGGATCAAAAACTTAATGGAATTTCCGAAAAACACCAGAATTTTTAAATGCACAAGCTTAGATTGTCATATTTGTATCTAGAAACCTTCAGAGAAATAAACGAGTTTCGAACAAATTTGTCATTCAGACATAATAAAAATATATTAGTGGAAAAGGCTTATAACTTTTTATTTTCCCTAATGTGTTGAGACATTGAGAAATGCCATTAGTTTTTAATGGAACCAGGAGCTGTAGAAATTATAAGATTATTTAGCAACTTAAAATAAGAAAAGCAAAAATTATAAAGAAATTAATTACTGGAAGAAAAATAAGACCCCCCCCACTTAATAGTAGATGAAAAGAAATTTAAGTTAAAAAATTAATTTTAATTTTTCACAAGGTTTTTTAAAATAATGAAACTTAATTTTAATTCATTGAAATTATAATTCAATAAAAATTATCACATTTAAGTAAATTTATATTTTTCATTTATATTATCTTGAAGCAACAAAAGTTATTTTTTTAAAACTAAATTTTCAGTATATGAAGGGTATCTGAAAAATGGATTGAAAGTCGCAAAAAAAAAAAAAATTGATGACCTTATAAAGCAGCATGAAGTGATTTATTTGAATTTTTCTGGAGTAAATAGAGATAATTACTTTAAACTTTTTTGATTTGATAATTTTATAACAGAAAATTCAATTTGCTTCTCAGTGCGACATTAATAAGCAAACAAATTGCAATTACATAGGGTTTAGTGTCGTTGATAAACATGGCTGACGCTCCCCCTACATAACCTAGCGATTCTTCTTTATTTTTGTCGCACCTTTATAACTAATTTTTATCTATTTTTCATTTTTTTTTAAAATCAAAGTCTGGATCACAGTTGAACTTGTTTGGCCCAGCATTGTTATATTTGGCTCTTGCAGATTAAACTTCAACTTAATTCATTTGAATAGAGGAAAAAGGATGCCATTTCAGGTGTCATCCTCGTCACTTGACCAAGTCTCAAAATTACGAGGTATGTCGCCAATAGCCCGAGTGTTGCATCTAAGTGTGACGTTAAAAAACAATCTCATTGCATTTAGAAATGAAGAAGTGAGAAACGCCCAATATTTCTCTCTGATTAGATGGAAATGTTTTATCGCCGGAAACAGATATTTTTGGAGAACCCTAGCTTTTTCATCTTACTTTCTTTAGATAAGCATGGGAATCATGACTCCGAAGTACCCTAGTAATCTATTTTTTCCCAATGAGGCTTACTGTGTTAAGTAAACACGAATGACACCTTAACGATCTATCTCTATTTTCTACCCTCCATCTTGTCAACCAATTTTTCTACTTCTCAAACGTCTAGATTTCAGTTATATCTTGTTTGGCGCAGCTTAGCCATATCCAGCTCTTGCACCATTAAACTCCATTACTAACTCGCTTTATCTCATCCCCCTCCCGAATGGCACATTCGGAGCTATCGTTATGGGTCCTCTTGAAAAGACGGAAATCGTAGCAGACAGCCTTATAAATCAATTTTAATCAAACCTCGATGTAAGCGGTCTTGGAGGACCCATGAAAGGTGCTGGTATTTTTTTCGTGGGTTCGTGTCCTGATGCCTCTAAAGATCTATCGTGTAGCGGTCTTTATGCACGTTAAATCTCTCAAAATTCAAGTCATTCCGTGGCATGGTGTGGAAGTTGAGAAGTGCCAGTTCAGATGTCGCCTTTATCATATGATCGAGATTCAAAATTACAAGGTCCTTCGCCAAAAGTCCTCAGGTTGCTTCTAAGTGCAAAACTCGATGAAAACACCCTGCATATCCTATATACACTCAAAATTTTCAGAGGTTCCTTGATTCATTTACCTGTCCACCCCTCAGGAGTTTCTTTCTTCAAGTAAGTATGGCATCACACACCCGAGGCACCTCATGGGATTTACTGTCTTTGGTTAAACTCTGATGACATTCCCCGAGATACTTTAGTGATCCTTCTGTATTTTCGATTCTCCTTATCAACCAATTTTTACCCTTTTCATGTACATTACAGTTCAAACAAATGCTTATCACATCTTAGCCAGATTTGGATCTTACGTGTAAATCCTCACTGTCACTCATTCACCTATATTTCTTGAACTGTTCTTATTTCTTTAAATCAAGCTTTTATTTAAAATCTCAGTAAAAGGTACAAAAATAATTTTTAAATATAAAATATGTAAGTTACAAAAGCTACTGGCGCATAATTATGATACCTTGGTAATAAACGATAAATTAAGAACCATAGCTACTTATATATGGGATCACAAAATAAGTATTTATAGCCCAAGCTTTTATAAATTACAAGCAGCCATTTTACTATACGGTTTCGTTCTAACACAATAGGATAAATTGCGGTGCCTTCGTGTAACACTGCAACCTGTGTAACTCGGTTTCACTCTTAACACAGTGAGAAAAAATCGCGAAAATCTTTGTACAATACTGTACTTCTATTGCACTATGTAATAAAAGATTTTCGTTTAACACATTTAAGAATTAAATTACCTTAAAATAATGAACTATATTGGCTGTTACAGGACGCATCCTGTAACATTTGTTTTAATGTGCTTAAGACGACTATTGATTTTTTGTGGGGTATAGAGCAACAAAGGTTATAAACCCAGACACGCCGAGGACATATCTAAAAAAAGGGTTATTGGGAAAATGCAAACGAAGATGGCGTGAAAATAAATAAATCCTTATTCTTGAATTGCATTCTTCTGGTTACTTAACTGTGAAAGGTTGTGACAGTGGCTTTACATGAAAATGCATAAACAAATTAGTTTAAAAGGATAATATGGGATGCGATATCGTTGCATCGTATCGATCTGTTGCAAAATGCGACCTGTTTTCAGAAGCAGCCCCTCCCCATTTTTTTTTTTTTTTTTTTTTTTTATCTCCCTGGCCTATAGACAAGACGGACTTAGCTAAAAATTTTAAAATAAGTCCATGGGTAAACTTTTTGGGGTCCAGCACATCCGATCTGTCCATCTAGTTATGCACTCCAGTTTTCATAAGAACAAGCGCTTGCGGTCAAGAGAGAGAAGCTTCTGTTCTGCAAAACAATATCAAGACAAGTAATGCTTTATTTATCTCCCTAATGACATCTGTTAAACATTTTAAGAGACTGCACTTCTTTCAAACACATTCACTTCTAAAAGGTACTATACATTTTGGTTTGTTAAAAACGAAATCCTGTTCGAAGATTTAAAAATGAAACTAATTAAAAATTAATCTAAAAATACCTTCAATAGATTACCTCTAATTCTCAATGAACTATTGAGAAATTTTCCTTTGGATCATAGCATCCCTGCTCTGCAAAAAACACCAAGAATTGCACAGGATCAAAAAACACCAGCCTTTCCCAGTGCTAAAAAGGCTACTATTTCTTGAACAATTTTTTAGTGTACGGTTTTAGCAAAGATGAGCAAATACTTACGCTCATAATTAACTTCAAATAAAACATCCATGATTTAAAGTGCAATAAAAAACAGATGACAAATTCATATGCAAATCAACATTCATGACGTCAAAAACAAGAAAAAGAATATAAGTGCAGAAATCGTGATTTTGAAGGACCCCCCCCCCCTTTTTTTTTTTCAATTTGTCTCGCTCAAGAAATTCAATTGTTTAATTTTTGTTTTGCGAAAACGTGACTTGAAAACGTCACAAATACGTGATATATCGGAATCAATAGCAAATCATATTTTTGGGAGACTTGAATCCGGATAAACACAAAGAAATGTACCAGGCGATGTTGGAATGGCGAAGAGTATCATTTAAAGGTCGTGGATTGATTCCAAGAAACAAGGAATGTTAGATGTCGACCTGGACACGTGCTATCACAACAACTGATGACAGATATCTTGTTAACACCTCGTCGAGACAGAACTGGCAATGCTTTTCGGCTGTAAGGACAGTTGCCTTTGATAAACAAGCAGTCTGAAATGGGCTTCATAGGTTGGTTCCTATGAACGTCGGCCAATGGTGTGTATTTCATTAACCCTATGTCACCGCGCAACTTCTAAAACTTGGCCTCCTGTACATCGAGACTAGATGCAACGGGATTGAAATCTGTTTACTGATGAGTCTCGATTCAGATTGGAGTGTAACACCGGATCTATTTTGGCATGGAGAGAAAAGGGCTATCTAAATGATGCCGAAAAAAATATGCAGACGAGATACCGAGACTTCTTGTCGTACCTTACGTTGCAGCTATAGGATTTTCCTTTCTTTTGCTCTTTCCTCCGTTTGCTTACAGCTCGTCTTGTGGAAAACATGCTTGAAGATGAAAACATATGGAGTGGCCAGCAGGCTCTTCTGACCTGAATCCGATCGAGTATGGTTACGGTACACTCGAACGTCGCATTGAAATCGTTTGAAATTTTATCCATCACATAGGCCGTGGAGTGGCCTTTAAGTTCGGAATGGCAGATTGCAGAAAGATTTGGAGTGAAGATGGTGGTTGTAACTTTTCGTGTGTTCAGAGCTTGAATTTTGATTCCCTGTCGCTGAGCGAAGGAAAGCGTTGGTGCAGATAGAGGTGGAAGGGTGCCGAGAGGATGAATTTTCATTAGTTCTCTTCTTGCGGATTAGAGCTGTTCTATTGGCTGCTCTGAGTTGGTTGGATAGTGTGATGGGTGTGTTTTGATTCGAGTGGGTGTAAACGGCTCAGATTAGTAGTGAGAGTTTAAAAGTGAATTTTTAATTGAGTTTAATAATGAGATATAAAAATATTAAAGGTGAAATATTAAGGAGGGTTGTAAGAGTCAAGAAGCACTTTTCTGGGTCTTTTAGAATTATTTCTTGGTGTATAGTTTTCTCAAGTTAATCAGGTTAGTATAATTGGTCTAATTAAGGGAGGCGAAGAATTTCTTAGCTAAGTTTTGGATGTATTGTCTAAAGGCGGGGATTTTTGTGGCTTTAAGAATTTTTTTGTTCTGGTATGCCAGTTTGCTTTTGTTATTCTGATTGTTGAGCTTAGGATATTTTCTAAGAGTTGAATGTTTGATTTTGTTGCCTAGGGCTTTCATATAAGATAATTGGAAGTGTACAGAAGCAATTTATTTTTAAGATTCGTATCTAAATTCCGACAAATTAGAGGGTAAATTTTGTTTTCTGACTTTCTGGAATTTTAACGATGAATTGCAGCTAGTTCCAAATCTTTTTGCTGTCTGGGATTGCATGTCTTCAGGGGCGGAACATTAATCCTTAAAGTCTTATCGATAACCTAATCGCATCCATGAAAAACAGGTGTGCAGCAGTTATAACTGATCGAGGGGACCCCACGTATTCTAAACCTCTTTCATCATTTCTAAACAAAACTTTTTTTTTTGTCATTTACATGTAACTAATTTGTTGGCCTTGGGCATCTCATCATGTTCTTCTCATTGTTTTAAAGTATTAAAGCTTTCGTGCATTTTTTTCCCGCATCTTTTTCTTTTTATATTGCGTTTTATTTCACTTATGCTGTCCAATTTATGTCGAGTACGGCTATCTCACTCGGGTTTCTTAATTTTTTTTTATTTGCGCAGCCGATGTTTTTGTCTTAATTATGTAGTAGCGGCCCTTGCCCTTCGGCTTCCGGGCGTTTGCCACCTCAATCCCTGTAAAATTTGATTTCAATATTTTAATCATGCAAAAACCTGTGTAATTATTGAAATTTCGATTTTCTGATTCTAAAGAGTGTATAAATTAACCATTTAATAGAAACCTCGTAAACAAAAGACCGTTGATAATTTCAGTTGTTGCGTGAGGAAGAAAACTGTCTTCGTAAACAAAAATTTCTTTTGGAGTATTAATTTAGACAATCTAATTAAGATCTTTTGTTAGTCTTTTTTGCGCCTTTAACAATACCTTTAGTTAGGTTTCGAAAATTATTAAGAATGTGCTTTTCTTTTTTCCACGACTTTCCCCTAAGGCAACAAATTCAATTTTAACAATGTATTTTCTTACCAACAAAGGTATGAGTGTGGAACTAACGATTACTCCAGTTGTCAGAAGTGTCTCTAGATCATTTGGTTTTCCCTGTAATGAAAATTATTTTTCTATATGATCGCTGATATACATACACACACACACACATACATGTATATATAGATATAGATATGAAAACTTGAAATTTTGTAGTAATAAGAAAAAATATCTGGTTTTCAATGTGTTGCAATAAATATCAAGGACGTTATAATGAGAGAGAAAATTGTTTTTGTGTTAAAATGCTTCTGAATTCTTTTTCAATTTCAACATATTAGCACACATTAAATGAAAAACTTATAATTATTCAGAAAGACTTAAAACAGTTATAATTTCCAAACTATTTATTCTAAGCGCATTATTCTGGTTCAATAGTGCTTGATTGAAATAAAAAAGAAAACTATATCTTCATTATACAGATTTAGGTACTTTAAACAGCAGAATATTTGTTAGGTCCTACTGTATTTTAATGAAGGGGCAATGAAATGTATCAAAAAATTAACTTTTGCTGTGGAACTTTTGAGGAGAAGGGGAATTCATTATTTACTAACATCCCACTTAAAAGCAACTTGGGGGTTTTTGGCGATGGACCTCATAATTGTGAGCCTCGGTCAAGTGACGATGAAGACACCTGAGCTGGCAATATCCTCTCTCTCTGAACTTTCACACCACGCGATTAGAAGGGCTTGGAGTCTGGAAAGATTGAATGGGCATTAGCCCCACTACATGGCAGTTCCTTAGTGGAATCAGGATTCGAAGGAAATAATGCAGGTCCCGAGGAGGAGAGGGAAAGCTGAATTATAAAAGCAACTAAAACACTTTATTTCGTCAAAGTTTGTTTTAGTGGGACTAATTTACTCGTAGTCAAATACAAATTTGATTTTTTTTTTCTCTTCTTTTCCCCCCATAAATATGAATTGAGGATCTCTGTGAAAAACGTTCGCCTTAGAGCGATTAGATTTGATTAAATTGCCATATTGTAATTTTCATGTAAAAACTATTTTTAACTTAATCGCTGTCTATTACTTCTTCCAATCCTTAGGATACCTGTTTTTTTTTTTTTTTTTTTAAATTTTATTTTGATTAAACTTACAAAATTCAACTTAAAGACAATGTTGTAATGGCTCTTGACATAGACCAGATTTAGACAGTTCGCAAATTAAATATCTCTCACAAATATTCGAAGCTTAAGAAAATAATTAGGATATAAATATATTACTTTAGGTATGCATTTTGCTTAGGGCGCTACATTCATTTTAAAATCCACAGTTTCTTTATTTTTGCTTTTAAATACGTCGAGAAGGTATTTAACTTAAGAAAACAGTTAAATCTTTCAGGATTATGGGATAATAATCATAGATTTTTTTTGACAGATGACTTGTTTAAAATAGTCTGATAAAATTTTCAAATTAATTTTTGAGTTTCTTGCTTATCATTTTGCATAAAAATCAGGTTTATACATAATTTATGAATTTTAAACGTATTTTATTTTTGTATGAATTTTACTTCCATGCATTTGAAAATTCAAGGGAGATTTCGTTTTTTAAAAAAAATTTACTCATATACGTATTACTGTAGTAAATTAATCCAGGAAACGGCTATACATTTTTATTTACACCTCTTTCCCTCAATATTAGTCACGTTTACAACGGTATTGCCACCTTTATTCAGAATGGGTGGAGGGAAAGGACTTTTGTATGACTTGTTTCAACAAGAACATATTCCGTATTTCAAGAAAGTGCTTGCAATTATGAGTGCTTACCTCGTTTCGCTTATCAATTTGTATTACTTACTGTTAAGCATTCATTAAGAACCAAACTTTTGGTTTCATTTTGAAAAAAAAAATTGCTAAGCCCCTTTGACTACTTATATTAGAAGGATACGTAGTGTCATACCTTTTACTGTGTATGTTTAGATTCAATTCTGCAAAAAGTGTGTGTGGGGGGGGGAGGAAAATGTGTACATTCTTGAACATATTTCAGTAAAAATTAACATAAAGCTGAATCCATAAAATGTAATCAAGTCTTTTTCTCTGTAAATTAAGATTTAATTTGATTCAAAAAATAATTTTAAAAATGAGCTAAATTTTTTTCCAATTCTGAAATGTGCATGTGATCTCGTTTTTGTATAAATTGTATTAATATTTCATTTTTATATTTATAGTAAGACTTTTGTTGATTGATTAGAATGTATCAACTTACAGGAACTACATCTACTTTATTAATTTTTCTACCTTTCTTCACTTCATGATTTTAGAGTAGCTCCTTGAGAGACTCCGTGATTTAGTCATTAGATTATCTATGATTCTAAGTAAATTTGTAAAATGACTGAATTCATAAAAAAAATTCATTCGAAGAAAAAAGAATTTGCTAATTAGACTTTGAGAATGATTTAATAGATGCATATAAAGGAATAACTTACTAACTTCATTCCCATGACAATAAGAGCTATACAGTCCAGAACAATATCAATAAGTAACATAACCACAGTTGGTACTATGAACATTCCTTGTCCCTATTAAAATATATAAAAAATAGCAATAGATGTAGAATTTTTATATTGTTCTCATTTTTAAAATTATTCCATAATACATAAACATATATTTTAAGTATATATACTTCTTATACTTCTTTTATTCATAAAAAATACTCGCATTCAGATGCAACAATCTTACACTTGTGAAGGAAATCTTATTATCCGTCTTTTCTATCATTTTAATTTCCATGGGGTTTACTGTCTTTGGTAAACACGGGTGACGCGCCCCCTGAATACCCTAGTGATCCTTCTCTGTTTTCGACCCTCCGTCTTGTCAACAAATTTGTTTTTCAATTTTTTTCACACGTGTAGATCACAGTCGCATCTTGTTTGGCGCTGTACAGCCACATCTGGCTCTTGCGCCAATAAACTTCACTATCATTTTAAAGTTTACTCTGATCACAAGATCTATATTTCAACTTAAGTTCAAGCACAGACAAATCAATTAAAATAGTCAATTATCTTCCAAAATGTTGCTTATTAATCCACAAATAAGTGAAACGCTCACTTTAGTTAACTCCCTTTCAACGAGTGTTAACTATTTCTATAATATTTCAAAGAATACGTTTACCGGAATACGATGCGAGTACTTCCTTTGAATATTTTTTAATTGTTGATTAGGACTTTACACTGTCGGACTGGTTGAATATTTAATCAGTCCGACAGCGAAAGGTCCTAATCTCATCAAACCCACTGTACACGCCAGAAGATTTCCGCGTACACTATGGTATATCCTTCCTATTACCGTAACATTAGTTATTTCCTGTCTTTCCTCATCTTTTTAACTACATTTCAGTTAATATACAAACTTCGCTTTGTATATTTTGAAGTTGAGTCGTTTAAATCAAACAGTACCCAGGGAATGTCCATAAGGGCAATAAAAGGGAAGTACGTTTCATATCGTTACACACTGATTACCTTCAAAGTAATCCCTTTGGGTTACCGCACACTTCTCTCAACGATTCTATCACTGTCGGATGCAGCGTGGAGACGCCACTTTTGATTCAGTGATTTATCGCATTCTGCGTGATGTGGATTGAAAAATGATTTCTTTCGGGGACAATTTCAGCTCGAGGGAAAAGACAGAAGTCACACAGAGCAATGTTGGGTGAGTAAGAAGTAGTGGTGTTTTTTGTTTGGTTAGGAAACCGAGAAGAATAAGCGGCTTCCAAAAATATCCCCGCATAATTTTTCTCTGGAAGCCCAAATCCTCAATTTGAAAGGACTGGATGAATCCATTGCTGATGCTTTTCTCATCTGCCTGATCGTGTATCATTAGGGTCCTAATTTGAGTAATGACAATTTAATTTATGGATGTTGAGAGCTTACCAGAAAGTGATTTACTCTCCATTGATGAGCGACCGTCTTTGGAGAGATCTTAGCATCGTTAGAACTTTCCTTTATCTGTTCGACTCTGAAAACCTGTCGAATTTTGCAGATCATTTCCACTTGAAAATCTCCAAGTTTTACACGAAACTTAAATTCAGTATTGTAGTTCAAGTTCATGCGTCCTTTTGACAAAAAATGAAAATCTAAAACAATTTCTCGTTCATCGGTGGCAGGTCGATGACTAACAGCTTTTGTAGACAAGTAAAAATCCCCCCCTTGCGCAGTAGGAATTCCTAAGAACTTGCGCCAAACCGTGCGTCCTTAGCTGCATTTATTTATGCACGAAAAATTATTGTGGGACATTTTTAATGCATTTCGTACACACACAGACCAAAATTGGGCACCTCAAATTAAGATACAAGATTAAAACTATATTCCTCAGGGGCTCATCTTCTTTAGGTAAGTTCGGGCATCATGACTCCCAGGTATCCTCGTGATCTTTTTCTTTCCTGTGGGGTTTACTGCCTTCGATAATCATGGCCGACGAGCTTTCTGGATAATACAGCGTTCTTACTCTATTTTTGATCCTTCTCCTGTTGACCAATTCCCCCTTTCCCCCGCAATGTCTAGATCACAGATATACATTGTTCAGCGCAGCATAGCCAGTTTCGGCTCTTGCATCAGGAACCCTAACTATTACTCACTTTCACTCTCTAAAATCAATTACTCAATTACCTTTGTAAGAAGTTCAGAATGGTATTCAGGAGTTTAAGGGTACCAGGACATCAGAGGGAAAGTAAATCGATATAAAAGCCAACGTTTTTAAAAACAACGTTTTTATATGGTGGCAAAGTTTATTAGAGAAAATTATTGAAATATTAGTTAAAACTGTTAGTTATTTTTAACTTTAAAATTTACTTAAAAAGAGACATTTGTGAGAGTATTAAAAAATTCATAATACTCATAAAATCAAAACATGCATTTGAAAGTTTGTAAGTCATTCTATTAAAAAAAGAATGGGAACCAGAATTCAGAAAAAATTATTGTGATAAGACATGGCACCAAATATTGGAAACTTTCTTTCTTGCGAATGATTACTAACTAAAAGTCAGCTACCCTTACTATCTCGGAGATAGTATAGGGGAGATAGTATCTCCCCTTTGTGAGTACAAAAGGTTTACGATGCCTCATGTGGCGTGGGGAGTGCCCGGTGCTCCCAGAGGGGGAAAGAAATTTTTTCCTCAACCCTAAAAGCGCCGAAGGGAAAGAATATTTTGACTTATTAAAATTATTGAAATATTAGTTAAAACTTGTCGCAAACGTCTAAATATTCCATTGTTAGGCGAGTACGAACGATTCCCAAAATTTCAAAGCTCTAGCTTGATGGGAAGTTGGTTAAATTAACGATCGAAAATTTGATGACACACACACTCGCACACACACACCAAGTGAAATTCAGAAAAACGGTGTAATAAAATGCCGAATTTAAGACTCTCTCTTTTGGTAACACTTATGTTTAAAAAATTATACGTACAGCATAGGAATTTTGTGCGCCTAATAATGATATTTCTTTCATTTTATTGAATTATAAAAGTATTTATTGGTCAAAAAGGTTTTCTTTCTTTTTGAGTTGAATATGGGGATGATTTTTCAGATATATTTGCATTTAGGTACCACTTTTAAAAACAATGTTCCATAAATATTTTACTCATCATGAAGAAAACAATGCACAAAGTATGGTTAACTATTTTTTTGATGATATTATTGTATATTTTCTTTAAAAAAATGATAGCACTTGATAATTTTGGAATTTTTAATTTTTTCTTTTTTTTTCGCATAAAAAATTACTTCTTAAAAATTAGGTATCATTTAGAGCAAAAATATTTTAGGTTCACTACATGTATAGGTACTTTATATAGAAACATAAAAATTTTGGAGCCATATTGAGTAATAGTTTTCTGTAAAATGGTAACTAAATGCAAATATATCCCACAAAACATGTCCATATTCAAATGAGATGAAAAATAATCATTATAACAAAAAAAATTACTTTTCTAGTTCGATACAAAGATTGAAGAGTGTCATAATTAGACACACGAAATAATCTAAGCTCTACTAATAATTTGAAAATATATTAGTATAGAGCTTAGGTGTCTTAGATAAAATATCTCAGAATTCCTCGATTGTTCTGGTACCCTTAAATATTATCAATAAAAAAGGAATATTCTCTGTCTGTTGTAATTGCCAAATTGTGTAAGTGCTTGTGAATTTGTATGATTACAAAAGTGTTTATTAACTTACACGATTATTTAAATTTAGCATTTAATTTCTCTCTGAATTTAAAAGATACAAAATGCAAATTTTTATAATTTTATAAAGACTGAATTGCTTATTTTATTTTTAATATGAACTAAAATTAAATGTGTTTCAAAAATTTTCTGTATTTCCATCTGTCTAATTTTATTATAAACTGTCTTATACACTCTCAAATTATACTTAATTATACATGGATCATATCAAATTTTAAGTATCACAAATATTCATTAAAATTAGACCTTTATGTATATTCTCATTATAATTTTTTGAGAATAAATTCTTACTTTATTAAGATCAATATTCGCAGTTTTCAATGAATTGTTATTTATTTTAGAAACAAACGAAAACCTACATTTTCTTCATACTATGCTTTGAAACTGTATAGATTAGGATATAATTGTATTTAAATGATGAGAGAAACTATTTTCAAATTTAGAAAGAAATATTTTAACAGAATACGAGTTGATAATACAAATTTCCAACGAGAATGAGAATTATTGAAAAACTTAGGAGTCATTTGAAAACGAGACTTTTACTTATCAGAATTTCATCCAAATTTTAGAAAATAAATAAATAATAATAATAACTTAGAAAAAATGTATTTACACAGACAAGGAAAGATGCGTATTTCATTATTTTTATATATTTTATATTCAAATATACTTTAAATGCACTTCACAAATTTTCGTTCTCCTCATGTAAGTGATATTTTTGCGATTACAATGTAAAAGAAACATATAGAAAGTAAGTAAGTCTTTTTGATAGAGAGGTTTTTACATTCCCTAGACATATTAAGCAATATCATAAACTGTATATGAAATAGAAAAATTTTATAACATTCTAATAAGTAATGAGATAAAATTTTATCAAAAAAAAAATTGTGAAACACTTACTTCTTTTACAGCTGGTATCAAAGAAAAAGAGGCAATGACATGGAATGCAAAAAATACCGAGCTAAACACAAAAAACAAGGGATTGACTGAAAAGAAAAATTGTTCATTTTCTTAATTTAATATATTTAGTCTGTTCAAAGCATTTTAATAACACAACTACAGAAAACAATAAATTAAAAGTAAATAATAAAAATGAAAAGATGATGTAAAACGTATTTTAAAATAAATTTTGAATTGAATACCAATGAAACTACAATTATGTCACATTTCATTCAAGGAAATATTTGAAAAATTTGGTTCAGGTCTATTTTCAATTATTGTTGTGAAAGATAACTCACCCTCCGAATACTCTTTCAGAGAGAAAAAAATTGTTTCAATATAAATGGAAATATCTATCTTTATAATACATTCATCAATCATCATACCATATTCTTAAAATTTCCAAACGTTCAATCAACATACCGTTTTTAACTTTATTATATAAAAGGGAAAATACAGTTAGTTTTAAAGTTGGGGTGTTCCACTTTTTTGTTTCCTCGGACTACATTGACGAGCGCAAGAAGACGAGCCGCTTTGGATTACACATGAAATATACTAACATTAGTGAATAAAGATATGTAAAAATAATCAACGTATGTAATTTACCCCTCCCCCACCTTCATGAATCTTTTGAACATAAAAATAAAAAGGCAAGCTAGCAACTTGAAATTAAATGGATGTTTGACATTGTTTTTGAGACTCAAATGTTTCACTATTTGGTTTGACGGAAGTACTTTCGATCCTCGGCGAGTTTTCAAGGTACTCCAAAAGATATTTTGATACTAGTTTTATTCTTAATGTGTTTCATGATTGAAAATGCATGCTCACAAATAAAGACTCTATCAGTAGTATTTATACTTTATATTAGCAGTATTCTTACTTTAGTCTAATAGCTATAACATAAAATTTATAATTAGCTGCTCTATTCTACAAACTTTTTTCGAAAAATTTTCTTGTTTCATTAATTTGCTTGGCAGCAGTTTGGCAAGACAAACTGATTTGAGGAAAATCTGTATATTTACAAAGCATATTATATTTGTCACGCTTTCCATACATTATAAAAATTAAGCAACTTTTCACGTTGCTCTGTAATTTCGAAAAAAATCAACTGGGTGACATGAAATTCACACTTCAGAGGAAAGCTGAAAAAGGCTTTATTAAAAGAATGGCGTAAGTGAAAAACATTGTCTGGCCACGAGGAAGAACAATAAACCAAAGTCCTATTTAAGCGATATGATCTCCCTAACTGCAATGATTCTGTGACGGCCGCGGCAGCCTAGTGGTCAAAGTCGTGGACTAGCGGCCGGCGGTTTTCGTTCAGCCGCGGGTTCGATCCTTGGCCGCCAAAGACCCGCCGTGTAACCGGGGCTGATGCACGTTAAATCTGTTCGGGGCCCAAAGTCCTCCCGTTGGAGTGGTGTGGATGTTAGGAGAGGGGGGGGTGCCAGCTCAGGTGTCGTCCTCGTCACTTGACCGTGGTTCAAAATTACGAGGTCCGTCGCCAATAGTCCTCGTGTTGCTTCTAGTGTGACGTTAATAAAAACTAAACTAAAATGATTCTGTGACACCGCCAATTTCTACTCAATACAGAATTAGCCAGAAGTTCTTGAGGTAAGAATTGCCCCTCTTCAAGGAGTATCTGTTTCAGCTGTTCTGGTGTTCTCCAGAGGATACGATCTTGATTCTAGGCGTCTCCCCAATGCATCCCACACAGGATCAACGGCATTTAAATCAGGGGAGTGCGCTGGCCAATCCCTTCTGCAGATATCCTCAATTTCTAAAAGTTCCTCAACAGCAGAGGTCCTATGTGAACGTGCATTGTCGCCCACTAAAATAGAGTCTGTGCCAATGGCATCTCGGAACACACCCACGTGTGGGAGGATAATTTCATCGCAGTAACGATCTCCAGTAAGTGAGCTGCTGTCGAAAATATGGAGCTCCATGCGTCCATTCATCATAATATCTCCCCACATGAGCACTCCAGAAGCACTTCAATGGTCTATTTCCCTGATGTTGGTGAGAGGAAACTGTGTCCCTACCTCCCTTCAAATTGACTGGCGCTGAGAATCGTTGTTCAGACTGAAACGACTCCCATCAGTTCACAGAACGTGACTCTTTTGATGAGATATCCAATCTTTGTATTCTCGACACCACTTTAAAGGGTGCCGCCGATGGGCTGCTATTAATGGTATGCAGTGCTCAAGTTGACGGGTAAATAGTCCACTTGTATGCAGACGTCTGGCCACAATAAACCGTGATACCTGTCATCCGTTTGACGTTCGTAACTGCTGAGAAATGATATCCGATGTCTGGTTCCGGCCTTTTTTTTTCACCCTAGTGATCTTTTTCTTTCCTGTGGGGTTTATTGTCTCCCAGGATACCCTAGCAATCCTTCTCTATTTTCGACCCACTTTCTTGTGAACCAATTTTTTTTTTCTATTCTTTCATGTCTAGACACCAGTTAAATCT
Source organism: Nephila pilipes (assembly GCA_019974015.1). NCBI lineage: Eukaryota > Metazoa > Arthropoda > Arachnida > Araneae > Nephilidae > Nephila > Nephila pilipes. The sequence continues at coordinate 56,149 of BMAW01023678.1, read as the reverse complement.
TGTTTGGCGCACAGCATAGCCACATCTGGCTCTTGCGCCAATAAACTTTACACTCACTCACACTCCAGCCTTTTATTGCCAGCAGAACAATATATTGGTCATCACATGCCATTGGTTTCCTCTATTGACTACCACCAACCTTTCTTACAGATGTACCTGTTATTTGGAAGGCTTTTCAAGCTCTTGAAACTCACTTTTTTCAGTTCCAAACTCTTTTGCAACATTTGTCAAACTACGCTCCTCTTCAAGCATGTGGATCATTCTTCCACGTGTGGAGTTTAATTCTTGAGGGTTTCTTGTAGCCATTACGAACGTACGATTTCACTTTCCTTTGCATTGAATATTTCTGGAAATGTGTCCTTCTTCCTTCGTTTAAAGTTGCCTTGGCACTGGGCGCTCGCATTCCACGCGTTTGCATGCCATGTCGTCCTCTCTGATGTCATAGTGCTGATGTTTGCAATACGTAACCTTTTTGCTGAGCTTCCTCTTCACTGTACTGGTCGCAAAAAGCCATTTTCAACAATTTCATGGTTGCATGTTGAAAATGCATCCGTTGCTTAAGTTTTGCACACTATATATATATAATTTTTTAAAATTTGTTTTTAAATATTTTTTAAAAATGTTTTTTTAATCTCCGGGGTTTTTTTTATTAGTTTTAGTTTTTGCAATATTTGTTTTTATATTTGTTCCGACACTACTTGGTGTATGACATTGCTATCTTTTGACTAATCAATTCATATTCATAGCAAGTAATTTGTCCACTATGTTCGCTAAATGTTTTCGCTTTTTTGCTATGGGTTTATGTAATTTTATTTTATATTGATATATATATACATTTTGTGTCATTGGTATTTTTTTTTAGTTCTTTTAGTAGCATTATGTTTTGACTATTTAGACTTACTTCTCTGGGTTTGCTTAAGTGTCTTCTTAAATTATTCTTTAATTATTTATTTTTTTTATTATTTTTGTTCAATTGTATATTTGATTTTATAACCGTTCTCTTTTGCAATATATTTAGTTGATTGAGATAGTTTGTCCAACATAATTATTGTATCCAGCCTGAAAAAGTCTAAATTTTGTCCCAATAATAAATACATTATACTCCATTCTTTAGCTTTTCTCTCTATGTAGGTTTTTTAACAGTTTTATAATGTATCTATCCATTTGTGATAACTATGGAAGTTGTCAATTTAATTTTCCGTTTAATTTTTATTTTCTATTACAATTTTTTATAATATATCTTTTTCTTTTTATGTTTAACTTTTCATATTTATTTTTGTTCATTTTTCTTTGTTTATAATGTTTTATCTTTATATTTTTATGAATTAGTGTTTATCTATTTACTCAATAGTACAGTAATGATTTCTTACATATTGTTTTATTATTGAGATTACTTCTGAACTTATTTTTGGTTAAAGTATTAATGTTTATTACACATATAGATCAAATTATATTAATGTTATAATTAGGTGTTTGATATCAAACAACTGACTTTTACAATAAAATTAGCTTCAATTGCTTAATCATATTTCAAAAATGTATTGTTTAGATTATAGAATTTTTTTTTCAAACCTGCTGATTTATTTTCACAATTCATTTCTCAATATGCAATAAATTTAGTAGTAAATCTTTAAGTTTTTTGTTGAAGAATCCTTCTTCTTATATATATATATATATATATATATATATATATATATATATATATATTAAAGAGATAATACACTATGATAAGGATTTGACTTAAAAGTAATTTAATTAGAATATGAAATAATGTAATTACAACTGAACTATTTACAAGCAGATTAAAGCTTTAATTATTACCGGGAAGTAACAGAGATATTTGGATAAAATTTATTCTATATATAATGTTGTAAATTGTAATTGTTAATATTGATTAGTTTGATTTCAGGAAGCCGTAGATTGAAGTAACCTGTGGTATTGAGAAGATAAGAGTTTAATCCGCTGAGGCCTTCGAAAGGTTAAGAAACACCAAGAGAATTATATAACTCTGGATGGTAATTATGTAGAGAAATCTTAAGAACAGTAAATAAAAATTAAGTTTCTATATATCTCTCTCGATTGTTTTATAGTAATAATTAAAACTGTGCGATATCCCTTCGTTCACACCATATATATATATATATATATATATATATATATATATATATATATCTGTGTGTTTCAAAATGGTAATCAGTTAAGTCTTAAATAGTAATAAGGTTTAAGATCTACATTATTATAATTTAACAGTCAGTAATCCAAAGAACTAAATGTACAAAAGTTTATTGAAAAATATTCGTTAACAAATAAACTGTAAATAAAGAATCAAAAAGCAAAAAAACCTTTGAACTGATATCGTGTAAAATTTCATTGTGACATGGTATCCGATAATACATGCATAAGGATATATTTAGCTCAGTTAATAGAGTTCACGGATTAATTATGGTAAGGTTAAAATTCAGACACCTTTCCAGCTATCAGATGAAAAAAAAATGTATGTTGTACTTCAGAGAATTTCGAAGACTTTCTATGGTATTGATTGAAATTTGAAAAAGGAAATACTAGTTCTCATATTGTTCTAGGAATTTGGTAGTAATTAATTATAAAAGATCATCGCTATTCAGTCTTTGTACAGTTTGGAATTTAATAAAATTAGCAAAATTGGAGCATTATTTCAAGCAAGCATTGTTTATTGTGATTAGTTTTGAAATTTCATGGAAAAACTTTTAACGTGTTTAACATAAAAAAGTTCATTTTATGAGATTTATTTTAAAAGTGTATTAAAACAAATTGTGATTCATTTTACATACATGGAAACTCCCCTTGATAGTCATCATTCAATAGAATCTCTGGAAGGCCCATGAAGAGACGTAGGATGGAACCAACACAACAAGCAACGCTGAGGCCCTGCAAAAAATATTGCATTGTTTTTATGTGATAAAATAATGAATTAATGGTAATATTATTTTGGTGAATGTCAAACTATCACGTTTCTTAAAGTCTTAAGATTTATTATTTTTTTTTCAAAGTATTTATGTAGAGTTCAACAAAGCGTTAAAAATTTGCCACACACAGTTGCCCTTGAAAAACGCAATACCTAGAAGGGCTCGAGACATCAAAGTCAAATTTAAAAGAGAGATAATACAAGTTACAAAGGTGAACTGAGTGAAAATTCAAACATCAGTGAGGTGAAGAAGACTATGAAATCAGTTTTGAGCTTTGCGCTACGGCTAGCAATAACCGCTAAATCACGACTCGGCATTGAATAAAAAAAAGAAAAGTTGAAGAATGAGAGACTTAAGATGCTTTGTTGGGGGCTAACATTTCATAATACCTCCACTCGTTAAAAAAGTTTATCTGGTGTAGCAGTCAGTGGTGTTTGTTGGGTTAGTCATTGTCCAATCAACAGCCAGATGTGTTCGATAGGCGATAGATCGAGTAAACTGGCAAAACATGCAGCAATACAGTCTGGTGAACAAAGAATTCTTGAACATTGTGGGACGCGTGTGGTTGTGCATCGTCCAGTTAGAATCGCTATTGAATGCAGCGATAGGCAAGTTTTGAAGGTAAGGGAGGACAACAGATTGCTAAACCTCACAGATATAGCGCTGGCTGGCCATTGTACCGATAATGCATTCTGAAGGAGAAAGGTACAGGAGTGGAATCCAATACTACTTCAATCCTTAATGGTGGGTGCAGAATCAGTATAGTGATACGTAGGTCGTTCAATAAGTCCAAAGAAATTCCTTGAGATGGTGCTCGTAGCATCGAAAATAGTTTGTTTTTAATAAGAATCATGACTTACTAGACAACTGTCAAAGTCTCAGTTATTCGTATTCGGAATCATGACACCTTTCGCACTTCAAAAATTATTCTTCATAACTTTTCCAGCCGATGAGACCATCTTCGCCTTTTTTTTTCTTTTTAGAATTGATTCACCGGAATTAACCCATTGTTTTGATTTTTGCTTGATTTTCACTGTAGAATGATGAATCCAGATCTTACAGATGGCGAGAACTCGGTGCGGCACCATTCAAATTTTGATTTCGCAGCAAATAACTACCAAATTAAAACACAATTATGAATCGATATCAAATTTGTTTTGGCTTCATTTAACAGTTCAGCACTCAGTGATAGCAACAACTTATCTTAATGATGCCATCAGTAATTAAATACAAGTACATTTTGAACCATCCTCTTACATTGTTAAGCAACCCTTCTCCACGGTGTCTCGAGACTCTAATCCGACCGTGACTTACGCAGTAATGTTGTTAGCAGGTGCGCGGTTCCTCTGTAAAGACAATGTCGTGCCAATCGATTGTCCATTTTCACCGTTCGATGCGTTGTTGCAGACGCAAAGTTTAAGTGTTTGAGACAAAAGTAATCGAAGAAACAGATGCTTTGAAAACATTCCATTTATGTGCGTACGAAGTCGAATGGTACGTGGGGACACCAATTGTTGTGCAATAGATCTTAATTCTTATGATATGGTTCTTGATGAAACAGATCGATCTACACAATAGGCCTATCATCCCGTGTAATGGTTCAACGAGGCGATGTAATAGATGCCGTCGATCAGCCGTTCTCTCCTGCATCTGTCAATTACAGATCCGCATCACTGCTGCTTGATTACGTCCTACACTACCACCGATTTCTCACAATGAGGATCCACATTGTCTATAGAAAACACTTATTCCTCAATAGAACTCAGAAACGAGCTCGAATGACTCTCTTGTTTTTTTTTCTTCCCCGAAACATACCGAAGCCACTCATGCATAATAATCGCCTGAAAAAGCAATTCCGTAATTCAAAATGGCATCTTTTTTCTCCCTTCGTATAGTGAATGTTAATGTTTTATAAAAGCGCTCACAACAGGCACCCGTGGTGTTCGCCCGGCTGAAATGCTAATCATTTACGTATCCCTTCATGGTATACACACGGTGAAATTTTCAAGCGGTTTGGATACTTATTTCCTATCTTGGTGTTGCATTTGGGATGGTAAGCAATGCATTTTATCAACGATTAAGTTTATAGGAAATATTAACTGTCCTTATTCAAACTCATAGTGAGAAATTGAGCCCTTTTGCGTCACTTGCAAAAATTTATCTTTTGGAGTGTACAAAATGCATCATTCAAATAGTTTGTTAAACTTAATAGTTTCATAAAGAAAATATAAAGTTTAACAAACTATTTACAGAAAAAAGAAATAGATTAGATTTTCATACAAACAAGCTTTATAATTCTTCCAAATAAGAGTACTGTCTAAAGTTTGAAAACCGGTAATATTCTTAAAGGATAATCCATTAATGCGCTGGATTGTTAGTTGGGGCTTTACAATGTGATATTCTCAGTGTTTCTGTTCTGGTTACTAATTTAAAAGAAAAAAAATATAGAAATGTTTGAAAAATAGTGTCCTAGAATTTGAAAACCCATTCTTGTTTCATACCTATCACTAAACTGAAAGCTTAGTAACGGCGTTTATCCAAACAATTAGTTCCGCAATGCTTCTCAGAATTTTAGTAGTAATATCATAGTGTCTAGATATGTAATGTGCAAATGTAAGCGAGCCTTCTTTGAAATGTAATGAGTTCTTGGGAAAATGTACATTTTATATATGAAAAAAAAAAAAAAAAAAAAAAATCTATTTTTATTTATCTTTCTTTACGAGCTTTGTTTATTTGTCTACTGAACGTTTCTGGATGCTGCTTGTGCCCAATTCAAAGATCAGCTTAAGATGATACAAAAGTCTGAAAATAAACAAAATATCGGGGAAAAATTTATAGTTTTAGTTGCATGACTTTTCTGAATATATATATATATATATACAAAATCTTATAACTTTAGCACACCTTATTTAATGAGTTATTTATTTTTTAACAGTGTCCCAAATCATTTAATTGACCTACAAAAATTTAAACTGCATTTTCTCAGCTTTTTATTTCCATGACGGTCGTGTATTCAAAATGCTATGAATTTTTTTGTAATCAATATAAATTTTGAATGTTTTTCCTCGTTGTTTCTTGTAGCATGTTTGAGTATTTATAAAAGATGGTAAAGGATGTATAAATAAAAATAATTCATAATAAATTTCATCTTTTTCTCATTTCTTTTCTATAGTAAATCTCTCTCATCTATATATATATTCGTATAAAAACTTCTTAGTTGTAAGGAAAACACTTTTGTTCCATCAAGATTATTTATTCATTTTGATGAGAGAGAGGCAATAAGTATACATATTTTGAAGGAGAAGACAAGAGACGCACCTTCGTCGTCTCGATTACAACTGAAAAGCGGAGAGAGAGAGATTTTCCCCCTTACCTTCATTTTTATAGAAGGGATTTCTCCAGATCCCGTGGTAATTCACCTGATGTAAGGTGAAGGGATAATGAGGCCTTTCTAAAATATCTATCAATCTAGTAGGGATTATTTCTGAAGGTTTATGATTATAGAAAAATTGATTAATAGATTAACAGATTTTTTGAGCGCGTGATCACATAAATTAAAGGATAATTTGGAATTGAATCAGAAAATAGGAATGAGATCTTTACTTCAGAGTTAAAGAATGGGAAATTAAGGAAATTAAAATGATTTTTTGTGAAATTATATATGTGTGTGTGTGTGTTAAAAAAACGTTAAAAAAATTTAAATTTGTAGAAAGGGTAGGAATTTTTAAAAATTTAAATAATTTGAGCGAAATTAAAATTTTAACTAATTGTTTGTTTGAAAATGGTTTTTATTCTGAAGCGCATATTTTATATGTGAGGCTTAAAAATTAATACAAAAAATATTTTCTATGACATTTTCAGTAATTAAATTATTATTAATCGAAAATAAATGAAAAACTATTAATATTTGAATTTTTTGAGATTTCATTCTACACAAATTTTTATCCATCAGTTTTTTAACAATAGAGACGGAAAAGTTCAACGATAAATTACATTAAAATTTTCAAATCAAGTTTCTTCCAATTAAAATTTTCAAATCAAGTTCGTGCCAAATGACTTAAAAAAATTTTAAAGTCATTTGGTCAGTTTAAAAATATTTTTAAGAAAATATTTACTGACAAAAAAAAAAAAAAAAAAAAAAGGTTTTTGATAAGCTATAGAAAAAAATATGTATTTCATTTCTATCTATCTCCAGCGTCAAATTTTATAGCTACCATGGCATTTTTTATGAAATATCATACATAAATAATAAGTACATCTCTTATGACACTTTATTTAAAACGAGAAAGATAAGTTAAAATACCCAAGAGTCAAGTTATCTCATCGGTATGTACGGTAAACAAAATCGCTCGCTGTAAATCTTATACAACACTGGGATTGTTAGAAAAAGTAGAACATTTTTTTTTTTTTTTGAATGAAGTGTTAGTATTACGATATCTGTGTTAAAGATATTTTCAAAATGTATAGTTAAATCCATTTGAATATGGATCTTGAATCATATTTAAAAAAAATACTCTATGACATCTGTATAGATATTTGTTCTTCGATAAACTATTATCGTTTTATTTAATTAATTTCGTTTTATTTAATTTTTTTTATTTAAAAATGCAGTATAGGTTTGCACACCAGGTTCGGTTTTTTCGCCATTTTTAATGTGTGTGATATTTGGCATAACATGTCAATAAACATACACGAAATTTAGCATGAAAAGTCTCATCACCAAAAAGTATTAATTTAGACAATCTAATTAAGATCTTTTGTTAGTCTTTTTTGCGCCTTTAACAATACCTTTAGTTAGGTTTCGAAAATTATTAAGAAAGTGCTTTTCTTTTTTCCACGACTTTCCCCTAAGGCAACAAATTCAATTTTAACAATATATTTTCTTACCAACTAAGGTATGAGTGTGGAAATTTAGCAAGAAAAGTCTCATCACCAAAAATAAAATAAAAGTAATAAAAAAAGGTTAAAATCCCGGTGCATATTGTACTAATTCCAATTTTTTGTATTCAATGTATGGATTGCTGATAAGACATTTCGATAATCTGAAATCTAGTATTAATATCAGATGCAATTTTGAATTACTATGAATGAACAAATAGTTTTCAAATAAACAAAAACACTAACTGACGGTTAAATGAAATAGTTGGTGAAATTCTAAGCAGAGATAAAATAGTAAAAATTAGAGATCGTGTTGAAAAGCTAAAAAAATTAGTATTACAAAACACGACTTCGTTATTTTTCAAACATTTTTATATCACCATTAATTAAGTTAATGAAAAAAAAAATGTTTATAAGTAATAATGAATGGAAGAAAAGCAGGTCACGTTTTATTTTATTTTTAAATATAGATCTTTTCTACATCTTTTGGCCTGTGAGTGATTTCCAGCAGGAATGTTACAATTATGAAGCACTATAATGCTAATTTAATATTATTATTCCAGAAGAACTTTAATTAAACCTTTTCTCGTTACAAACAACTCTTATTTAATGAAATAAATGTTTGAAGAAGAGAAGGATATATATATATATATATATATATATATATATATATATATATATATATATATATATATATAGTCATGTTTCGGAATAGGCTATATTTCATTTTAGCAAGCGCAGAGGTTGAAGCACTTGCAATTACACACATACAGAACTCCAATTTAGATACACGTCTGAATTTCAGTGTTATGAAAAATACTAACATGAATTTGCTATCATTTTTTTTTTTTTTTTTTTTTTTTTGGAAACAGGGAATTAGTATATCTAAGTATAAAATTTTGAAATAAAAAAAATCCAGCAAGCAAAAAATACTGTGTATTTGATTAAACGATTATACATTTAGATAAATAATCATTTAAAAAAATGTCATATTTAAGGTCCCGTCTATCGGTCATTTTGATTTCGTAAACGTATTGTTAATCCCAAGGAATTTCTGCAACCGTTCTCGAATATTTATTATATTATCTATTTGAAAGCAATAAAGTGCATCCGAAGCAGCAAAAAATACTGAAGGTTTCTGCAGAATTACATTTTTCTTTCAATTTTTAAAAATATTTCCCCCTTATTTTAAAGATTCGTTTAAGAGTCTTCTAGTCCATAAGAAATATTTTTCAGAAATCGGGGAGAAAATTTAATTCCACAGAAACCTTCACTTGTGTTTTTGTTTTCTCGGGTGCACTTTATAGATAAAATAGCAAAGATTCGCGGACGGTAGTAGAAATTTTTTGGAATTAACTTTATGTTCACGAAATCACAATGGCCAGTAGACGGGAGCCATAATAATTTTCGCCCTTCCCATCGCATTTTCATAAAATTAGTATCAATATTAATGACTCAAAGGGAACTTATTTATAATACTAATAGATTAATACGTAATAAATTTTAAAAAAGATAGCTATTTACATTATATATATATATATATATATATATATATATATATATATATATAAAGGTGACCAATCGTCCTATTACCTGTTCTGCTTTTTGGCATTTTAAAACTAATCTGTTAATCTATGAAAAAATATTTTACCATTCCAAAAAGGAACACATTTCATATATAAATTTTGTTATTGCTGAATTTACGCTGTGCTACCCTGGAACTAATGCAGGAGCTGAAAGAGTTTTTTCAATAGATAATGATTTTTGTACATGTGAGAAATCAAGATTGAATGTTGATACTCTTAACTGAAGCACTTGCCGTAAAATTCAATACGAAGGATATTTCTTGCTCAAAATTTCCAATATATCGTTAGAAAATTACATATTGACAAAAATAATAATTCAATGGAAAAATACTCGTGACACACTGATGACAATGACATACTGATACACACACCAAGTGAAATACATAAAAACGTTAAAATTAACTAAAATTAATTAATTCATCTGATAAATTAAATGGTTGGAATGCAGTTTAACCCAACCACCCTTGGCGACAAGAATTATTTGGCGGTATTTTGCCAAATGTGACTACCCTGGTCCGTTTTACGGACTTAACGTTCAGCAAAAAAAAAAAAAAAGCCAAGTTTGGTGCCAATTTTTGAAATCGCGCCAAGTGGTTGGGCTAAACTGCATTAGTAAAGAAAATATTAGTTAAAACTTGTCGCAAATGTTTAAATATTGCATTGTTAGGCAAGTAACAACGGTTCCCAAAATTTCAGAGCTCTAGCTTGATGGGAAGTTGGTTAAATTAACGATCGAAAATTTGATG